>CM052797.1:57116905-57185773 GCA_028533885.1 Nasua narica | reverse complement strand
TTTAGGTAGCATAGACATTTTCACAATATTTGTTCTTCCAATCCATGAGCATGGAACGTTTTTCCATTTCTTTGTGTCTTCCTCAATTTCTTTCAGGAGCACTTTGTAGTTTTCTGAGTACAGATTCTTTGCTTCTTTGGTTAGGTTTATTCCTAGGTATCTTATGGTTTTGGGTGCAATTGTAAATGGAATCGACTCCTTAATTTCTCTTTCTTCTGTTTTGCTGTTGGTGTATAGGAATGCAACTGATTTCTGTGCATTAATTTTATATCCTGATACTTGACTGAATTCCTGTATGAGTTCTAGCAGTCTTGGAGTGGCGTCTTTTGGGTTTTCCATATAAAGTATCATATCATCTGCAAAGAGTGAGAGTTTGACTTCTTCTTTGCCAATTTTTGGATGCCTTTTATTTCTTTTTGTTGTCTGATTGCTGAGGCTAGGACTTCTAGTACTATGTTGAATAGCAGTGGGGATAGTGGGCATCCCTGCCGTGTTCCTGATCTCAGGGGAAAAGCTGTCAGCTTTTCCCCATTGAGATCACTCAGTCACTTTAACATCTGACTCTTAGTTTCAGCTTAGGTCATGATCTCAGGGTGTGAGATTGAGCCTGGTGTCAGACTCCGCACTCAGTGCAGTGTCTGCTTGAGATTCTCTCTCTCTCTCTCCCTCTGCCCCTGCCATTTGTGCTTACTCTCTCTCTCTCTAAAATAAATAAGCAAAATCTTAAAAATTAAAGAAAACAAATTGAATGTCAATAATTAGGAGATTGGTTAAATAAATGTACCATGGTAAATATACCATAGTATACCCACAAAGTAGAAGATTATGCACTCATTGTAAAGGATGACGTTTATGTATATTTGTTACTATGTAAATGTAAGCATGTGTATGATAGTGTTAACATACAAAAAATACATATACATATACATAGTCATATATATGAGAGATAGTGCAGAATCATGGTTCAGTACTTGCACTCTGGAGTCAGATTCCCTCAATTTGAATGTGAGAACTACTACTTACTAAGCTTTGTAATTTGAGACAGTTTACTGAAAATTTGTTTGGTTTTATTATCTGTAAAATGGGATTAAAATATGACCTACCACACATAGTTGTTGTAAGAATTAAAGAGGCCATCATAATTGCAGTTTATTTTTATTTTATATAAAGAGAAATCGGGAAAAAGTCATCAACATGGTGGTGGTGGGTCTTTGGGTGGTAAAATTGAATCTTTTTTTTTCTTTCTTATAGATATCTTCCTATATTTTTTTGATTTTCTAAAATTAACACATATTTTTGTAAATAGAGTAGATGATAGTTGGAAAAAGAGATGATTGTTAGAATGGAAGGAAGGAGGAGAGGCAGGATACCTTATGGCTTCAGGGTAGGTCTTATAGGTGGCCGGTTCTCTGATGAAGTTACAGAAAAGTATAGAATTTACTCTTCAGCTCTATGGATTCCAAAAATCAACTTGACCGTTTATCCAGTGTAGATCATATTGTAGGGAACTGATGGAAGCTACATGAAACTACATTCATATGTAGCTATAGATGAAGCTACACACCTTCACACACATTAATAAGCCAGCGTGTGTATGAATCAGCTGATTCTTTTGCCAATATGAAAACACAAATTAGAAATATTCTTTCATTGAAACATTGCTTGGTAAATGAAAACCACAGTGAAATACCAATACATACTCACCAGAATAGCTAATGTTATAAAGACTGGCAATATTAAGTGTTGATAGGAATGTGAATAGGCTAAAACTTTAATACATCATTGTTAAGAATGCAAACATGGTATAGCCTCTTTGTAAAAACAGTTTGACAGTACCCTATAAAGTGAAACATACTTTACCTTATGACCCAGCAATTCCAGTTCTATGTATTTACTCCAGAGAAATAAATACATATGTCCACGTAAAAAAATGTGTATGTGAATGTTCATAATAGCATTATTTATAATAGCTGAAAACAAAGGCAACCCAAATCTCCATTACCAGTAAATGGATAAACAAATGGTATATTTATACCATGGAATACTGCTCAGCAATACACACAAAAACTTGAATGAATTTCAAAAGCATGCCAAGAGAAAGAAGTCAAACACAAAAGACTGCATTAAGGATGATATTGTTTGTATGAAATTCTAGAAAAGGCAAAGCTACTAGTGATAGAAATAAGATCAGTGTTGTCTGTGGTCAGGGATGAGGAGAGGTCATCAAGGGCAAAAGGCCTTGAGGAGACGTTTTTAGAGTGAAAGCGCTATTGTACATATTGCTAATAGCAGTAGTTATACAATGGTATGCAATTACAAAATTCATCAAACTATACGCTTAAAACTGGTTAAAATTTTTATATGTAATTAATGTCTTAAATTGTAAGTTATTGGTAAGTATGGAGCCAGTTTTTATTATTTAATAAATGATAGTCCATTAATTCACTTTCTCAAAATGAGTATATGTATATGTACTATAGGAATTAAACGTTGAAGGAGACTAGACTATCTGTAGCCACTAGTAGGACATCCCTTTTCTTTCATTCTTTTTTTCCCAAACAATTGGAGTTCTGGAATTCTGTTTCCAAGATGTTCTAGGAGGGGCTATGTATTTAAAAGTGGAGGCAAGGGACTTGTCTTAAATCTGCATTTGTATGGTAAGCAATACTCACTCTCATTTAAGTTGTGAGTTTATTTGAGGGGTAGTATTAGACATTTAGAGGAGCTAAAGCCTCCAAAACCATCTTTAGTTCCATTTACAGTTTCAAATACTGTATTGATTTCAGGCACCAGTCAGTTGTATCTGAAAGGAAATTTACATTACACATTAATACTATCAACAACATATTTTAAAACTTTGCCATAACGATAAGATTTTAGTTTTACAGATAGCTAATTTCTTCACTGTTCTGTTTCTTTTCGTTGTTCTGTTTTACTATATCCAGTTTCATAGAGAAAGTCAACAGTATCATACATGTTGATTTAATTTCTAAATTCTCACAACTCTTTACATTTAAATCCTTTATCCCTTTACAGTCTCTATATGTGTATTCAATAATTTAAAATATAATACCAACTCCGATTTTAGCCTGTGTCCTTTTTCTGGATTTCTGACTATATCAAAAGTTGAAAAGTTATTCCAGTATTTTCCTAAAAATATATTTTGGAGTTGGGCATACTTGAGTTTGGATTCTGGTTCTGAGATATTAGTTAGTAAGTTTGGCAAGATGTTTTTCCTTCAACTGTAAAAAAGGGATATCCATGCTTGCCTTATAAATGAAGATTAAATATATATAAGTGCACTGGTCATGGTGTCTGTCACATGCAAACTCATAAGCAAACACCACAAATTATAGAAGAAGGGTTTATAACTAATAAGCCATAAAGGGATGAAGATGGATTCATATAAAAATACTCAGCCCAAAAGAAGGCAAGAATAAAAGAGGAAAGGCAAAGGGAAAAAAATGAGACAGAAAACAAATAAGCTGGTAGATTTAAATCTAGATTTAAATCTGTAATCCCATTAAATGTTAATGTCCAAACACCTAAAATGCAGGTTGAAAGTTTCAACAAAAAAGCAAGACCCAACTACCATGTTTATAAGAAACACTGTATAAATATGAAGTCACAGACAAGTTAGAAGTAAAAGGATAGAAAAAAGATATATACTATGCAAACACTGGCCAAAAGAAAGCTGGGGTGAGCGACTATATACATATGAGAAAATGTAGTTTACAGAGCAAGGAATAAAATTAATCTCTCTGCTTCCTCAGACCTCCAGTCCCCTAGATCCCTTCCTATGAGGCAACACATTACCCATTTTTCTGTACCTTTCCAGAATGAGTTTGTGAATATCTAAGCATATATCACTTATATTTTTCACCAAGGGGAGCATACTGTATTCACTGTCGTGTACTTTGTTCTTCCAAATATATCTAGGACATTATTCTATATCACTACATATAGATTTATCTCATTCTTTTTAACTACTGTATGGTAAAGAATGAAGTTTTTTGAAGGTCTCCATCAAGAACCGTAGGGTACCAAATTCTAGCTAACATGGGTAAGTGAAACTTCTCCAAAATATGATTGTAAAGTTCAAAGAACTCTGGACACCTGCATTTCTAGCACATTCAAAACTAAGGTCAATGTCCGGACATGCCACAGTCTTACTAGTTACTCCAGGTCACACTTCTACCAGTTTGTTAGTTTTTAGGACATCCTCCAAGTTAATTCTTAACTTAGTCTCCAAGCTAATTCTTAACTTCCTTAGTCTCTAAGCTAACTCTTAACTTCCCCTTCTCCCTTATGTTTCCCCAGTCTTTAAGTCTTACAGATTCCACTCTCAAGGTGTCTTAACAAGTTGGAGATAGATGATGATATTCATCTTGAAGTTCACTGTTACCTCTTCAATACATTGAGCTAAGACTAATATCTGCATCCAGTTCCAAGCTCCATTGCCAGATGTTTTGTCTATAAAATTGCATCATAGAGTTTAAGAGGTTTTTTTAAGTGATAAATTGATGTTTTTCATATTCCCTTTGAAAAGTTTCTTTCCAGATTGTTTCTTTATAATTGTATTCATTGTTATTCTTATTTAGGAAGATATTCTGGTCTAGTGGGATATATAGCTTTATAGTTATAGTGTGGAATCATGGATCATCTTTTGACAAGCTCCAAGCACTTTAACAAGTTCTGTTTCATATATCCTAATAATATCCCTTTGAAATAGGTTGAAGAAAATATAGTTTTTTCAATTTACTAATGAAAGAACACACATAGATATATCAGGTAATTAGTGCTTGGCTGCACAGTGTGTTAGTGACCAAGCTGGGACTGGAACCCAGGTTCCTGACTTTCAAGCCAGATTATGTTTCAGAATCATAAAACTGTCTACTCTGTAATTTTGAAAAAGTAATGGTGTATACTCTCACACATTGTGAATTTCTAGAGCTGTAGTAATAATCCATTAAAAAAAAGAAAGTAAGTCTTCCTTAGAGTATCTCATTGGAAAAGAACATTTCTCGAGAAATGTAGAGAAGACATATTCAACCTGTGATTTTCTTCATTAAGTACTTCTCTGTAAAATGAGCTTAAAATGTGATGACATCAGGTTCAATGTTACATCTACTTTTACTCCTGTAAAATATTGTCCAAACATATAAATGCCCTAGACTTTAAATCAATCATTTGAAAATGGTTGACTACAGCTTTGAAAATATTGGGAGCATGCCCATCTGTCATTTCTTTTTCATCATGGAACATAGCCTGCAATCATTCATAGCAATATCTCATGGTTCTGGAAAAGTCTTATGAATAACTTTCTCTATCCAGCTGTGTATTTCTCAGTAATTAGATGAACTCAAAAGTCTAACAAACTAAGTTCTAAATGGTGATTCAATGACAGAAGGAGTAGTTAAATAAACTAGTTTATTTAAATGGAAAACCCAAATTTCTTTGAAGTGGAGCAATTTCCAAGAAGAACTGGAAAAACTAGCATATGAAAGAAGAATTTAAACTTGGAACATTTTCATTGCAATTATAGAATACATTAGAATTTGATTGAACAACATTTTATTTATGGCCCTTTTCTCTGAGCTTTATTTCATCAAGATTTCTGTACATTGGTGTTGCTTTTTTTTATAGAACCTGGGATATTAAAATTTTATTGTGTTTAGCAATGTGTACTTTGAATTATGTGGGTACATAATTCTAGTACAGTTTTTCATTTCTCATCTATTATCTGAGCATGTGCACGTACATGAAGAATAAGTGATAGTTGAGAACCATTCAGGTGTGAGGAAGGAGAACATATAGTTATATGATTTCATTTATCTGCAGTAAAAAGCATGACAAATGAACTAGGTAAGATTTTTAAGCAAGCAAAATTTAGTATTTAAGCATCTATGGAATCAAAATAATGAGGGATGGTTTTGTTTTGTTTTTTAAGATTTTATTTATTTGTCAGAGAGAGAGGGTGAGAGAGAACACAAGTAGGGAGAGCAGTAGGCTGAGGGAGAAGCAGGTTCCCCACTGAGCAAGGAGCCCAAGGCAAGACTCTATCTCAGGACCCTGGGATCATGACCTGAGCCAAAGGCAGATGCTTAACCAACTGAGCCACCCAGGCATCCCTTTAATGAGGGGTGTTTGATGATAAATAATAGACAGTGAATATTTAAAATAATTTATCATGCAATTGGCATTATTCCAGAAATTAAACAGAGGAATATTCAAACATTTATTTTTATTTTTCCACATTTAATATTTGTTTGTACCTATACACACATAATTTTAACATAATTATTTTGAGTACATGTAATTTTGTATTTTGACCTGGAAAAATGAATGCTTTTTGTAGACAAGAAATTCTTTGGAAAACTGTAGTGGGTACTAATTTGATGCAACATTTTAAAATATTGATATTTAAAATATTTAGGAAGAATATTTCTCTAAAATCCCCTCAAATATTTTTTAAAATAAAAGGTAGAGTGATAAATTAATAAAGAACAAATAAATTAACCTACCTGATTTATTTATAAGATTTTCTTTCTCTTTCTTTATTATTGACTCCTTTACCCCTCTCAGGCAAAAGAAAATTTATGTGTCCTTATATATATTTATATGTCCTTTTATATATTTATATGTCCTTCTTTTTTTTAAAATGCATAGTAAGTGTTGTCAATCAGTTGAAATATTCTAATGCTATTAGTGTAGAATACTAATGAGTGTGAACAGTTGGGAACGTTTCGCCCATATAAGTTAGACCAAATTAAATATTCAATATTGATTTTGTATCTTATGGAAAAGACTTTTGTTTCCTAAGACTTACCAAGACTACCTGATTTCCATCCATTGGCAAGATTCCATCTGGTATATGTAGTAGCTTTTATTACTGTTCACTAAATTTTCTAGTTTCCTTCCCTATGGAGTCCCTTGCTGAGAGACCATCAATCACTGGCCAGTGATCATGTGATTTATTTTGGCCAATGAAATGAGTAGTAGTGGCAGAATTCACTTCTGGGAAGAGCCCTTAAGAGCCAGCACATGATTCATTGATTCTCTTTTCCCTGTCTCAAGAGACTGACAATCATCAGCCATAGCTCTAAAAGCCTAGGTCTTGAAACAGAGCCCTTCGCTGTTTAGACACTTACCATGATTGAGAAGTAAACCTTTCCTGTTGCAAACTACTGAGATTTTAGAGATCACTGAAATTAGGAGGCCACTGAGTTATATCAGGGAGGAGATAATCCTGCCAATGTGCATGGTCAGGAACCTGGCAAGCATGTGTAGGAATGGCTTCTAAAGGTGTTAGATCAAAGAGAATTAACTATAAAATTGAATAAGGCAAAATTTACCTCATCTTAACACTTACAAAAATAGCAAATGTTTTTCCTTGAAGTCACTTTTCAAGATTCTCAAGTAGTTTTAGTTCACAAATGTCTTTCATGCAAAGACACAGAAGACTCTATTTGCCAAAACTTAAATACATACACACTTACTTCTTTACTCTTGGCTATGTGATATTTAACATCTTATACAAAAAACCTTCCTGGACATGGCAGGCTAGGCAAGATACCCCTCCCATTGTACCTTGTGCTTTTTGGTTATAACATATTAAATGTCTATATTCCCTGCTACAATCTCAGTTTCATGAAGGCAAAAATGTCCCATTTTATTGTACCAGTCAAGCTAATGGCAGGAAGCTGGAATTTTAAAGAAATTGAATGAAAGGATTATTTGTGTGTGTATGTCTGTGTGTGTGTGTGTGTGTGTGTGTGTGTGTTATGGGCAAGATTAAGTAATCACCCAGGGAGGTTGAGACACCCAGGAACTAACAATACTGGGAAGATAATAGTACCTATATGTCTGAAGAGACAAAGGAAGAAAATGGTATCATTAGATCTTTTTTAGAGACTAGAGTGGTAGAAAAGGGGCCACTCAATAAGAGCTGCAATAATAGAGGGTTACAGCCACTACAGCAATAGTGCAGCAAAAAGGGAAATCCCTAGGGAAGAAATACCCGGATCTCTTTCTCCATCTGCTTTGCCATCTCCTATAAGGGCCACCCACTGGCTGACTCTCATGGAAAGTCAGAGGATAAGAAAGCCTGTTGATACAGTTCACGGAGATCAGCCCCTTATGGGCACAGAGCAAAGCAGAGAAGGATGAGGGATGGGTCTTGAGAGGGCAAAGAGAAGAATGTACATACCTCTTTATTGATGTATTTCCAGTTCCTCTTTGTCTACCTGGTATAGGAAGTACTTAAAGATATGTGATGAGTGGAAGAATGAATAGCTTAGACACTAAAAGCAAAGTAATCTGGATACGTAGATGCAGGCTGCTCTTCTTAATTTTTTAGGAAATTATTTTGCTTCAACAAGTTGTCTTGTCATCGAGTATTGTCATAAGGGACTTTCAATTATTGATATTAAATACTTCTAAACCACATTTTGAACTCCTATGAAGAATACAGAGAAGCAAAGTAATTGGAGAAGCAATTATGAAAGATCATATTGGTATGCAAAAATGAAGAGACTCAATTTGAACAAGTTTACTGAGTAGATAATTAAGTGTAAGAAGGTAAGTCATAAAATGTAATTCATAGCATGCAGTGACAACACAAGTACTCAAATAATCACTGGTATTGGCGCTGGATGGAATGTCAATGGGGAAAAGGCATTAGGAGATAATGTGGTTGTGGCATTTGATCACTATGGCAGCAATGATGATTAAAAGATTGAGAGATGGGTTGGCTATCTCTTTGTTGTAAAGCTTGTAAGAAAGAAAAAGTGATGCTTAGTGTTTGTGAAGTGAAGCTTGAGCCAAAGCACGAAAGGAGTATCAGAAAGTTCCTATAGGAGTTTTAAGGAAGGTTTTCTATCCTAGGGTCCACATTTAGAATTCACGTCTCTTATATTAGGGTAGGGGCATTTGTTGGGAAGAAGTGAAACACTGACATTTGAGATGGGACATTTGGGCAGGCAGAGGTGAGGCTGAACCTCTAATTGTCTTGAACCTGCCTTGAGAGTGAAAGCAGCTCTCTTCCATTGTCTGAAAAACCAGTTTTCCTTGCAGGGAAAGTTTTCATTAACTTCTCCTCAATTCAACACCCCTTATTGCCTTTAGGGCCATAAAGAGAATTAAATACCAGTGTAACCCTGAGGGAAAATTACTAGGTCTGCTCTGGGAGGAGATCATCTTACCAATTTGTATAAGCAAGAATTGGCAGGCATGAATTAGGTTGAATTCTAAAGAGATTAGGTTGAGGTGAATAAACTGTAAGATTGAATTAGAACAGTGGTTCTCAAAGTATGGTTGTTGGGCCAGTCAGCACCAGTTATCACCTGAGAACTTGTTAGAAATGCAAATTCCCAGTCCTATCCTATAACGAATCAGAAACTCTAGGGCATGAGGGTCAGAAATCTGTTTTAACAAATATTCTGGGTGATTCTGGTACATGTAAAATTTGAGATCCACTGGAATATGCTAAATGTATGTATGTGACCTCTACTGAGATTTGAGGTTTAGAGTTTTAGCTAGAATAGTTGGAAGTGAGTCTCATAGTTGGCTGGTATGGAAGCCTGGACTTAACAGTTGTCCGTAGTCTATGAGGTTGAGATTAAAACCTTGCTGACATAATGTAAGAAAGGAAATTTGATGCTTTAGAGAAATGAGAATGTTAGAACAGATTTAAAATGTACCATCGGCTCTACTCTCCTCTCACCTTCATTACCCCCAGAACATGCTAAGGTCACTTCTTTCATTTAAAACATATTAAAATGCATTGGTGAGGGAAACAGCCACATCCTTGAAAACCTCTGTGGTGGCTGTCACTAACAGCTAATGATGGATATGGGTAGTGGTGCCATGAAAATGAACTCTCTGACTCGAACAGAAAAAAATGGGATCCCAGAGTAGTAGGGCCAAGTGTCTGTTCTTAACTGTGAGACCAGGTGGCACAATTATCCTAAAAGGACATAGTTTCCAGAATGGTAATCAGGGTGTTTTGACTAGCATGGACATGTGCCAATGACTAAGTGATCATTAGGTTACTGGGAATTAAACAGATGGGCAATCTTCTAAGGTTTTTCTTGATTTATATAAAATAAAAACTAACTTAAATTTTCATATAGCCTCATACAGGGTTCTTAGCCTCATACCTGGTTCCCAGATCTGGGAACATGCAGATCTGAAGCCCTTTAATGAAGGAACAGGCCAAGTTCTTTTGAGGAAGAATGTGTCCTGCAATATGGCCACAAATGAGGTCCTTGTCTTTTCCAAATAAACCTACAGAGTTACTTACCAAGATAATTTGGGGGAGGGGGGCAGAATTCCCCAGACTTCTGGAGGTTTTTAGATAGTAACTCTGAGATAATGCTAGTTCTTAGGATATAAAACACCATCATGGTTCAGTAGTCATAGTACAGACTTAGGGAGGTCGAGTGATGAAATCTTGAGTCCATTCTGTTTGATAGTAGCTCTAATAAGTCCACGGATCCATCCTGTGGTTATTTGCACATTTTCTCAATATATTCTCAAATAGACATTTTTCTCAGCTGAGGCACCAGCTTAGAAACAACCCCTGGTTAGGGCTCCTGAGTGGCTCAGTGGGTTAAGTGTCTGACTCTTGATTTTGGTTCCAGTTATTATCTCAGGGTTCTGAGATAGAGCCCTGCTTCAGGCGTGGTGCTGGGCATGGAGCATGCTTAGGATTCTCTCTCTCCTCCCCTTACCCCACACACTGCCAAAAAAAGAAAAGAAACAACCACTGGTGAATTTAGGTTACTGTGCTATAGAATGCAGTTGAGGAACCAAAGAGTGGAGATGGGAGTTACCTCTCTCATTTTTATCTTATATTTCATTTAAGGGTTCAGAAGGTTTAGAAGTTCTAATTTCCAAGGTAGGACAATTTCTGCCAGGAAACATAGTTACTGTTCCATTAAATTAGAAGCTGAGACTGTCCTTTGGCTATTTTGGGATTCTCATGCTGAAGAACCAACAGGAAGGCCTTACTCTACTGGCGAAGGTAATTGGATCCAGCTGTCATGGGGGAAATTGGGTTACTGTGATACAATAGGGGCAAGGAGAACATGGTAGAACTAAGGAGTTTCACTGAAGAACCTTTTACTCTTCCATAAGAATGGTCAGTGGGAAAACGTGGAAGCCCAATAAAGACACACCACTAAGGATTTTAAATTGTGGGAATAAAGGTTTGGGTCACTCTACCAGGTAAATAAGCCCAATCAGTGAAAATACAGGAAAAAACAAGTGCTAGATATCACTTTAGGTCTCATGATTAGTTACAGAACAAGATATTATAGTGGCTCTGTCTTTTTTTTTTTTTAAACATCACAAATAAGATTTTTATTTGTCACCATTAAATGTCTGAATTTTAATTCAGTCCAGATTCTTGGACTGGTGGCTCATGTGTATCAGCTCGTTCAACTTTAGCACCGGTCTTATCCCCCGTAGCTTTTCCAGAACTACTACCTTCACCATGAAGCTCCATGAGCTTTCCCAATTCAAACTTGGGCTTTCAGCATTTTTATTTTTCTAACAAAGACATCACAGAGTGAATAAATAGACTGACAAGCTTTTTCTATATCTTTTCCAATGCTATCTGGAATCAATTGATTGACCACTTCTTTCAAGTCATTTGTCTGCACCTCGTGAGTCATGAGCTCCATCATCTTTTTCCGAATTTGGCGGACCTGTTGGTGCTGAGCATAAGAGGTCTTCTGAATCTGATTATTGTGTTTTTTAGTAAAACCAACACAAAACAGACGAAGCAAATAACCATCAGTAGTCTTGACATCAACATGAGCTTCAATCATGGTCTGCCATTTTTTGACCATGGAGCACAAAATGTGGTAAGATCCATGCCATGGAAATTAGTCAGGCAGTTTTTTGCCTGAACATCCTCAGTAATTAGCTTGAATTTTCTAAATGTGACCTCATCATTCTGCAGATCAGCAAGGCTCACTTCAAAAACACGACCCTCGAGACCATCAAATACGATTTTGGTTCCTTGAGTTCTCATGACTAATGTTTTTCCAATATTTCTTATATTGAACATAGCTGGTGCTTTCACATCATACCAATCTTTCTTAGAAAATGGATCAACCACTTTCTTCTTGGCTCCCTTTTTGCCGCCTTTCCGAAAGCACTTGTTCTTGCCATGGTGGTGCTCAGGAAGCCAAAATGGCGGAAGTGCCTATAGTGGCTCTGTCTTATGTTAATTTCTGTTTTCTTTTTCCTCTTTTCTCTGCTATTGAATATGAAAAGTTCTAATGGGAGATTAATTATATTTTAAGTTTCAGGCAAGGACGTGGATGAACTGAAATAACTCCATGATTATAGAATAGCTGATGGGATTTAGTATCACTTTTGTGTGGAGAGCTAGAGTTTCTGCATGAAAAGGCAGAAATAAATGCTGTGAGACAAAGGGTGAATTGTGCTCGTTGTTCTCTGACTTCTCTCCCTTCACATATATCAGTTGTCTATTGCTGGATAACAAATTTTTTCCATATCTAGCAGTTTAAAACAATAATTCTTTATCATCTAACAGTTTCTGTGGGTCAGAAGTCCAGACATAGCTTAGCTAGGTCCTCTGGCTCAGGTTCTCTCAGAGGGCTAAAGCCTCATCCAAAGACTTGACTAGTGAAGGATCCACTTCCAAGCTCACTCACATGGATATTGACAGGATTCAGTTCCTCATGTGCGTTGTTGGACTGAGGACCTCAGTTCCTTGCTAGGCTAGAGACTTTTCTCATTTCCTTGCCATGTAAGACTCTCCATAGGGAAGTTCATAACATGGCAACTGGCTTCCTATAGAATGAACAAGTGAGAGATTAAGAGAGTTTCCATCCAAAGATGGAAACTCAGGATGGAAGCTCAAGATGGAAGCCAGGATGGAAGCATATCATGGAAGGATATTCTAACACTTGGTCATATTCTGTTCATCAGAACTTTGTAACTATGTCCAGCCCACCTTTAAGGGGAGGATATTACATAAAGGAACGGATACCAGGAGGCAGGGATCATTGGAAGTTACCCAGGGGCTGCTTCTTATACCCCCAATTCATTCTCTGTCCTAATATGGAACTTCGTTAGGCTGCATTAGCCAGGTCCTTGCCCACTAGGTTTCTGTTGGGTTTTGCCAATGAGAGTTCCAGGCAGGAGAATAAAAGACAAAAGAGAAGTCAGAATATTTCTTTCCCTGCTTTCTGTCTTCATTCTGTGTTTCTGGCTATATTCTTCTGCCAGAAAAATTTATATACATATTCAGAATACTGATATTTCCTCCCTTACCCACTTTAGGCCTGGGAATGATTTAGGCTTCCCATAGTTGCCAGTCCATGGACACCTCAACATCCCTTGCTGATTCTTCACTTCGGCACACACCTCTATAAATAGTCCTTTCACTGAATTCTTTTGTTTCCCTGCTAGCACCTTGAATCAAGCATGTCTCTTAAGATAAGAGACTGTATATTAATATTTTTCTTTAGTCCTAGTGCTTAACATGGTAGGCACTTAGTCAATGTTGGGTGATTAAGTGGTTGGATGAAAAAGTGAACCTAGTTTGAGTAATATGTAAAAAAAGAAAGAGAAAATATTTTAAATTATGTGAAAATTCTTCACTGACACAGAATGGTCTTAATGTGTTTTATCTCAGACCATAAATGAGAAAAGAATTAAGTGATTTCTAAAGAAAAATGGTAATTTTAAAGAAGTAATTTTTTTTTCTTCTGATAGAGAAAGAGAAACTAATAGAGAAACTTACTTGAAACAAGCCACCAAGTCTATAGTAGTGTAAGGGTAGTTTTTTTCAGAGGATTATCAAATTTATGGAGGCAAAATGCATACTGCACTGGCTTAATATGAAATAACCATAACTAAAGGGTGTGGTTATTTTTATGCCATTCCTAAACAATTAAGATTATTCCAACCATGTGTGTCATTAAAAAACTTTTACCAATGATTTTTAAATTTATGCTATTAATCAAGGGCAATTAAGCTGATGTTTGAAAGTATTTAAGAATTTTAGGCATAAAATGCTTCACAGCATATCATACCATGTTCTAAATATCAGTGTACAAAAAGCAAGGAACTTTGACCCTCTGAAGAAAGACAGCTAAGAGGATTTACTATGTAAGATGACCTCATTCTGCAACAGGTAATATTGTGGAAATCTGGCATTTTCACAACTTACTTTGTGAGGGCAAGTACCGTATCCTCTGAGATGTTGGCTTATGTCCCTTTGCCACTATAGTGTAAAATACCCCTAGTGTTCTGGGTTTTAATTTCCTTGTTAATATAATACAAATCCTAAGGACCATCTGTTTTCATTTTGTAATGTGTGTTAAAGCAGCGTTGCAAATAATTTTCAGAAATTGACTTAGTATTTTTCTTGCCTGCCCTCACCTTAGGAGACATTTGCTTGCGCAGTAAATTCATAGTCTTTATTACTCCTAAGGCCCACACGGTTACTTACAGTGGGCAAGTGAATAAGGGAATATTTGCAAGGCCCATGTAAAGGCTATCAGGAAGAGCAAAATTTAAGGTAGACTCCAGGCAACCCAAAAACATTTTATTAGTGGAAAACTTATTTTTAAAATGCATTTTTGTATAGCCCAATTACATAGCTAACTCATGTTTTAAAAAATATCTAGGAGTACCTTTTCTTGTCTTAATTGGCGGTTTTACTGGCACAGCGTTGACAACAGCCCTCATTAATACAACATTCATTGCACTTAAAGAAACCTAAGATGGTACGCTGTAGGGTGTAAAAATATCTCAAACAACTCTGCACCTTCTTCCCAATGTTTGCGATTAGTAAAATAAAAAAGTTGAGGGAAATTAATAAAGTGACAGAAACCAATAATATTCAAAAAGAAACTCTGACACAAAAAAACCCTCAACTTCTTAATTAGGCCCTCTCTTCCATTTCAAACACACATGCACAGGCCTACATATATCTTAATATCAGCATATTCAAGGATACGCTCATTTTTGTAGACTTAAACTACCTTATAGATCCCCAAAAAAGCAAAAGTTCTAGGAAATTGTTCAGTCAAGAGAGAACCAAGAATTCTTTTAATTAAAAATATTTGTAATCAACTTCCCAAGTGGGTAATAAAATAGGTGGCTGAATGTGAAACAGGCAAACAAAAAGAAATCACAAATCCATTTATTTCCCTTGGATCAAAACATTATATCGAAAAATCTGTTACTGACCTGCCAAGTTCTAAGATTAGAAATCTTTGTTTTTGCTGTTAACAGTTTATGCTACTGAAAACTGCTATGTCGCTTGAGGAACCTGTTCCGTGTTCTGTTTCAGATGTTTCTTCTTCAATAATTTTTTAATTAAAAAGCTTTACAGATCACCCTAAACTTAGAGTCATAAGAACAAGGCTTTCAGGCTTTTTCCCTCTCTTGTGTGCATACGTATACCTGTAATTCTCCAGATCTCTTAAAATAACTACTGTCCTGTAGGCTAAAACAAAGCTATAAGTACAATCAATGTCTGTCACAGTCCTCTAATTATCTTTCATGGATTTCTACCATTGTATTAATCAGCTAATAAACTTCTCAACTATGTTGACCTTGTAGTTCTTTTTATCAGTATCATCTGCTATTAGTCTTGTTCATAGTTAAAAAAAATGATAATAAATCAACCTTTTTCTATAGGTTTCATTTGAACACGACTTGACCAGTCACCACAGCCATCAGTCACCCTTTCATGAAGACAACTAATTTTTTTTTTTTTTTTAAGATTTTATTTATTCATTTAACAGAGAGAACACGAGCAGGCAGAGAGGCAGGCAGAGGCAGAGAGAGGAGCAGGCTCCCTGCGGAGCAAGGAGCCCTATGCGGGGCTCGATCCCAAGACGCTGGGATCATGACCTGAGCCAAAGGCAGCTGCTTAACCAACTGAGCCACCCAGGCATCCCAAGACAACTACTTCTTTATGTGAAATATTACCATGGTATATTTGTTTCTTTGGAATAGTGAAAAATAGACAATATCACGTATTAAGAGCTGCTACAAGACCAGAATCTGCTGAAAACTATTCTTCTTTCTACCTGGTATGGTATATGAAACTCTTACCCTTGGGGGCACTCCATTTAGTTAAGCTAAAGGCGCCAGGACAATTATGTATTCTGATAATGTTGCAAGGGAAGTAATCTAATAACACAACAAATCACGCATGCTTGGGGTAACTTGAAACCTACCTAAACAAAATAAAATGCATAACCCTCGCCAGTGGGTTTGGGATCAATTGTAACTTTTCACTGAGTCTTCAAATTCTACAACTTTTCCATTATTTAAGGTACATTCTTCAAAACTCCAGAAAGAAATTCCCAACACACCACCATGTAGCTGAGGTTTAGAGAAAGCTCCAAACATTAAGGAATGTGTGTAAAAGATCTTAAACAACAGAGCTGTTTTTGTTCACTCTCCCCTCCTCTTCTACAAAGAAAAACAAGAATATAGGTGACCTATGAGGATAAAGGAAACAGATCTCCATCTGTAAGCCTGTAAGAGGCCATTGAAAACAAGAGTATGAAAAGAAGTTTTAAAAGTTATAAGGAACACATTCAGAGAAGACTTTCAAATGAAAACAAGCAATTAATGAACTGAGTAACAACAGAAACTGAGCATATGCCAAGGCTTGCCAAAGTCTGCTATCTATCTCATGCTTCTTTGGTGGGAGAAATTGCTTTCTTTTACTATGTAACTCTATCCTGAACTTTGTACCACTTGGAGGAAAGAAAGGTGCTCAGGAAATAGGATTATCATTACCGGTAGCAGAATGAGAAACTTAGTGGGTTTATTGTTTACAATCCATTCCAAGTAAGAATTAAATTAAAGTTTATCTGAAAATAACCTGATACAAAGAGCATATTGTAGCTGCCAGTCAATAAACTATAATGTACTAGAATAACTACATGGGCAATATGAAATGATATTTTAAGCAGTTTGTTCATATGTGCAAATACAGTTGACCCTTGAACAACGCAGGGGTTAGAGGCACCAGTCCTTCGTGCAGTTGAAAATCCATGTATAACTTTTGACTTCCCAAAAACTTTACTAAATAGCCTACTTTTGACTGAAAGCCTTATAGATAGCGTAAACAGTCAACACATATTTTGTATGTTACATGTATTGCATTTTGTATTCTTATAATAAAGTAAGCTAGAGAAAAGAAAACACTATTTAGAAAATCATAAGGAAAAGAAAATATATTTGCAGTACTGTACTGTATTTATGGGAAAAAAATCTGTGTATAAGCGGACCTGTGCAGTTCAAACCTTTGCCGTTCAAGAGTCAACTCTACGTAATATGGATAATTTAATGAAGTAGTTATGACTTTGGACGAGTTTTATAATCTTACTTTGTGTGCCTCATTTTCACCATCCTTAATATAGGAATAACAAAGGACCTATCTTATAATTTGTTTTGCTACTATTAACTCGTACAACATTTATAAAATATCTGGAGCTGTGCCTGGTACAAAGTAAGCACTCAATATTATTACCAGTCCCTTAAAAAATTATAGACTTTGATTAAAATATCTGAATAAGTGCTTCAATTCTCTAGTATACCTTAATGATATGGGGTTTGTATAAAGGCCTATAATAGGCTAACTTATATCCTCTAATGATATCCAGGTGAGTCTATCTCTGGAACCTATAAATATTCCTTCAATGGCAAAAGGATCTTTGCGGATGTGATTAAGAATCTTGAGATTGTGAGATTTTCATAAATTATTCAGGTGGTCTTTAAAGATTTATTTATTCATTTGATAGAGAGAGAGAGAGTGCATGACAGGATGGAGGGTCAGAGGGAGAAGCAGACTCCCTGCTCAGCAGAGAGCCTGATGTGAGACTTGATCCTGGGACTCTGGGATCAGGACCTGAGCTGAAGGCAGTCGCTTCACCAACTGAGCCACCCAGGGCACCTGGGTGTAATGTAATGTAATGTAAATGTAATCACAAACATTCTTATAAGAGAGAAGCAGAGGAAGATTTGCGTATAGAAGAAGGCCATGTAATGACTAAAGCAAGATGACATTATACTGGCTTTAAAGATGAAGGAAGGAACCAGAAGCCAAGGAATGCAAGGAATGCAGTTTTTGAAGCTAGAAAAGGCAGGAAACAGATTTTCTCCTAGAGCTTCCAGAATGAGTGTGGCCCTGAGACATAGTGATTTTAGCCCAGTGAAACTGATTTTGGACACCTGTAAAAGAATACATTTCTGTTGTATTAAGCCACTAAGTTTGGGGTAATTTTTATAGTAGCAATAGGAAACCAATGTAATATTATACCATCTTATAAATGCATTTATTACTCATGTACTAGGGAGTGAAATGGTTATGGGAAAGTGTGATTGTCTGGTTTAGAAGTCAAAATATGGATGTATATGCTTGAATTTTGCAAACTAGTGAGATTTCTCCAGCCTTTTGTCTCTCCCAGTGTTCACAACTGTTTTATTTCATCTATTTAGACAGAGCTATGGGCATTTAGTGGGAGGCCCTTTTAGCTTCCTTTCTATGCTTAAGTTACCATTTCATACATGTACTCTTTAAATTGCTTATCTCAGGTATGATGATACTCCTTTTTAAGTGGCTATTTTAATATAAGCATACAGACTTGACACGTTTTACAAAGCAAGAAGAGGATAGATGAAGGAATGGTCATCTTGTAGAAAATACTGGCTTTGGAGTCAGGTAAATACAAGCTTGAATCCTGGGTCTATTATAAACTTAGAGACCTTTATCATCTTTGGGCTATAGTTTCCTCCTGTGTAAAAAAGGTTTTTTTGTAGGTGCCATCTTGGTAAAAATTGTCTCATTTACATTTGTAAACAGATTACAATACTCCAAGTCCACATTGCTCTTAGTAGCAGGAATTCCAGTCATTTTCCCCAGAAGTGCCCCTCATCAAAAGTTTCTGAGAACATAGGTCTCTACTCATGGCTGCAAATCAGATGATGCCTCTAGCTGGGCTTCAAAACTATTGGCCCCTTAAGAGACCTTGGTATCTATTGGTTCCGGAAGCCATGGTGGTACTTTTGCTGCCTGCTCAACTTCTGAGACAGGCCACAACCTACTCTGGTGTCCTCTCAGAAGATCTACACTAAATTTCCAGGAAAAAAAAAAGCCAAGAATAAGGTTCTTTAGATGAATTGCCAAAGGTAAAAAACATCCTTTCTTCTATGTTATACTTAGGGCATATTCCAGAGCAGATAATTGGGCCACAAACCAGCATCATGGAGATGTTATGTTTCAACTCTTTTGATTCTCCCACATGTGATTGCTTTCCCCTTGGCATAATCCCCAGTACTAATTTGATTAATCCAGAAGGATGCTGACAATATTTAGATCAACCTACATAGACAAATCGAACAAGTATTATTTGAGAGATGTCAGCTTTGTTTAGGAGAGCTTCTTAATTTCTTGTAGATGATACCAAGAACCGTGACCTTCTAGGAATAATGACAGGTCTTGACAAAACACAACACTTGGTCCAGATTAAAAAATTAATCTCAGGCTCTTCTCTACAGAGAATAAAATTCATTAAATTTGCAGATGTTTTCCTTAGAACTTACCATATTGCCAATTTTCAGAACTTATGTGATCCTTATGAGCCTGGAAGTGACAAGCCAGTAAACTGTCTCAGAAAACATGTAACTATGGGGGGGGGGAAGTTTATATAGTCCTCTGATAAAATTTTTAAGTCCTATGACTTTCTCCACTGAGTCAAACATCTCACTATGCACTAGCCAGATCATTTATTTGATGATAAACTTACTAATAAAAGCTTATAGCGTTAAGTTTTATTTCCATTAGGGAATAATCTCTCTTGCCTACTGATTAATCAAATAGAAAGAGTGTCCCAAGGTTTAAATGGTTCTAACTTTTGGGGATGACACGTTCTCCTCCTTATAATGAATATATGCAAAGCCTACAAAATATGGTATATAATAAATATTAAGAGGCTTTTTTTGGTGTGTGATCTGTGGACCCCAGGTTACAAACTCCTGAGACATAAAGAATCTCAAATATAAAGCAAGATTTTCAGATTACATCTCTGTGATAACACAGAATTTAGGGGTTCAATTGGATTTTTTTTTTTTTTTTTTCAATTGGATTTTTATTCTGTCATGACACTGAGTTGCTCACAGTTGGATTGTCTTTAATGCATTTGAGTGGTAGAGTTAATCAAAATAATATTATATATGATTTTATATCAAAACAGATTTCTAAAAATTCCTATTTATATTATATAGCACATTAATTTGCTAGAGCTGCCATAAGAAAACAGCACAGACTGGGTGGCTTAAACAACAGAAATTTATTTTCTCATAATTCTGGAGGCTAAAAGTCCAAGATCAAGGTGTTGGGAGGGTTGGTTTCTTCTGAGGCTTCTCTCTTTGATTTGCAGATGGCTGCCCAATTTGTCTATCCCTCTAGGTTTGCACTTCTGGTGTCACTTCATGAGTCTAAATTTTCTCTTCTTGGAAGGACACTAGTCAGATTGGATTAGGACCATTCAACATCAATGGCTTCTTCAAAGGCTCTATTTCCAAATACAGGCACATTCTAAGGTACTGGGGCTCTAGGGCTTCACCATATGAATTTTGAGAGAGACACAATTCAGGCCATAACACAGTGTCTGAATTTAATTGCCTTCGAAAGTATTATTTCACATGTCCAAATTTTCGTAGTTGAATTATCCCTCAGGTTGTATATAAATTGCACCTTATTTTCTTAGGTTAACCTGATGTCAATAAAAATGACATCATTAATTTGGTGGCGCAAAGAAAACAACCATAGACAAAGGCTTTATAAAGTAAAAATAGTAATACCTGGAGTTTGATGAGCTTGTCATGATTTTAAATGTCAGCATGAAATATATAATATAAATACTTTATATATAGTCTTGAAAAGACTTAAAATATTTGTTTAATTGTTGTGTTTGCTTTTTATGCAGAAGAAATGATATACAGATTGTTCTTGTCAATTTAAGGACTGTACAAATGATATTTCAGTCCTTACCACTTCACTGATTTGGTTAAGTTATAAGCATATCAATAACATATTTGTAAATCTGCCAGCTGAAGATGGAAATTATAAGGGAAAAAGAATCAGTGGGTTTATATTACAATAGTCTAAAAGATCAAACATTAGAAATTTATTTACAAATAGTACATTTATTGTTAACTTTCACTGTTAAACTAACCTCAAAGTATCTTATATTGGTATGCATGCAGAAATGACAAAAGGTGAATACAAAGAGGGGGAAATTATACAGCTGAAGCATGGCCACAAATCCAAAGCAAATGAAATTAATATTAGATATTAAAATGATAAATATTTAGGCAATAAATCTTAGCATATCAAGGTTATCAGTAGGTCAACTTCCGTATTTGTGAAAAAGGTATCAGAAAAGAGGCCAGTCTGCTTAGTCCCTCTCCCTCACCAAAGATCTTTTTACCAACAGGAAATCAGGATTTTGTGAGAATTGGGCTTTTTTTTTTTTTTTTTTTTTCATTTTCCAATTTCCAAACCAGTTTTGAGCAATATTAAAGACATTTAAATTCAGGAAATATGCAAAATATCAACAGAATTTTAACCCTAATGCACAGTGCTTCAGATGAACGACAGAAATAATTGCTGTCGGTTTGTACTTTTTTGACCAATAATTCTCTGTATTTCCTGCAAGTAACTTGAGTGATGCAAATGACCTTATTTTTACAGCATGCTTTTATTAAATAGTTTATTATTTTGGCAGACTAATAAAGATTTTGGTATTTGCTTTTATTTGCAATAATATTACCACCACATAAAAAAGGATTTTATGTTCTTTTTGAGGAACAAGGAGGATAAAAGTGGTGATGGATAGCGCAACTGAGGCATCAGCAATGAGCTGGAAATGAGACACATAAATATGAAAGCAGAGCTAAGAAAATAGAACTGCACCCTTGGCCTTTCTTAAAAGAACATGCACACTTCATGGTTCATTCACACTGTTACAGAAACTCCTTTTGTTTCCAATGAATCAGGGAATGCACGCAGTCTGAAACACTGTTCTCACTCATAGCTGACTGACTCCTTCTATTTAATTAGACTCATTCCAGGAAAATATTTCCAAGCTTCTGAGGATGTTTTGATTTGAGGAAAAAAATAATCAATTGACAGAAAAGTTGGTAGATGGAGGGACTGAAGGGGAAATCAAAACAGATTTACTCTTTTCACCATTATTTAGCACAGAGCACAGAAATGAAAGCATTGCACACTGTTACATCTTTGCAATTGGGCAGTTGTGTAGTATTTAAGGATATTTGATGAAGGTGGCTACACAATTGAACATGTCTTTAAGGACAAATAATATTCAAGGTGTATATAGAAACATTGGACAGACCACATTAGATGGAGGCTTTGGGAATTATAGCATTATATCTTGCCAGTGATGGTACATGTTTATTCAAAAATTATAATTGTTTGCATGTTGTGTGTTTTCTGATTTAATGTCGGTATGTAAATTTTGCATGTCAAATATTATATATTTATTGTCAGCAGAATATCTTTGGCATTAATTTTTATCTTCTTCCATTAATAACTTGCTTCCTCATAGCAGCATTTAATTGTTACCCCGAACGAAAGCAGATTGTGATGAAGAAACCAAAGGGAAGGTAAATCTCTTATCAGGGCCAGAATCTGAATTGGCACATCGTATCTCTTAGCTCAGTAATATTCATACGTAGAACTATTTTTCTTTGCACATGGAAGTGCAGCCAATAGATGAAAGTAGAAAGAAGTAATATGTTGTGAGCCGAGAAATCCACTGCTTCATTATCGACATAATTCGAATCTTACAGAGGGAGAGAGCTCTACCATTTGGACTCTTGTCTCAAAGGCTTACAATAGACATGATTCTGACAAGAGGTTGGTGGTAGCAGAACAGACTTAACAATTAATGGTATGCCAAGGCTGAGTTCAGAGAATTGCTTTACCCAATGCCAATCATTCATTCCTGGCAGTAGTACTTCACATCTTTCCTGGGATGCCATCCAACCACAGTGGCATCTAAAATATATCGAGCAGTGTTGTTACAGTTGGAGGTGAAATTGAAATTTGCGCCAAACAGAAGTGACAAATTCACATGGCTGAGTGTTGCCTAGCAATCAGGTCCAAGGGGGACGCGGCAATTCTGCCTTTACCCGTGGGGGTGTGTAAGGGGGGAAAGAAACATTTACATTAGAGCCTAGGTGGTCTCACAAGTACAGCCAGGTATATGACAGACTTCATTTCACTTCCAGGGTGTAAGGAGGTAAGGTATTAGAGCAGCATAGGGGAAGGAGGGCAGCAGCTGAACTTGGTAGGGTAAGCAGCTTTCAAGGCGGAGATTCTCAGCAATTAACCTGGGGGAGGGGGAGAGCAGCAAGATGCCAAGATGCCAGACACGCTGCAGAAATTCATGGCAATTGGCCATCCTGCTGCCTTTTGACTGCAGGCCTCTGATGCACCTCTGTTCAGCTGACACTTGGCAGCTGTGTGGCCCCAGGGTAAAGGGAGCAAATGGTGGCTTTCTCTTCCCAGAAATCCACCTGGGAGCAAAGCTTGGGGTGGGTAACTGGATTCAAGAGATTCATGGAAGGAATGGAACAGTCTAGCTGAAATTCTTATCTTGTGCCCTCATTTACTATTTCTTTTTTGGGTTCTGCATTTCATCTATTTTGTACTGGTCTTTACTGTGGAGAATATTACCCAAACTCCCCCTGTGCTGTCCTCTAAAGTGTGAAATAATTATCAAATAAATGATTAACATATGAAACAGCAAGTGAATATACAAAAATACCAACTCTGGGGGAAGAGGCACAGTGCTTGCCTTATAAAATGTTCTCGGGTCACAAACCGAGAAGTTGTGTGCAAATATATTTTTTTCCACTGCTCCCTTATTTGGAAGAAGTTTAAACCTGGACATTTATAGAATGGATTTAGCTGTTTGATGGAGGAATTTATGGAGGTATTACAGTGACCACATCATATATTTTCCTCTTTGCTTACATTTGTTCTTGTTCTTTTTCTCTTTAACTATTGGGGACTAGTTAACCTGCTGGGTCTAGTCTTCACTGTTTATGAGAGGGGAGCCCAATCTCAGCTGGGATGGTGCATACTATCACTTCCTGGTGTGTTCCCCCTACTTCACAGGCTTACTCATGAGTCTCAGGCTTTAGCGAATTGTCAATGTTGCAAACCTTCAGTACTGTGTCTTTGGTATTTGGCTGGATTTGTATGTAAACTATTGTTTTTCTCAAAGAGACTATAAATTCCTAAGGGCAGGAACCATTTCTTCTAAGTAGAGTCAGATAAGATAAACAAGTGAAACTGCAAAATGCTATCCAATTAGATTTTGTTATTCCTATTATATGTCGTATGCTCTCCATTTTGCAACAGATGTCCAATAAATGCTCGTGGATCAATGGATGGACTGAATAAATGGATGAGCTGATAATGACTGAGGAATATATAAAACTACACATGAATTTAAAAGATTATATAGAGCATAAGGCTAATGATAATAACTAATAAAACTATAGTAATGCAATAATAATAATTAATTATATGGACTTATCATTTTGTCATCTTAAGTTCTTTACATAAATTAATTCATTTAACTCTCACAACAACTGAGGTAGATATTATGATTTAAAGTGAGGGGGTTGTTTCTTAGAAATGTTGATTAATTTTCCCAAATTGTAAGTGAGGAGAACTGCTTTCTAACTGGACTTCAGAAGTAATTTTGATTAATGGTATTAATTACCTATATATGAGAATGTAAAATTTGGATCTATTCTGTTTGAGTTCAGTAAGCATGAAGAGCTAAGGCAGAATGCAGGTAGTACACTATTGCTGTAGGCAGAAGAGTGGTCCTTCAAAATGACCCCATCCTAATCCCTGGAACCCCTGAATATGCTAGTTTACATGGCAAAGGAAGAATAAGGTTGCAGATGGGATTATGGTTGCTAATCGACTGACCTTGATCTGGATGAAGGCTAGCCTGGGTTATCCAGGTGGGCCCACTATAATCACAGGATTCTTAAATGAAAGGAGGCCCAATAAGAGTCAGCATTAGAGACTTGATGGGCTGTTACTGGCTTTGAAGATGGTGGGTCACATGCTTGGGGTATGACTGCCAACACATATCTTGGGTGTTTTGAGCTAAAGGATAATTTCTGAAGGAATTTTTTTTATATGTTAAAGCAGACTTTCATGATGGGGGGGCGGTGCTAGGTGAGCCTTTTGCCCTTAGCAAGGTGTCGACTTGGACTTCTAGGCAGTTGAGTCCCTAGAGGAATGTCACTGCCTGTTTAAAGACTAGTCAGTGGGCTGTAGATATTAAGGAAATTTAATAATTTTTCTTCTACCTTTGCTTCCCACGTTACTTTCTGTGTGCAATTCTTGTGATAAATACTTTATAGATGTCATTTAATTCTCATAAAACATCATGAGGTCAGTATTTTTGTTATTTCTGTTTTTCAGATAAGAAAAGTGAGGCCTAAAGAGGGTTAGAAACTTGCCATAGTCCCTTAACTCAAAAATGGAGGAGCTGAGATTCACATCCAGAGGGTGGTCTAACTTCAGGTGAGTGATTTTAACCTTATACTCTGAGGCCTTGCTTATTGTACCCTGGGAGCAGCTGCTAGCCTTCCTGCTAGGCAGGAAGTACTTGAATTATTCACAGTGCTTAAGATAACAAAAGATAACTGGGTGCTTAAGTGCTCTGTCCTGAGGATAGCCCTAGGTGATCAAGAAATAAATAGAATAAACCTTGGGGAGGTAGAAATCCTGGCAGGTGTTGTGCACTCAAAAGCTAAGGTTATCCATATCATAAAGTAGACCCTGAGCATATCAAGGAGGGGCCCTTGGGTTATTTAATGTCCTATTTTGAGCATTTAGCACCAAGCGCAGTCTATAGTGTTTCACCAGTGATTCTAAATCTGGGTTTGCTGGACCACCAGGAATGTGACAAAATAATTGGAGAATCCATGTGTTTTAGTCACTCTTCTAAAATGTCAAAGGAAATAATCCATCTACAATGATAAGACTGCTTAAAAAGATGAATTTCTTGACTGTTGGCTTAAATTCTACCAGTTTAGTAAGATTATATACTGGTTACTTCATGATAACCAGAAGCTTCGATTAACAGATGTGCATGTACAAGAAAATGGGAAACCAAATATGGCTTAAAATGAATTTTATTTGAAAAACAAAAGGTTTCAAAACAAGGGTCCATGAATTATATGAGCACAGTGAATTATGAATGCTTTTACTTAATGGTGATGATGCAGGCAGGCTGAGTCTGAAAACCCAGGGGAGAGTCCTGTAGGACCATCCAAGAGGGTCCTTGGCTTCACACAGTATAGAAATCATGTGAGCTAGAGAACATGAAAACAAAGTTTACTGAATAGTGTAAGTGACAGGTAGAGACTAGCAGATGGTGTGTCTGGGAGACTCAGGAAGGAAAGAGAGTGAGTCTCATTGTTGCTTAGGGTTAGGGATTTATATTGGAAAGGGGTCTAGGATTCGAGTTCCTTTGGGAGTCCAAAGGAATTGGATAGGGTCCAATTCCAGGGTAGGGTCTGATTAAAGATGAATGTCACGTGAACAATAGGTGTTATTTCATAAATTACCAAAGGTATTGATGCCAATGTCAGCGGAGATGTGCTCAAAGGTAATGTCCTGGAATGCGTTCGATATCTGGCTCTTCCTAGATGTTATCAAGTGTGTGGGGCCCAAGACACAGCTCAGAGATTAACTTTCTTGCTCCCCCCTTGAAATGGGAACATAACTTCTTTGGTTTATTCAGAGGCAAAATACAGATCATAAGTAAATGGAGCCTAGCACACAAACAGCAGAGACGGAGCCTTTCTACAATGCGGTCCCGTGGAAACATTGAGAACCATAACACATACTCAAGTGTTAATCAAAAAGTTGAGTGAATAGGTTCAAGCCTTGTGTTTCCAAATATCTGCATTATACTTGATGCTTCTGTTAATAAATTACTTCTTCTAGTTATCCTACTTTGGTGCTAATTACCTCAACTTCTGTGACCAGTGACATGTATCTGAGCTCAGGCCACACAGAAAGACTGTAAGTTTTGTTTAGAGAGGAAGGTAATTTTCTAGAAAGAGCAACAAAAGTTTATCTATTAGGAAGTGTTAAGGGGCTCGTTCCTTTTGGGTTGGGGGTATAGGCATAGAAGAGAACAACATGAAGAGAAAAATAATGAAAGAGATGAGACAATACAGATAGAGACAAACTTTGTCTACTGTACAATTTGCCTATTCCTGATACTTTTAACCAAAACAAGAGAAATTAATAAATAATTTCTGATCCTCTACTTTAAAGGCCTGTGCTATACAAGATAAGGTTCCTAATCTTTGTCCTAAACGGGAAATGGGGCATACACATAGAGCTGGCACTAGGGTGAGAGGAAGGCACTTTTTCTAAGCATATGAAAACATAAATGGTGACATAAAATAAGCCATAATTTTATCCAACAGTACAGTAGATATCATGAGATAATACCAAAAGAATTAACCAGGGACAGGAAATGATGCAAAATTTAGGGGAAGAAGCCATCATTATTGCCTGGAATCAAGAGGTTCAGAGCTAATGTACTGGGATCTGGAGGGGGCATCCACCTGACTTGCCTACTATTCCTAGACATGTACCACACTGGATTACTCTTACTAAAATAGATTTTTTTTTTTCACTCTCCTCTTAATAAATAGAAGAGAACAGGTGAAGCTCAAGGGACTTCTTTTTTCTTTTCATGACAACCCAAGTATCCTCAACCTAGCTGGTCCACGCTGTGGCACTAATCAGAGTGCTAAGCCCATGGATCCACTTAATAAATACCTTCTAATTACATGGTAAAACATACAAACATTTAACTTAGAGAAGATCTCACTAAATGGCCATGCCACTACTTTCTAGCAGTATGAGCTTGGGTTAGTGACTGATTTTATTTTCCTTATCTGTATAATGGGACAGCTAACTTCTACAGCAAAAGGTTAAGGAAACCACAAGCTTAACTGCAATAACACGTAAAAGTATCTGCTACCTATCAGACCCTCAAATACTGACAATAAATTTGAAAAGTGACCATTTGGGTATAGGCAGATGGAAGCTGACACCTGTACCTTTAGTTGAGGGGAGTTGTGTGGTATTTAGCAATTTGGTTCTGCTGGTCTTCAAATTTCTCATCTACAAAATGAAGTCATTGAACAAGTGGGTTTGGAAGGTCACAGAAATTCTAATGGTCTCTTTTCCCGAGAAGCAAGATATTAATGAACCACCCTAATCAAATTCCTTCTAGGTTCCAAAGCACTGATATAATATTGAATATAAAAATTATGAGGGCACCTGGATAGCTCAGTGGGTTAAGCATCTGCCTTCAGCTCAGGTCATGATCCCAGGATCCTGGGATTGAGTCCCACATCCAGCTTCCTGCTTCGCAGGGGAGCCCACTTCTCCTTCTCCCTCTCTCACTCTCTGTCATGAATAACTAAATAAATAATCTTTAAAAAATATAAAAATAAAAATAATGGAAAACTCACCACTAACTAAAAAGACAACATCTGTCTGCTCATTGGGCATATACTTATCAGTTGGTGCCAGTCAGTGACCATAGTATTAGATGGAAAAAACAAAAAGTAGTGAGCATTTTATTAAGCCAAATTATTCAGCTTGATAAGAAACTATATCTTACTCAGGCATTCTTCCCACTCCTTTGGTATCAAATTATCTTTTCATGATAGGATAGAGGTAAAGGATAGTAATTTATTCAGATTACGAAAGGGAAAATGTTGGCAACTCTATGTCATTTCCCAATTGTTTTTTATTGTTGATTAATTTTCAGGTTCATAAAATTGGAAAATCTAGCAATCATTGACCTGGAGCATCCCTCCCCAATAAATAGTTTTTATTTTTATCATTAACACTGACATTATCACTAACAATGTCGAGAACAAAGTTTCCGAAAAGAATGTTGGATTGTTCTTTCAAAAGGATCAAGTTATTTAAAGCCTCACTAGCCTTTCTCAGCATCAAAGCTTAAAAACACATCTTCCCCCTACCCCCACTCTGAGGAGAAAAAGATGTTAAGAAAGAAGGGGCAAGAGTCAGATTTTTTTTTTTTTTCTCTGATCCTGGGGGATTCTACTGGGTGAAATATTTACAAGTGTGGAAATGGCACAGAGGAAGCCCACTTACTGCTGGGGAGGAAGGTCGGTTCAGGCAGGCGGCCTCCTCAGTGAGCCAGCTTGGAAGACTTGTCTGTTCTGACCTAGCTCCAGGCAAGTAGCTATCCGGCCTGTTTCGGGTAAGGGATACAAAGAAGATAAAACATCAATGGCAGTTTTACTGTCTGAGCAGTTGCTTGAGTTGCCAAGCTCCCAGCAGAATAATATAGTCAAGTTTTGGAGGATTTTCACGAGATGAAATATTAACAGATATATTAGAAAAACTGAGGAAAGTAATTTTATAGAAGTTGAAAGTTCATGCATAGTGATAGATTTTTAAATCCATAGTAAAGGCTTGGTTTTGACCACCTTCTGACTGACTTTTGAACACATTTCTCTTGTAAATTAACACACTTTTATAATGACTAGAGACATTTTCTAACTTAAGAACTCAATCATGAAATTGTTAATCTAGAAATGATTTTTCAAGTGTGAAAAACTGCTATTGTTGCTACCATTTTTCTGACTGAACAGCGATATTTTTTGTCTTCTTAGTGTTGTCTCTGTATGGAATTTGACTTGAAAAAATGTTTCTTTGTGTATGTTAACCTTGAGTGTTACACTGAGTTATATCAGACTTGTTCAGACATACTGACCTTAAGAGAAACAAAGGGAATACAAACTGACTTTGAGAGTTTAGCATATTAATCTGTTATCAGAACCAAGGACATGTATTTACAAGTTTGGTTTGCTCACACTACATCAGACTTGATCAGTAGTCCTAGATACTTATTTAGTCTGAACATAGATTCCTGTATGAGGGAACATGCCAAACAACTTCAAGTCAGTCAATGACGGTAATGGCTGCAATAATATGAATAGATTCAACAGCAGTGATAATATCCTACAAACGTGTATTCCCTAGAGAAACAACATACCTTTTAACACGTCATTATCCAGTCCTCAGTTAAGGTTTGATATTTTATTGCTCAATAAAGGATCCCACCCTTTTTCCTCATCTGGTTTGATAATTTTATCCTGATAAGATAATTCAACTTATCTATTTGAAAGTACAGAAAAGAGTTTTAACTCTTTCCCATTCTTTTTTTTTTTAAGATTTTATTTATTTTTTTGAGAGAGAGAGAGAATGAGTGAGAGAGAGCACACGAAAAGAGAGAGGTCAGTGGGAGAAGCAGACTCTCTGTCCAGCAGGGAGCCTGATGTGTGACTCATCCCGGGACTCCAGGATCATGACCTGAGCTGAAGGCAGTCATTTAACCAACTGAGCCACCCAGGCGGCCCCCATTCTTATGCATCATTTTTGTGACTTGCATAAAAATACCATGAATACAGGTACCTGGGTAGCTCAATGGGCTTGGCTTCTGCCTTGGCTCAGGTCCTTATCTCAGGGTCCTGGGATCTAGCCCCAGTCAGGCTCCCTGCTCAGTGGGGAGGCTGCTTCTCCCTTTCCCTCTGCCTCTTCCTCCTCCTGCTCTCTCTCTCTCTCTTTCCCTCTATCTCAAATAAATAAATTAAACCTTAAGAAAAAATATACCATGAATGCATGTACCTATCTTCCTAAGGTTTATTCTGACTGTGTGTGTGTTTGGTAGTGTTGGAAGGGAAGGTAATAAGTACAGCCAGTTATATTTTAACGAAACACTTGAATGTCATAAAGCAAAATTTATATTTAGTGTTTTTCTCTTTTAAGTCAATAGAAGACCATATATTTAGTTATCTATTACAAGGTGAATTGACTTGAGAAATGTTTATTTTCTTTAGCTGTTTAATTTTATATTTTGACGTGGAAAATTATTTCTACCTTCTTTTCCTATTCTTATATGCCTATAATTTTTGAAGATACTCATCAGTAAGAGTAGATCTCCAGGTATATATTTGTGAAGGGTAGGGAAAGGGGCATATGCAACCTTACCATCTCTCTTGCCTTTAGACTTACTAAAAAATCCTTTAAAGGATACAATATTATATTTTCATCATATCCTCAACAGAATTCAAAAATGGAAATTTTTTTCATATTTGCTTCAAAACTAGAACAGTATTGTCTAAAGAATATTTGTGACCTCATGCTACCTCAAGAACTAGGTCAGGCACTGTTGTTCAAGTGTGGTTTCCTGACCAAGTCATATAAGGTAGGATTTTTTACTTCTAGACTTTCAGACAAGAAGTTTTAAAGAATGAACACATAGTTTGCCTCTAAATCAATCTCCTTTGGAATCAGTATGTGTTTGCCCTTGGGGGCATATATGCACTATATTTGTGTGCAGGATTTGAATAGACGACTCTGAGAACAAGCTATATATTTGTATGTAGGAGTATGTGTGTATATACACACATGTTTAATAGTCTAATAAAAAGAACCCATAGGCCTATATTCAAGTGTACATGTACATTCTCATATTTTATGCTCAAGCACAATTCTGACATCATTGACACTTCATGTTGGGATAGGACAAACTGGTTTCATCAAACAGGAAAATTAATTCAGTCAATCCTTAGTATGCTCATGGAAACCATACAATTCATTATAAGCATACTGCCAATACAAAGACAAACAAACAGTACGTGTATTCTATTAGATCTAAATCATAGAAGGGAGCTGATCTGGTAGAAAATATGGTGCATCTGGCCTTGAGCATTCTGAGCTGTTCTCATGAATTACTGCATGCCTAGGTTCCACTCTAGTTTCATGTAATTTACACAGGGTTATTATACATTGTTCCTCTTCCCAAATCAGCTATCTCCATAAGAGGCCCGTGCGTTATGGAGCCAGGGGAACACTCAGGACCAGTCCAAGAATGCTGTGTCCATGGGGGTAAAGACAAAGTAAAAATCAGTCCCTACCTAAATATACAAAGAACGTTGGTCTCTAAACATCAGATGTTCCTGAAGCCCCACCTGGTCTCAAGAAGTATGTCACGGAGAGTTTAGAGAGATAATTTAAGCCGTGATGAAGTCAGGGAGAGTGGCTGGTTAAATCTTTTGTGAGCTTGCTTCTTTTTCACTCTGTACAGTGTCTAACATATAAACACACTTTACTGAGCACCAGAGAGTTGTTTTTCACCCACCCCTGCTCCATTTCTCAGACAAATATAAGAATTAAAGCCAATGAAAAGGAAAAAAGTAAAAGCTTAGGTGTCTAGAAGTTCTTTGCTCTGACAAGATTTTTAAAAAATTTTAATTTGGGTATTTCAACACTCATTCTTGAATTTTTTGCTTTTAAAGTTCAGTATGACTTTAGTGATAGATTCCATGTTAGAAACTATTCCTAAGCTTATATGGAGGGGATGTATATGAATTCTATACGATACCAGGCTAACCATTTGACAAATGAAGTGTTCAGTTAATGCCACTCCAATCAATGAGCATGTCCCTTAAAAAAAAAAAAAAAAGAGATTTCTTTTTTTTATGGAAACTAGATATAAACTCGAATACCAGATGGATTTTCTATATTTTGTTCACTAGTGTATTGTTAGTGACGAGACTGTAGTAAGCATTCATATTTATTGAATGGGGTAAGAAATCAATGCATGTGACATGTCAGGGAGAACACAGCTCTGAGCAGGTGATGTGTTTATCACAGTGGAGTTCATTTCTCTACGTGTGTTTGCTCAGAAATCCAGAGGATACTACTCACAGCCAGTTTCAGTAAAGGATGTCCTGATGTCTGTTCTGATCTCCTCCTGTATGGTCAGAACAGGGTCAAAGGAGGCCTGTTACAGGGTGTATTTGGCTGCAAATAACAGAAAGCTGCCCCAGTGGCCAGGGCAGGCAGGGCTTTGTCTCCTGCCACAAGAAGTTCGGGAGTAGGTTGTCCAGGGTAGGTGTGGCAACTCAATAATGCCTGTAAGGAATCTATTTTTGTCCATCTTTCTGTTCCGCCAGACATAGTTTGTAGGCATTTGCACTCAAGCTTGGCATCTTGTGATTGTAAGAAAGATGCTTGCTGCCATGTCGTATGCTAATATTTCATCAAACAAAAAGGAAAGATAAAGAAGTGAAGAAGGAATCAGGAATGGATGGTGACTCTATCAAGCAAGCAACAGCTTTCCCATCAATCCCAGCAGACATCTGCTTACGTTTCTTAGAGCAGGACTGTGCCACATGATTAGCATGCCACAGAGTCTGGAAAAGCAAATGTTTTAACTGGACAGTTTGCTGCATATCCAAAAAAAATCAGGGCCCTATTGAGAAGCAGAAGTGAAAGAAGGTATTGGGTAAGCAACTAGCCATGTCTGCCCTGGGGGCTGAATTTAGGGAATTAGTTTAATTGCCAGAACATAAAATCTGAGCAGGGCGCCTCTGATCTCGCTCTTCTAAAAAATTCAGACCAGAGTAGTTCTATGAGGCAACAATTCAAGTGGATATTTTTTTCATGATTGAGTTAATTCAGACTTTGTATTCATAAATAACTGAACTAATTAGGTGAAGATTTCTTGATGGATTTTCATCCTGCATTTGTGGCTTAAAATAAAAAAGTTATTGCCTTTGTACTGCCTGTATTTAGGATCTTCTATTCTCTGGATCGATGTTTTCCTTATTTCTCCTTTCAAAACCATTTTTCCTAAATAGGAAAATAGAAGGAGTATGGTAAAGAAATTCATACCAAAATGTGAATGGTTGACAGTGTCTTTATAAATTGTCCTCTTTGGAGGCTCTTTGAAGTTTAATGGGATAATTGCCCCAAAGTCCATCTCTTATTTCAGAAGCAACTAAAGGAGTGGTTGAGAAAAACATTTTTGAACAGAAGAATCTTAACCTTAACTATGTAGTCACCCATCTGGGCAGTTGTCTTTATTATCGAAGTATAGGACTTTGTATTGATTTACCAAGAGTGGGAAAGAAAGCCTCATGGGAAATAGTCATTGACTTCTTATTGAAGAAAGAAAGAAAGAAAGAAAGAAAGAAAGAACGAACGAGGTAATAATCTTTCTCTCTTTACTGCTTTGACAATGTGCCTAAAGAACAATGATTTCTTTAGCAGATGACCTACATGAATCATGTAATTCCATGGTTCTTTGTTCATAGAAATACAAGCAATTTAATAGTAGTCAGGAATTGGAGATGTTCACATCTTTAATAAGGTTTTGGGCCTTTTTTCGATTTATTATTTTTTCTTTCTTTTTTTTTGGATTTATTATTTTTTCATTAGGACAAATCTTTTATTAATATAATGTAGGGAGATATTTGGTAGAAAGGTATAATGTAAACTGATCCGTTGTAAATTTAAGAAAACTAGAAAGAGAGGAAGAAATAAGTCATTTATGAATAATACAACAGAGACTGTTGTTGCAAGTATTCATGTGTGTTTTATGTGCACCCAGAAAGTCTTCATACTCTTCAAAACAATTTGTTTTCACCTACAAACCACACAGGTTTATCATGTATTTGTTGCTCACCACCCTACTTGCTGCTCTATTTTCCTTTCTTGCTTGAAGACTTAACATTCTTAGAGAAGAAGCCTCATGGGAAATAGTCATTGACTTCTTATTGAAGCAGTGGCATTCTGCTTGGGAGCCAGGCTTAAGCAGTATTGCTTCAGATTCCAGAGTACCTTCCGTCATTTTTTAAGAGGGACTCTGAGGGATCCTTACACCTCAATAATATGAACGGAAAGTCTCGTTCTAAGGTTTCACAGAAATGTACACACTTCTCTACTCATACCATTCAAAAAGCTTGCCCTTGGAGAATCAGAACCTGGGCACTTGGTATAGCTGGATAAGAGACATCTGAAGAGGCCATTTGTCCCCATCTTATTATCTTCCATTCAGGCCTCCTTGTAAGGCTGTGTGGGGCCTTCCTCTCTGCGGGACTATACAATGGCTTCAAACTTTCTGTTCTAGCACAGGAGTGGGGTATGAGGATGTATAGATGCGATGTAAATGGATCTTTTTTCAGTAATTGTCAAGGGACAAGGAATATTAGAGAAGGATTTTTTTTTTTGCCCACACATGGAACACATTGTCCCTGGCTATTCAAAATAGGCCTCTCAGTCTCAGAGAGTCCTATCCCTGAGGAATGCCACAAGAATAGCCCCAATTAGCAGAATGTAATTACTTGAGTGGGAATCATATACTTAATGATGAACCTCTCCTCCCAAATGGCATAAGCTCTTGAATAATTTAGAAGGCAAGAACAATTCAATAAAAGAGAACCTTCTTTAGAGTTAGGGGATGTTTGTGTCCATGCTTGTGCACATGCATATTATAAGGGAAGGTGAGAGCGAGAGAAGTTTAACTAGCTTTGAAGTGGAACAGAGTTGGTATTTTTAATCTGTAAAGAGCTCATTTAAATACATGGAATGACATCAAGACCCCAGATCGATAAATGGACTAAGTTATAAAGAGGCAGCTTAATCGGTAGAGAATAAAACCGGTAAACGAGAAAAATGTACATTTTCGTGAGGAATCCAAGGCAATGCATGTTAAAACAACAATACAGGCCCAATTTGTTAAAGTAAGTAAAACTTAAAAATATATTATATAATTCTGGTGAGATTGTGGGGAAACCAGTATCTGTATTTATTGCTGGCTGCATTGTAAAACTTTTGGTGACAAATTTGATCATTTTATTATATCAGAAAACTTAATAAGTGTCCAGTGATCCGGAGAAATGATTCAATAAAGTCATAAAACTGCATGTATTGAAAGTAATTGCTGTATTTGCTGTAATAGCAAAAGTTAGAAGGAAATATTTAAGAAAACATAATAGTGTGGTGCCTGGGTAGCTTAGTTAGTTAAGTATCTGCCTTCTGCTTAGGTCATGATCCTGGGGTCCTGGAATTGAGCTCACTGCTCAACGAGGAGCCTGCTTCTCCTTCTCCCTCTGCCCCCACCCTGCTTGTGCTCTCTCTCTCTCACTCTATCTTAAATAGATAAAGAAAATATTTTAAAAAATTTAAAAAAAGAAAACAAGTTACAAATTATAAAATAGCAATTCAATGGAATGGAATATATACATATATATATTTTATAATGGATGATTAAAATGTGCTTATAATATGATACAGGAAACAAAAAATACAAAATTTTTACTATGGATGTAGCTATGTAAAATATGTAACTATATGGGCAAGCATTAGAAAGGAATTTATGAAATAGTAGCAATATGTTAGTGTGGTATGATTTTCAGAGATTTGTTTTTATGCTAAACTGTATTTTAATATGAGTTTTTAAAAAATCTATAATGAGTCTATTGAGGACCCTCAACTTGTTAGGGATAAACATGAATTGGATTTATTTCTCTGATAACTCTGTACTATGCTGACCTTTCCAATTTTGGCTGAGGTACTACTCCAATTTTATGACTTTCTTGTCTTTTTGGTTATCAGAAGAGTCTCTTCAGGTTTTTTTTTTTTTATTTTGTTTGTTTATTTCTTTATCTTAAGTAATCTCTATGCCTAATGTGGGGCTTGAACTCCTGACCCTGAGGTCAAGAGTCACATGCTCTACTGACTGAGCCAGGTACCCCTCCAGTTTTGTTTTGTTTTTTTTTTTTTTAAACTCAGTCCTGTGTGTTTTGTAACTTAATCTCACATTTGATTCAAAACTTTCCTGTTCTCCCTCCAACTTCATTCATATTTGTAACTTGCTATGGACTGCATATTCGGGTTCCACAAATTCATGTTTTGAAACCCAAACTCCTACTGTGATGATATATGTAGGTGCGGCCTCTGAGAGGTAGTTAGATCTAGATGAGGTTACGAGGGTAGAGAGTTCATGTTGAGATCAGTGCCCTAATTAGAAGAGACTAGAGAGCTAGCTCTTGCTGTATGTGAGGATACAGTGAGAAGTGGCCATCTTTATTTTATTTTATTTTTTTATAATTTATTTTTTTATTAACATATAATATATTATTTGCCGCAGGGTACATGTCTGTGAATCATCAGACTTACGCATTTCACAGCACTTACCATACCCTCCCCAATGTCCATAACCCAGCCACCCTATCCCTAGCCCCCCTACCCCCCAGCCACCCTCAGTTTGTTTTGTGAGTTTAGGAGTCTCTTATGGTTTGTCTCCTTCCTGATCCCATCTTGTTTCATTTCCTTTCCCCATCCTGCCTCTCAAATTCTTCATATCAGAGAGATCATATGATAATTGTCTTTCTCTGACTGTCTTTTCTCTGTCTTTCTCTGACTGACTTATTTTGCTTAGGATAATACCCTCTAGTGCCATCCACGTCATTGCAAATGGCAAGATTTAGTTTCTCTTGATGGCTGCATAGTATTCCATTGTATATATATACCACATCTTCTTTATCCATTCATCTGTTGATGAACATCTCGGTGCTTTCCATAGTTTGGCTACTGTGGACATTGCTGCTATAAACATTCAGGTGAACATGCCCCTTCAGATCATTACATTTGTATCTTTAGGGTAAATACCCAGTAGTATGATTGCTGGGTCATAGGGTAGCTCTATTTTCAACTTTTTGAGGAACCTCCATACTGTTTTCCAGAGTGGCTGTACCAACTTGCATTCCCACCCACAGTGTAGGAGGGTTCCCCTTTCTCCTCATCCTCGAGAAGTGGCCATCTTTAAATCAAGAAAGGGGCTCCTCAACAGAACCCAACCATGCCTGCACCCTGAACTCAGATTTCTCAGCCTCCAGAACTATCAGAAATAATTATTTTTGCTTGTTTGTTTGTTTGTTTAAGCTACCCAGGGCATGGTATTCTGTAATATCGGCTCAAACTGAGTAAGACATGACTTATTTCCCTTCCCTCTTTCTTGTATTTCTGCTCTGGACATGGCTTGGCTTCTTTTCTGATGTTTTCCCTTCAATAAACCTATTCTGTGTTTAATGCTGACTGTCCATCATCCTTCTTTGGTTCCTCAGAGGGTCCCAGGAATGTCCCCTCCATAATATCCTGGAATGGGAGATCCAGGTTAATTTTAATCTTTTTCCTTCTAGCCTCAACTCTCCTTACAGTTTCTTACAGCTGGCATCCACTTAGTAGGCAGTCTTCTTGGGGTTGAGTTGATACCAGGAAGACAGCTCAAGTACAGCCATTCTATTCAGGATTTATATAGGAAATCATGGATCCTCATTTATACCTAGTAGTGGAATGTGGGCTGTTTAGCTGACTTTTCTCAAATACCATCTTCCTCTTACCCTTCATCCATACTCAGCATCAGACATTCTGTTAGCCTAGTATTCTGGAAACTGTTTAATAACTTATTGGCAATTGCCCACTTAATGGGGGACAGGACTATTCAGACAGTCACTGAGAATTCTCCTAGAGACTCCCTTTCTCTATTTTGGGAAGTCTTACTCTAGATCTTTTCTTCCTTGACTTTCAGTTTCATAAACCTTGGACTCTCCAGGAAAGCCATGCCTTAATTCCCATATCCAGTCTTTTTCCTATATTAATCAGAGTGATGGTGGTGGAGGTGGTCTTTTTGGTTATGTTGAGAGAGTGTCTCTTTGTAAGTCCTGGAGGGAAGATGCTGGCTTCAATTACTTGCATTTCTTTGAACTTAGAATGTGAAGTATTTAGATGCCAGTTCTGGTACTTAGCATCTAACATCATTTAACAGCAGAGAAATATCATTTAATGGCAGTTGGAATGAAGTTAATTTATAGAATTAGGGGACTAAACTAGATGCACTCTAACTAGTAAATATAGTTAGTACCACTATTGTTTGTTGTCTGAGTGAGTAAATGCTTTTTGAAAAGGTCAGGACAATAATTCAAAATGTTTTGGAAAATATTCCTAAAGCATCCCAACCCAGTCACATGGATGTTTTATTTTGAATTACTACCCCTAAGTAGTATCTGCTGAAACCTGCTGAAAATCCTTTCTCTCTATAAAATACTTGCCATGCATACATCTTCTACCTGGGCTAAAATTGTCCCTATCATGGGTAGAGGAAGGGGGTTGGGCTGAGGAGCCCTGGAATGGTGAGGCCAATGGGGAGAGATGGGAATTCCAAAACAAGCTACTTCCTTTATTTTTTACCAGGATTAGCACCATCACTCACATGAAAATGAGCAGGAATTTTGTTTCCTTTTCAAATATATTTGTGAGTGGTTATTAACTCAGGCAATTAAAGGGCCTTAAGGCAGAAATCCTGTTTCCTCAGCGAAATTCTCAGGTATTGCCTAACACTAAATAATGTGGATACTACTATTTTGAATCTTTCCTTGAATTAGAAGACAATGGTATAGCTTCAAATCAATCAAAATCTCATAGTTAAAAATGGAAATACTAGAGTGGACAAAGGAGAGAGAAAGATTTTTTTTTTTTTTAACTTTTTAAAGGTTGGAAAAATTTCATCTACACATGAGACTTTGGGATGCTTTTAAATTTAACCCAAAATGTTATTCTAGTGGGGTTGTTTGTCTAGTTTCCAACACTGTCCATTTTTTATGGATTTTGTTTGAGATGTGCATCGTAGATGTACTTTTAAATTGATCAATTTGACATAGTAGTTTAAAATACAACATGTCCCTTAAGACCCAACATCTTTGAAAATGGGAAGCTCGAGTTTGAAATAGCTGAAGGCAGAGTTAGAAAAATGGCCTATATTAATATTAGTGAGCTTGTTTTGCTTTTGATCATGCACAGACAGAAAATCATGTCTCAGAGGTGAAATTGTGTATTATCAACATGCCTTTCCATTGTTCTTATGTTCTATACTGAAAGCTACTAATGATGATTCTTTATTTAGAATTATGTGTTCAGTTTTACCAGACTATCCTTAAAATAACATGTAGTTGGATATAATAGACTCAGTAAAATATAAAAAAATTATATGTTAGGTGAATCTATAGCAGCTACTGTGGTAAACTGACTCTGGAAAGACAAGAGCTAAAGGGTTGGTTGACTGTAATTTTGATCTGTACATGATGTCTACATGAACTTCAAATGGGCCAAGTGAACAAATATTTGACCTTTCTTAAAATTATATAGGCTTAGTTATATATGCTATCACCATTCATTTAACATTTAACTGCAAACTGTCTTGTTTTCTATTTTACTTTAAATATATGTAAAGCTTTTCTTTCCCCATTATTTCTTTTCTATTTCTACCCTGTGATCACTTTGGATCATAACAGAAAGATATAGAATATGGAAGACAAGGGGGTGCCTGGGTGGCTCAGTCGGTTAATTGGCTGCCTTGGGCTCAGGTCCTGATCCCAGGGTCCTGGGATCCAGACCTGCATCAGGCTCTCTGCTCAGTAGGGAGTCTATTTCTCCCTCCCCCTTCACTTCTCCTTGTGTGCTTGCTGTCACTCGCTTGCTCACTCTCTCTCTGTCTCAAATAAATAAGTAAAATCTTAAAAAAAAAAAAAAGAATATGGAAGACAATCTCCCTAAACTACAGGATCAATCTTTCCTTGTGTTGTTCTGCTTATTTGTGTTGTATATTGAACTTGATACAACACTAGGATTCCCCACTTTTCCTTCCTGCAAACTTGTAATACCTAGTTCCAACTTTGCTGAACTTCTGGTACCTAGGTCTCCAAGTTTTAGCCTTCTGTTTCCTATTGTTCACCCCATACCCTAGAATAACAAGTAACAACTTGGTAACTTATTCATTAAGGATAAGCACTGGTGGTCTCACTCATGTTCTTTTTACTAGGAGTTATTTGGCAGAAGGTTAGAAGTAGCTCAGTTTTGTCAAAATGATTTGAGTTGATTCATGGTAAATGAAATTAAATTTTCTCGCTTCCTACATGGTTAGGAATTTTGGTTTTCAGAAGGTATTGAATTTAAATAGAAGAACTAACGGAAGCCACATCTGTAGCTCTGAGAACAATGGTTAATTATATAGGTTCTTGAAAATCCAATTCCAATCTATGTCTAAAGAAACCTGCTGAAATTAGATTTTTTTCTACTTCAAGAAATCAGTTCAGAAATTCCAAACTTTTGTGAATCATGGTCTTCTTTGAAACCACATTGCTCATATGTTTTACATTTTCGCTGCATGAGTTCTCTGTTCTTTTGATGTACTCAATAATTTATTACTTTTTGCATTTTTCTGGTGACACAGATCCAGAGCTATAAGAAACTGACCATTTATTCATATGATTTGGTCTTAAAATATGATTAAAAAAAGTAAAAATAGTTACTGTGTCAAATTGCATTACAAAAGGTGTTCTGAATAACAAAGCTTATTTTATTCAGTGAGTTTTTCTATGAAAGAATGATCTTGTTATTACAAATTTTATGTAATGAATACTTTGTAATAAAATTCTGCCTTATGATCGTTATCACTAAGTAACAGGTTTATGTGTTGCTTATAGTAATGATCTGTAGATGAATTTATTACAATTGCTTCCTTCTGCCATCAAACACCAATTACACATCAACTCTTCTAAAGTTTTTACTCCTTTATTACTAAAACCAGTTCAGATAGGGACAAAGACCCAAATATCTTAAGTTTGATATCACTATCATTGACCCCAAGCAATTATAGTATCTAAAGCTTAATGATGGGTATTTCATAACATCTCCTATTTTTCCTTACCACAAAACATTTTTTTTGCTAACGAGCTAATTGTAACTAGGAAACCTATTAGATTCTTTTCATCTCTACCACCTGCATATGATAAATCTAATTTCAAGTAAGATGCCATTTTGAAGCAATTGGAATGCCTCATGTAGTTTGTTACAATGCTTTTGAGCTACAGCAACCTGGTAACATTAAGTGAAAGCCCATTATAATTCTGTGTGTGTGTGTGTGTGTGTGTAATTTTGTGGTCCATGGGTAGAATTGGGCAAAGATACTGTATTTTTCTCCCCACCAGAAGTCAGAAATAAAACACCTCTTTGCAATCTCAAAAACATTCATACCTTCAATGAATTGTTAAAATATAATCACTTGCTTGGAATAATAGAAAACATAGTAAAAGATTCTAATATTGGAAACCAAATCAGACTCTATTCTCTTTCAACACTTAAAATAAATGGGATAGAGGGAATATACCAAGGCACAAAAAATTGTATTTTTATCAAAGCCAGCCATAACTACCTACTTGGAGATAGGCATGAATCTATCACTCCTGAGCCTTTTTGACCCTCCTAATACTTTCTAAGTCTGAAGTCCCAAGCAATAGAAGGCGATCATGATAAGAGTCCTAGTATCTTTAAACTACTCTTGAACATTCTCTCCTCCCTATTACAACATTGTAAAGTTTTATTTTTTGCCTTTTAAACATCACTTATTGGGGCGCCTGGGTGGCTCAGTTGGTTGAGCGACTGCCTTTGACTCAGGTCATGATCTCAGGTCCTGGGATCGAGCCCCACATTGGGCTCTCTGCTCAGCAGGGAGCCTACTTCCCCTTCTCTCTCTGCCTGCCTCTCTGACTACTTGTGGTCTCTCTCTCTGTGTCAGGTAAATAAATAAAATCTTAAAAAAAAAGAATTAAACATCACTTATTAGTCATAATTACTTTTCTATGGCCAATAGTTATTTCTCATAACTAAAATTTTATTGGTTTTGTCCTTACACATCTTGTAGCATGTGTTTCTATGTGGTTCACTTTTCTTTTTGCTGAAGTTCATCCCTTAATGTTTATGGTGAGAGTCTCTGTGTGAGAAGCTCTGTCTTTATAGGTCTAATAATGTTTCCTTTGCCCTCATTCTGAAGTAATAATTTAAGCAGATATAAAATTCTAAGTTGATATCTCTTTTTCTCAACTTTTAAAGATATTGGTCCATTGTTTTCTGGTTTCTATTGATTTAGAGGAGATATCTTTGATGGTCTATTTTCATTCCTTTGTAATGTAAAATCTTTCTATAGTGGATTGTAAGATGGCTTTAAACATTTTTGATACTTTACAGTTTAACATGGATTTTGTGTGGGCTTTTTAAAAAAAATATTCTTGTTATTTGGAGTATATTCTTTATTTCATGTTTTTCTTCAATTCTGGAAATTCCCAGAAAATACCTCTACAAATATTGCTTCTCTTACATTCCCTCTATTTTGTCCTTCTAGGGCTTTTATTAGATGAGTGTGGGAGTTTCTCAATTTGCCTTACATTCTCAAAATTGCTCTTCCTATTTTAAAAATGTCATTGTCTCTGGCATCCTGAGTGGCTCCTTTACTCCTTCTTCTACTATTGCTAATTCTCTCTTCAGTTGTATTTAATTAAGTTTTATCACCCATTGCATTTTTTATTTCAGTGGCTATATTTCTAATGGGTCATCTTTGATATTAATGATTTCTTCTTTTTTATAATTAATTTCTAAATAGAAGTTATTAGCCCACTTATCTCCATAAGGATACAAAATATACTTATTTTGAAGTAAAACTACTATAGTAAAACTATAAAATGCACTTCCCACGAAGCAAATTCATGTTCTGATTGTTGTTTTATGGTTCCATTCTTATTGGTAGATTCCTTCATATGTTTGGAAACATTAGTTTGCATTTTATTTTTCAATGAGAAGTTGTTTTTTCTCTCTCTCACTTTTGGCTGACTCTTCTTCTCTAGAAAATTTGAAGACTCATCCACCTAGATCCTGCTCAGTTCATGTTAATGTACTCCCCCACATTTTCCAGCCTTCCTTATATTACTTTGGGGTTATGAGACTAGTTCTGGCAAATGGGTTGTGAGTGGAAGTAACATGTAGGACTCCTAGTCCAAAAGGCCATTAAGGGCATATATGGAATAGCCATATTTTGTAGCTTGTAGATGGGCATAAAGATCACTGGATTGGCAGAGATGCTAGATGGAATTGTCCCAGATTTCTCATCACTATTAGAAGATAGCTGCCAAGGAGAGCTACCTGACCTGCAATGGACTGTGATGTGAACATGAAATACAATTTTATTGCCTAAATCTGCTAATATTTTGAGTTTATTTGTTACTGCAACATAAGTTAACCCTAATTGATAAACCACGTGCCACTCTATCCCCTACTCCAGTGTGTATCCCAGAGCCAGGTTATAAAATGATGGTTTAAAGTTCTTACTGTATTTTGATATTTGAAATATTGAAGATAATTCACTAAGCTAGCAGGCAGGTTTCCTTATTATAAAACTGGTCTCTATATTCCCTATTCCTTAGGCTTGTGGTCCTCTTTAGTCCCAAGTGGTAATCAGCAGAAGTTCCCCCTAACTTCTGGCTACAAGTTGTGTAGCTAACTCTGGTATTTCATCTGGAGTACCTTATGCTTCTGAAGCTGGTCTGCCTGCTGCCAGTCCACTTCTGGGAGTGACGCCCAGCAAGCCAGGAGCTTCAGCCCCACTCAGCCCTGTGAATTCTGGTTTATGGAAATGCTTATTTTTTTTTTTAAGATTTTATTTTTTTGAGGGAGAGAGAGTGAACACACATGAGTGGAGAGAGGTAGAGAGAGAGAAGAAGCAGACTCTTCACTGAACAGGAGCCCATATGCAGGGCTCGATCCCAGGACCCTGAGATCATGATGTGAGCCAAAGGCAGACGCTTAACTGACTGAGCCACCCAGGTGCCCCAAGATGCTTATCTTTTAAAATATATGTAGCTATGAATTTTTTTTTCCTCTCCACACTTGCTATATGTTTGGAATAGAGGAGTGTGTTGAGGTATAAATTTACTTCACTAGCTTAAATAAGAAGATTTGCGGAGTACAGTTCTCCAATCTGGAATTTAAAGATTAGCATACATAAAAAGCCATAGTGGTTCATGCAGGCCTTGTTAGAGCCTTGTGGGGGTGGGAGAATCTGCAATTGTTTTTAGCCTTGGCTTCTGGAGTCATAATGAGCTTTATGAAGTTCTTGGCTTTCAGTATGCATTCACTATCAATTGTCCATTTCACACTCTGACAACTTTTATGGTGCTTTTTAGAGATGTTTTGGAAGATGTGCTGGAAGCAATAAGCTAGGCTAGTGATTCTCAAATTTGAATGATATATGGCCTTTTTTTTTTTTTTTTTTTAGGGACCAAAGAATTCAAGACCTCCTTAATGTTGATTGACATTATTATATTATGATTATTATTATTAATTCATTTACTTAAATGTATATAAACATAAACTAGATATATGCTTCTTATGATTAAAGCTCAGATACAACTAAAAACAAAAACAAATTTATAAATTAAAAACAATTGAATCTATAAAACCAGTAAGATTCAGAGTAACACATTTATTTTAATGTGACAGATGATGTTGGTTTGCTGAAACCGAATTGATGCTTGTAATACAAACATTGTAATAACCATTGAGATTCATTGTATCAGACAGATCATGGCAGAAAATGAAACACATTTATTTCAGGAGTATTTGAAGAGGGTTTAATAAAGGAAATATATACAAGGTAAAGACAGGGTTTAGTATAGCAATAGTGAAGTGCTATTATCACCCATGAGACTGTATGGCAGATGAAGGAGTAATAATCAGAGCCTGGAGTGTGGCTGCAGATATAGGAGGAGAATGAATGACTTCGAGAAACTGTGCTCTTTGTTAGAAGGATACAATCAATTTGTAGGAACCCAGCAGGGAGGAAGCCATCAAAATAAATACCCTGACCTTACTCTTCCCACTCTTCAACCTCCTGCTATCAACTCCCATTTGCTGACCCCAACCAGAAGCCAGAGGGCAAAGAAGCCTGGGAATGAAGGTTATAGGCCTTCAGAGTGAAAAAGGGTAGAGAGAATAGTCTGGAGAGGCAAAGCAAAATATTCATTCAAGTTCTTTGAAGTTAAATATGTGCTACCAGTTACTTTGTGATAACATAGTTCTCCTAAAACTTTTTTTTTTTTTAATTCAAATTGGTGAAAAAAGCATTTGCCTTTCCCTTGGCATAAATACAAATTTACATTGAAGTCTCCTTTATTTTTTTCTTCTTAGTCCATGACAATTTAAATTAGTGCCAACACAATTATAAACAGAAAGAAGGCATAAGTACTGAAGTTCGTGGCAATATTCAGTTATAATATGATCATCTAGCTGATCCTGAATTGCACTTAAAAATTATCAAAATGAACACATAGTAATTTTTTTTAGATTTTTTTTTATTTTTTTAATTTGAGAGACAGAGAAAGTGAGAGAGAGCATGAGAGGAGAGAAGGCCAGAGGCAGAAGCAGACTCCCCGTGGAGCCGGGAGCCCGATGTGGGACTCGATCCCGGAACCCAAGGACCATGACCCGAGCCAAAGGCAGTCGCTCAACCAACTGAGCCACCCAGGCGCCCCGAACACATAGTATTTTAAAATGTTAAAAAAATGAAAAAGCAACCAAATAACAACAATAACAAAATGCCCAAAGGAACTTCATTTTGTGCCTGTAGATCTTCCTGAGTTCATGGACCTCATTTGAGAATCACTGAGAAGTAGATCACTGAGTATCCATTTCATACGTCAATTTGGATAATTTCTCCCTGTTCCAAAGCAACCTGCACATAGCTGCTGGGAAAACTACCTGCAGCTATGTTGTGATTCTGTTACTCTTTTCATAAGAAACCTTTAGTGGCTCCTCATTTCCTACAGAATTAAGTGTAAGGTCCTAAGCCTGGAACTCTAAGCCCTCAACTTACTTTTCTAGCTTTATCTTCCATGACTGTTCCCTTAGGTATTTTGTATTCTCTCTAGCCAAACTAGGATGTGTATTATGGCTTGAATATCCTGTGTTTTTTTACTTTCTTATCTCTGTACCTGGTTTTTCTCTGCTTAAAAATGTCAGGTGCCTATACACCTCTGTAAGCTCATTTCAAATTCCACTTTTTCTTTGAAGACTGAACTAACACTAAAGATCAGATTGTCAAATCAGACTCACACAATTTGGAGATCTTACCTCGTATCAAGTTTTCCGACCAATTTTAAGAATACTAGCACTCAAAATTTACAGGCAGGGCAGAGAGAAGGCTGGCACATCCCATATGACTTCCCAAATCTTTTTTTTTTTTTTTTGAGACATGTGCCCTCCATCCCACAATAATAGATGAAGTCTCTAATAAGAATTGCAAGTCGCCTTACACAATGGGGAGAATTTAAGCTAGGAAAATCTCTGCCTAATGCTCCAGAGAGTTGTATGGTTTATGTCACATTCTATAGGGAGCCATGCATCATAAACCCATAGATTATAGGCTTGTTTACCCTAAGCAATCATAAACCAAAGTCATCCTGCATCATTAGTCTATTTTCCAAGAATTTTAGTTATCATATTTGCAAGGATATTAAATTGAGTTACTGCCTACTACCTTTTTCTGGAATCATCCCCATGGTAACTGAGAAAACAATGACTTACTAATCTACTGCTTTAATGCTTTCCTCCACACTTTCTTGATTACTCCAGTCAATATACTCTTTCCCTTCTATCTCCTTGTGACTCTATCATAGCACTATTTTCTGCCTTGCATTATACTTATTTAAATTACGTTCTCCCCTCTTGCAACTCAGCAGAAAGGACATGATATATTCATTTTTGGGTTACTAACAATACTTTGTAAAGTGACTTGCATACAATAATTATTTAGTAAATGTTGAAAGGAATTAGGAGAAAGAGAGAATTTTCTATTCTCATTGATTTCTGCAAATACCAGTGTTGAGTTCTGGACAGTGGAGAGGAATAAGACCAAATTCAGGTGAATGTACATATCAGCTTATGTAAATAAATCAATAACAGCCCTTTAAAAGGTTGTTGAAAAGGTGCATTATGCAAAATTCTGCATTAGGTAAAGTTGTTTTCATGGCCTTTCTTCTCATTCCTGAGTGCTTTTTTCCCCTCTCTTCTCAATGCTTATCTCGATCTTGTTTGTAGGAATGGACTTTACTCAGGTGAGATGCTAGCTGTAAGAGTGATTCACAATTACCAGGGAAAGTGCTAAAGGATGTTATCTAGAAATTCATCCTTGGAATATCAGAATCAATGGTAGGAAAGATAAGAGCTACAGTGGAGTCAAGCTTGGAGGTGGCGAAATTAGGAAGTAGTCAATCAATGCATCAACTGGAAGGATAAGGCAGAGCCATTAACCAGTGAAACACAATGAGGAAGAGAGGATAGGGAAATGTACTAGCTGTTGAAGTGAATGGCTCAATATCCAGGTCTGAAAATCTGGAGCATCCTTGGGGTGTTGTTTTTTTGTGAGTCTTAGAAAGTTTACCTGGGTGAAGGGCAGAGACCTACAAGGATAGAACTGGCTTCAGAGACAGAGTTCTATATGAATTCTCTCCATTCGTATACAATTTCATTCTCACTACAGACATACCTCATTTTATTGTGCTGCAATTTATTGTACTTTGCATATATTGGGGATTTTCTTTTCTTTTTTTTTCTTTTCCCTCCCACCCTGTCTGTCTGTCTGTCTGTCTTTCTTTCTTTCTTTCACAAGTTGAAGGTTGGTGGCTACCCTGCATCAAGCAAGTCTATGGGGCCATTTTTCTTTCTTTTTTTAAAAATTTTTTATTTTGTTTATTTGACAGGGAGATAGATCACAAGTAGGCAGAGAGGCAGGCAGAGAGAGAGCGGGAAGCAGGCTCCTTGCTGAGCAGAAAGCCTGATGCAGGGCTCAATCCCAGGCCCTGAGATCATGACCTGAGCTGAAGGCAGAGGCTTAACCCACTGTGCCACCTAGGAGCCCCTATGGGGCCATTTTTCTAATAGCATTTGTTCAGTTTCTGTCTGTGTTACATTTTGGTAATTCTTGCAATATTTCAAACTTGTTATTATTATATTTATTATGGTGATTTGTGATCAGTGATCTTTAATGTTACTATTGTAATTGTTCTGGGGCACCACAAACTGCACCCATATAAGACGGCAAACTTAGTAAAGGTGTGTGTTCTGACTGCTCTACCAAGTGGCTGTTTCCCCATCTCTCTTCCTTTCTTCAGGTCCCCGTATTCCCTGAGACACAACAATCTTGAAACTAGGCCAATTAATAACTCTACCATGGCACCTAAATGTTCAGGTAAAAGAAAGAGTCACATGTCTCTCACTTTAAATTAAAAGCTAGAAATGATTAAGCTTAGTGAGAAAGCCACATAGAAAGCTGAGATAGGCTAAAAGCTAGGCCTTTTGCAAGAAACAGCTAAGCTGTGAATGCAAAGGAGACATTCTTGAAGAAAATTAAAAGTGCTACTCCAGTAAACACGTGAATGATTAGAAAGCAGAACAGCCTTATTGCTGATTTGGAGAAAGTTGTAGTGGTCTGGATACAAGATCAAACCAACCACAACATTCCTTTAAGACAGAACCTAAAGCAGAGCAAGATCCTAACTCTCTTCAATTCTGTGGGGGCTAAGAGAGGTGATGAAGCTATAGAAGAAAAACTGGAAGCTAGCAGAGATTGGTTCATGAAGTCTGAGGAAGAAACCATCGCCATGACATAAACTGCAAGTGAAGCAGTGAGTGCTGGTATAGAGGCTCCAATAATGTATCCAGAATAACTAGCTAAGATAATTAATGAAGGTGGTTATACTAAATAACACATTTTCAGTATGGATGAACCAGCCTTATACTGGAAGAAGATACCATCTAGGACTTTTATAGCTTAAAAGAAGTCAATGCCTGGCTTCAAAGCTTCAGAGGCCAGGTTGACACCATTTTAGGAGCTAATGCAGCTGTTGACTTTAAGTTGAAGCCAGTGCTCATTTGCCATTCCAAACATCCTAGCACCTTAAAGAATTGGGCTTAATCTACCCTGCCTGTGCCTATTAATGGAACTACAAAGCCTAAATGACAACACATCTGTTTACAACATGGTTTACTGAATATTTTAAGCCCCTGGTTGAGACCTACTGCTCAGCAAAAAGGATTTCTTTTAAAATATTACTGCTCATTAATAATGTACCTGGTCACCAAGAGCTTGGATGGACTTGTACAATGAGATTCATATTGTATTCATGCCTGCTAACAACATCCACTCTGCAGCCCATGGATTAAGGAGTCATTATCACTTTCAAGTTTTATTATTTAAGAAATACATTTCATAAGGTTATAGCTGCCATAGATAGTGATTCCTCTGATGGATCTGGGCAAAGCAAGTTGAAAACCTTCTGGAAAGGATTTACTATTCTAGATCCCATTGCGAACATTTATGATTAATGGGAAGAGGTCAAGATGTCAACATTAACAGAAGTTTGGAAGAAGTTGATGCCAGCCCTCATGGATGACCTTCAGGAGATCATGACTTCAGTGGAGGAAGTAACTGGAGATTTGACAGAAATAGCAGAGAACTAGAATTAGAAGTAGAGCCTGAAGGTGTGACTGAATTGCTGCAATCTTATGATAGAGTTTTAATGGATAAGGAATTGCTTCTTACAGATGACCAAAGAAAGTAGTTTCTTGAGATGAGATCTACTCCTGGTGAAGATGTGAAGATTGTTAAAATGGTCATAAAGCATTTAGAATATTACATAAACTTAGTTGATAAAGCATCAGGGTTTGAGAGTATTGGCTCTAATTTTGGAAGAAATTCTACCATGGGTAATATGCTATCAAACAGCATTATATGCTATAGAGAAATCATTTGTAAAAGGGAGAGTCCATTAATACAGCAAACTTCATTGTTGTCTTATTGTAAGAAATTTCCACAGCTACCTCAACTTTCAGCAACCACTACCCTGATCAGTTAGCAGCCATCAACACTGAGACAAGATCCTCCACCAGCAAAAAGATTACAATTTACTGAAAGCTTAGATGATGGTTAGCATTTTTTTTTAGAATTAAGGTAAATGCATTGTTTTTTAGACATAATACTATTGCACACTTAATAGACTACACAATAGTATAAACATAGTTTTTATATGCATTGGGAAACCAAAAATTTCATTTGACTCACTTCACTGCGACACTCGGTTTATTGCAATGGTCTGAAAATAAACCCGCAATACCTCCAATGTATGCCTGTGTGTGAAAAGAACCGATAATAGTTTAAAATGTCCTCCTTCTGAGGACTATATACATATACCTAGAACCCAAAGCCATAGGCAGAAAAGTGAAGAAGGGTGCATTTCTGTTCTTGGATGAGAAGAATTGGACCATAGGAGCCACCTTCTCTAGTAATCTGATTGCTCTTTCCTCCTTTATATTCTTGCAATACTTGGCAACTTTCTTATGCTTCATCATATTTCATTCCATAGACTTTTATTTTGTGGTAAAATTTATATAACATAAAACTGATCATTTTAACCATTTTAAAGTGTGTAATTTACACTCACATGTGTAATTTACACTCAAATGTATAATTTACATTTGCAGTATACAACCATCACTATTATCAAATTCCAAAACATTTTCATCACCCCCAGCCCTCAAAAATACCCTGTACCCATTAAAATGTCATTTCCCATTCCTCCCACCCCCCAGGCCCTGGAAACCATCAACATGCTTTCTGTATCTATGGATTTGCCTATTCTGGGTATTTCATATCAATGGAATCATCATATAGCATGATTATATCAGTTAGCATAGTGTTTTCAAGGTTTATCCATGTTATGGCATGCATATATCAATACTGTTTATGACAGTAATATTCCATTGTATGGCTATGCCACATCTTGTTTATTCATTTATCATTTGATGAACATTTGGGCTTTTAGCTTTTTAGCTGCTTGAATAATGCTGCTCTGAAATTTCAAATACGTGTTTTTATTTGAATACCTGTTTTCAGTTCTCTTGGGTATATACTCAGAAGTGTAATTGCTAGCTCATATGGTAACTCTATGTTTAACATTTTGTGAAATTGTCTCTATTTTCCATAGCAGTTGTACCACTTTATGCTCCCACTAACAGCATGTTAGGGCTCTAATTTCTTTACATTTTCACCAACACTTATTATTTTCTGAATGTAGGTGTATGTGTATGTGTGTGTGTGTTAATTCTAGCCATCCCAGTAGATGTAAAGTAGCATCTCATTGTGGTTTTAATTTGCATTTCCCAAATGATGATGCTGAACATCTTTTCATGTGGTTGTTAGCCATTTGTATATTTTCTTTGGAGACATCCCACGGAGTTTTATGTTTATTTTTTATCTTTCCTTTGAGGCTGTAAGTTCCTTGAGGACAGGAAATATTTTATTAATATTTTAATCTCTTAGAGGATCTTTTAAATTGATTTGGGAACGCTAAATGCTCATCAAATGCTTATTGACCTGAATTTAGGAGTTATAACAAAATGTTGTATTGCCTGAGTCAGCCCTGAACTAAAGTCCTCATCTCATGTCATTTTTGTATAAAACTATTCTTATTCAGGCCTCAGTAAACTCTTTATTAATAAATCTATTGGGTCTTTCAGTGACATCTAAACTTTTGACCACATATGCCTCAAAATATTTTGTTTCCTTTACTTTAAGATACCACATTTCTCTAGCTTTACTTCCTGCTTCTTTGAAGCAGTCTCCTCTGTAGACTCCTCTCCTCTGATGAACACTGGAAGATGAGAATTCCCAGGACATCTGACCTTGGTCTTCTCTGTTCACTGGTACCACTGTTTCCCAAACACTTGTCTCCAAAAGGTGCAATTTCATGAAAAGGTCATTTTGTAATAAAGGATGATAAGGTAAATCTTTTATATATCTTATTTGCTTAGATGGGATGATTATCCTTTTTAAGATTATTTTTATAATTTAAAATTTTTACAAGTTAAAAGTTTTTATAAGTTAAAATTTCTTCTCCTTCTTCTATGGAATAATAGTCATAATATATGGCTACTAATATATACTTTTAATGTCCATGAAAAAGTAAAATATGAGCAACCCTTTATGGAGTTCTTATACCTAATCATTTAAAAATGGGGATGCCTGGGTGGCTCAGTTGGTTAACCCACTGCCTTCGGCTCAGGTCATGATAACCTAGGTCCTGGGATTGAGTCCCGTATCGGGCTCCTTGCTCAGCGGGGATCCTGCTTCTCCCTCTGCCTGCTCTGCCTGCTCTGCCTGCCGCTCCCTCTGCTTGTGCTCTCTCTCTCTTTCTCTCCCTCTCTGAGAAATAAATAAAATCTTTAAAAATGTACTGGACATGGATATTCTGTTCTACCCTTATTCCCAAAGTAATTTAATTTATGGATAAAACTTTATCACTTACCTGATGATGAACTCCAAGTCAAAAATGTCTCTATTAAGATCAAATCTATAGAGGTGCCTGGGTGGCTCAGTAGGTTAAAGCCTCTGCCTTTGGCTCAGGTCATGATCTCAGGGTCCTGGGATCAAGCCCCACATCGGGCTCTCTGCTCAGTGGGGAGCCTGCTTCCCCCTCTCTCTCTGCCTGCCTCTCTGCCTACTTGTGATCTCTCTCTCTCTCTCTGTCAAATAAATAAATAAAATCTTAAAAAAAAGATCAAATCTATATATCCGACTTCTTATTCAATAAATTTGATGTTCACAAGATTTTTTGATTTAACACATCTCATTTTGAATTCATTGTGTACCTACTCACCTGCTTCCCACATCTCCATGTCTCCTATCTCATTGAATTGTATTATCTTATCACTTAAACCAGAAACCAGGAAGTCCCTCTGAGTTCCCCCTTCTTCGACACATTTTTCACACCCTATTATCAACTTCTTTCATTTTTATCTTTATAGTATTTCTATAGATCATTCACTCTACTCAATCCCCCATCTTCTTGCTGCTACCTTATTTAAGACTATAGCCAAGCAACCATCATCCATTCAACATACGTTGACAGAGTCTATACTGTGTACCAACCCTGGGGATATATATAATCTGAAATCAGTATGAGAGCCTATTTTAAGGAAACATTCTTTAGAATTACAGCCTAGTCTAGGTAATGGTGGATTTTCAAACCATGAATATTTTGAAATTTTCCCATGCTTGGTCAGTGCTGTGTATATTTTAGAGGTTTACATTAGAAATATTTTAGTTTGGGGAGATTTAAAATGAATTATTTATATCGAGCAAAGAAGTTATTCCCTAAACCTGGACTGTAGCCTAAGGAAAGTCTCTTACTCTCTATTCAGTTTTCCATTTGGAAAACGGGATACTTCTGCAGGAAGCTAAGGGAAGTTGTTTGTTTGTTATGATTCAAGAACTCTGTGGATAAAATTTTAAAGTACAGATTTCTTGTTTATTCATTAAAGATAGTTTTTGCTATAAGTTCCATGACTGAGGTACAATGGATTATAATCATTAGTGTATATTTAAGAGTATTCAAATGTCGCCAATTATTATCTTACCAGTCAAAAAGAAAGGAAAAGAAAAGAAAAGACCCAGAAATCAAAGCATGAGACTAGAGAGGATTAAAGGGATTTGACCGAGGTCCATGAAGAGGTTAGGAACAGCATGTCCATCTTTTATACTGTGGTTCAAAGCAAGGGTTACTAGAATATGCTACTTACCCTAAGTAGGACTTGCAAAAAAAAATGGAGGTCCCAGAGTTAATAGGGGAAGGACCAGTGTCAAGAAGGAAAAGGAAAAGCATCTGAAAAGCATCTCCTGGGTTCCAAGGAGGTAAGCATGGAAAAAAAAAAGAAAAAAGAAAAAAAGAAGAGGCAGGAGAATTGGCTCTCTGGAATGGATTACACCATCTGCTTTTGGGCAGTGTCCAGTACTTGATATTTCAGGACAAAAATATCCAACACCTTTTATATTTTTCACTTGGTAAATCATTAAAATCCGAAAACTGTCCTTCCTACTACTTTTACTTTGGCATTTTTTTTTTCTTTGAGACTTGTTTCCTTTAGATTTCTTAGTTGGAATAGAGCTTGAAAAATATTAGTGATAATATCTTTTTTAAAAGGCTGGGATGCATGAGTATTGCAAGCTTGCTGGCAATATAAATGCTTTTCCAAATTCAGTATCACAGGGAGTACCTAGAGTTTCTAGAAAGGTTTGCAGAAAAAGAGCAAACAGTTCACGTGTCCTAATGTTTTTGAGATGTACCACTAGGACTTACATTTTTAGATGTGTCTTGATTTTTGTCAGCCATTTAAACTATTTTTTGCGTAAAAAGGTGAGAAATCAAGGAGCAGTATAGAGGAAATACATGCTTGTTTTATAATCCTTCTCTGTCAGGGTTGGCACTCAAGAGATTGTCATCATGATGTTAAGATGTTACAGATTCAGAAAATTACCCTAAGTAACAGCATTTGTTTCAGGTCTCAAAGGAATATTTTACCCCTGAGTTGATGGTCTGGGACAGTATGTTTTTGAGCAGGCTTCTCCAGCCAGGAACAAAAGAGCATAGTTATTGTCAATAATTGTTTGAATATTTCCAGGTATCTTCCGCTACTGCTTTTGGGCCATTTTTTTAGAATCATAGAGTTTTTGTGCCTAAAGGGACTCAAATAATAAAATAAAATCTCTTCAATTTGGTGTCCAATCATTGGCCTCAGAAGTTTCAATCCCATAATTTGTTCATAGTTACTAAGTTATTAATGATACAGTTGTGGCTAGAACCCAGACCCCACTCCTTGTCCTGTGTTCTATCCTTTTACCTGATACCCAATATTTTCCTGTCTTTGTTGATACTTTTCTTCAAAACTTCCTTTGAAGAAACTGAACAAAACCAGTTTAGAATACTGCTGGCTTCATGTGAACTTGTTTTTTGTTGTTTCACAACAGTTAAGTTCCTCTGATGAAAAGAATCATGGAATATTAGAGCTGTAAAGGGTATTTGTGGATTCTAATCTCCTTATTTTATAAATATAAAAATCAAGGCCTACAGAATCTACTTGCCTAAGACCACATAGGTAGTGATAAGCCTAGGATATGATCTCAGAGTTCCTGTGAGTTTAGTGACTTGCGGAGAACCTCACTACCTTTAAGGAGCCACCTCTTTTTCTGAGCCGTGTATATACTGGTTGAATGCATTAAGGCTATTCAATAAAATTAAAAACTAAGAAGACTTAAGAATCCCAATTCTGAGACTCAGTTGTTCTAGTATACCATATGTCTTAGAGAATTAGTGATGAAAGAAAATAACAAAATGAAAAAACAAAACAGGGATGCCTGGGTGGCTCAGTGGGTTAAGCGTCTGCCTTTGGCTCAGGTCATGATCCTGGAGTCCCGGGATCGAGTCCCACATTGGGCTCCCTGCTCAGCGGAGAGTCTGCTTCTCCTGCTCACTCTCCCCCTTCTTGTACTCTCTCTCAAATAAAATCTTTTAAAAAAAATACTAAATGTCTGCTATATGCAAGGCATTGTACTTGATATTTAAAAAAACAAAACAAAATAAAACCAAAACAACAAAGCTGTAAATAAAATCAACATTTAAAGAGAGCTTAAAATGAAATTGCAGAGATAATAAAGAATGATTTGTACTTTTAACAATTATAGGTTAATTACTTAGCAGCTTTCCTGATGTTAAAGACTTGTGTCCAGTGTTTTTCTCCTCTAGAAAATACAAAGATACCAGCTTGTTTTAAGGCTCCAAGCCACTCCCTGTGGACTGTTCTGGGCCTCTGCCGTCACAGACTATAACTAGAAAAAGAAAATTGACAGATAGAAAGAAAAACCCTTAACAGCTGGAGCTTTAATTTATCTACGTGGGAAAAAATATTTCAGTTTCTGAGATTTCTCTTGGGTTGCCTGACTTGGAGGTAGAAAAAGAAACCAGAGGAAAAATCACCAAAAAAGCTTTTAAAAGAAACACTATGAAAAGAGCAAATCCTGAGAATTGTGTTTAATAACAGCAGTGATGAATTTCCTGGCAGTCTGTACTGAGCAGTTAAAGACCAACCAGCATGTGAAAGAGGCTGAATTAGTTAAAATGGTCTAGAGCAGCTTAATAAAGAGTGCCAGAAGATTTATTCTCTCATATGTATAATTTTAAGATATGAATGATTCCATATTTAAGAAATGTATTGTACTATCATATTAATTTTTACTAAGAGCTTCTAGTTTGACTCAAAGCAGGGTCTGAAAAATGGAAGAGCAATGCTTTGAGCCACCAAGTTAGTGCCCCACAGAATATTTTAAAATTATTTAACACACATCATCTCAGTGTCAACAACTCATCACAGATAAACTATCTAATTAACAGAACCCTTCATAGTAATTTGATAACTGAGTCTTGGCTCAGTTTTTATACCAGAAGGGCAATCCTTGATAAGCAGAAATTATAAAAGCAGATTTAAAAACCATTAATTCAGAAATAAAATCAAATTGGTCTCAAATTAACCCCCTATTGGTATTTAAACTTATTTAAAAGCACTTGGGTTAAAGATAGCACTTGGAGAGGCTGCCTTTGACCAGAGTCAGGCTTTGTCTGGAATGTCAGCCTCTGTATTTTAATTCCTTTTGTTGTGTACCATCCTCCTTATGCCCAGTGTAATTGATGTGAGTCCTACACTAGGGACAGATGAGTTTATCCTGTCATTTAAGCCCTTCACAAGATGCTTTAATTATTAGAACTAATTCAAGGATTTGCACTCTGCGTTCTACTTAGGAAGCTCAATTGTTTTCTCTTTCCAATTCCATGTTGGCACCATTTCCAATGACAAATCCAGTAAAGAATTCGTAATTTGGCTCCCTGTGGTTGTGGAAAAAGGACAGCGAGAATGTGCAACAATAATAGTTCCTGTTTGTATGGTATTTTTTTTTTTAAATGAAAGTTATTACTACTATAGTTTAGGGACAAAGACCCCTGAGAAAGTAGAGAAGGAATTGAATTCTCTAAGGACTGTAAATTTTGATATTTTTATCGCTGCTGCTGATAATCCATTTTGCAACTACGTGGGAAAGGATAGTTTCTAATGGAGAGAATTGAAGATAAAGAAAAAATAAGACATTTTCATTAAAAATGGTATTCCTCTGTTTAGAGTTCAAAGTGACAAGCAAGAGGAGACAAAATTAAATTGTGGTTGTTGCAATTAGATAAATCAGGTTACCAAACTCTCAACATAGTGATTTGGTGGAAGTGAACTCTTCTTGGCTAGGAATCTACTCTTATATTTCTTTGAGACCACATGTTTAATTAAGGCTTGCTGAATCTCATCCTGCATAATAGCTGGAACAGCAAAGGCATCCATATATTAACAGAAGAATGTACTTCCCAAGATCCAAAAAATGCTCATTTCTTGCTCTCATTTTGGTGTTATGGATGGGTTAGTGCATAGATGGTTGATACACCAGCATTAATTATAATTATCTCTGGGTAGTAGAACTATGAATAATTTTTCTTTGCTTTTTAATTTTATTGTGTGTGTGTGTATTCAGCTCTATTTTTTAAAATAAGCATGCATTTCTTTTGTAATAGCAAAATACTCAATTTCTAAAGTACCTGCTTTAGATATTCCTTCAGATGCATACATTCTGATGTCCAACATTCAGTTGGGGGAAATCAGGATATACAATATAAACAAACCCTCAACTATTTCGTTTTTGCTAATACACTAGTTTCTGGATTATTATCTAGATTTTAACACAGGTCTGAAAACCGTTTTACAGACAGAGCAGATAGACCTGGAGCATACTCTTGGGATCTGGTAGATTTTATTTCTGATGTACATAAATTTGAAAGTTTAAGAACTTTACTCATCTCCATTCTTACCTACTACTCTTTACTTGTAAGTAGACTGACAAATAGGGAACTATTGTAGTTTTTCAATATTATGTTAACATAGTACAATTTGGCAAGGGGACAGAGGATATAGATTGTGTTTGTGTCAGGATATTCTTGACACCTAGCTTGAGAATGGGCACTTCTTGGTAAATGAACTTTGAGGTCACTATTGTCAACTTCACAGAGTGGCTTTCTTATATCTAGTCCCTTAGAGAGAAACTTGAATTCCCTAGATTATCTTCTTGAGATTAGAATCATTTTACCTACTGTGTGATAGCCTAATTTAATGAACATTTGAGAAAATTCCACAACCTTGTTTGGAAGCCAACTATGAGACACTAGTTTTTATTTTCAACCTAAATTTTCATATTTCATTTTTCGTTCTTTTAATTTCTGGCATTTGTATCCAGATCACTGCATAGAGATCACACATATACTTGCAGAACAATACATTAATCAGTCCCTTAACCTCTTCTCTGAGTCAAATTTCCTTATTTCCTTTAGAAAATATGTATCTTCGGGACCCCTGGGTGGCGCAGTTGGTTGGGCAACTGCCTTTGGCTCAGGTCATGATCCCGGCGTCTTGGGATCGAGTCCCGCATCGGGCTCCTTGCTCCGCGGGGAGCCTGCTCCTCTCTCTGCTTCTGCCTGCCTCTCTGCCTGCTTGTGTTCTCTCTCTGTTAAATGAATAAATAAAATCTTTAAAAAAAAAGAAAATATGTATCTTCTATTTCTCCATATGTCTCTTCTTTGGTCCTACATGAAGGCTACCAATATGGCATAATGAAATTCTCAATTTTTTGTCTTTGAGAACTTAAGGTAGTAATTCTCATTAGTCATGGTTCAAATAACATGTGGAACCCTATCTTTGGAGATACTGATTTTGTAGATCTGGGATATAAGCTTACCATTACATTTTTTAAAAATATATTTTTTAAAAATTTATTTATTTGAGAGAGAGAGAAAGAAAGTGAGCATGAGTGGGGTGGGGGGAGGGGCAGACAGAGGGAGAAGCAGACCCCCTTACTGAGCAGGGAGCCCGATGCAGGACTTGGTCCCAGGACCCTAGGATCATGACCTGAGCCAAAGGCAGTTACTCAACTGGCACTGAGCCACCCAGGCACCCTACCCTTACATTTTTTAGAATTATGTTTTGAGGAAGAAATTTTTAATTTTGTTGAAGTATGATTTATCAAATTTTTTATAGTCTGTAATTTTTGAGTATAAATAAGAAAATTTTGTCTGACCTTAAGTGATCACAATTTTCTTCTAGAAGTTTTATAGTTTTAACTTTTAAGTTTGGGTCTATGATATATTTTGAGTTAATTTTTGTGTATATATAGGTAAGGATCCAGAGTTAATTTTTGTTGCTTTTTGTTTTGTTTTGTTTAAGGATTTTATATATTTATTTGACAGAGAGATAGAGAGAGCCAGAGAGCACATTTGGAGTGAATGGCAGAGGCAGAGGGAGAGGGAGAAGCAGGCTCCCCATTGAGCCAGGAGTCTGTGGTCATGACCTGAGCCAAAGGCAGATGCTTAACCTTCTGAGCCACCTAGACACCCCGTTTTTATTTTTTTGCATGTGAATATTCAACTTCTAATTGCCCCAACACATTTATACATTGAATTGCCTTGGCATTTTTATCAAATATCAACAGACTATATATATATTATTCTATTTCTGGACTTTTGTCCTTTTCCATTGATCTATATATTAATTTAATTTAATTTTTAAAATATTTTAAAGATTTATTTGTTTTGAGAGAGAGAGAGAGAGAGAAAATGCTTAAGTACACATGAAGGGTGAAGCAATAGAGTGAGAGAAGAGAATCCCAAGCAGACTCTCTGCTGAGTGCAGAGGGCTCCATCCCGCCACCACAAGATCGAGACCTGAACTGAAAACCGAGTTGGTTGCTCAACCACCTGAGCCACCCAGGCACCCCTGATCTGTATATTAATTTTAAAACCAATATCTTGATTATTATAGCTTTATTATAAGCCTTAACATCAGGTACTGTAAATCCTCTGACTTTTTCTTTGGTTTTCAAAGTCATTTTGGACATTCTAGGTCCCTTGCTTTTGCATATACCTATACCTTTTAGAATTAGTTTATGAATTTCTTAAAAAGAATCTGTTTTTGAATGTATTGAATCTATAGATTATTTTGAAGAGAACTGACATTTTAATATTGATTCTTTCAATCCATGAACATAGTGTATAGGTATTTAAGAAATCTTTAATATCTTTTAATAATATTTTATAGTTTTTAGTGTAAAGTTTTATGCATATTTTAAATTTATCCCTTTTATATTTCATATTTTACATGATATTTTAAGTTAATTTTTCTTTATTTTTTTATCTCCTTCAGTTTTTTATATTCACAAATTCATTGAGGCATGCCTAAAGAACAACCAACTGCACATATATAATGTATATAAATTGATCAGTTTTGACCTATTTATGTACTCAGGAAACTGTCATCACAATCAAGACAAAGAACATTTCCATCACCCTTCAAAATTTCCTCATGCCTTTGCGGTTGATCCTTTCCTCCACCTCTGGCGGCAGATATCCACTAACCTAGCTTCTGTTGTAATGCATTAGTTTGTATGCTCCTGAATTTAATGTAAATTGAATCATCTGATCCTACTCTTTTTTAGTTTCTTTCATAGAACATACTGATTTCAAGATTCATCCATGTTATTGCATTGCATAATAATTGTTTCATTTTATTGCTGAATACCATTCTATTTTATGGATATACCAGGATTTATTTCTCACTTTACCCACTGATGGACATTGGGTTATTTCTAATTTATGGCAATTACAAATAAAGCTGTGATGAACATTAGTGTAGGCATCTCTGTATGGACATATGCTTTTGTTTCCCTTGGGTCAATACCTAGAAGTGGAATGGCTTGGTAGTATGTCATGTGAATGTTCAATTTTTAAAGAAACTGCCTAACCATATTTTTGTGATTTCTGATTCTGATTGTTCAGTGCTAGTATATAGAAATTCAGTCAATATTTGCATTTGCTAATATACAGAAACAGTTGACTTCACTGTTACACTTACTTAATAGTTCCATAGCTTTTTTATAGATCCCTTAGGGTTTTTCAATAAAGGTGATCATGCTCTCTATAAATATAGACAGCTTTACTTCTTTTTTAATTTATATGCCTATTATTTCTTTTCCTTGTCTGATTGCCCTGGCTAGGCTCTCCTCTGTAAGATTGAAAAAAAGTGGTAAGAGTAGACATTCTAATAACTTCCTTTTCTGTTTTTTGTACAAAGGTAATGATAGTCACATATGAATTGAAAAGAATTTTCTTCTCTTCTACTTTTGGGAAGAGTTTTGTAGAATTGGCTTTATTTCCTTTTAAATGTTTGATAGAATTAATGAATAAAGCCATCTGGGCCTGAAGTTCTCTTTGCAGGACTTTTTAAAGTTATACATTCATTTTCTCTAATAGATATAGGAACATTCAACTTGACTACTTCTACTTTTGTGGATTTTAGTAGTTCACATCATTCAATAAATTGCCCATGTTATCTTAGTTATCAAGCTATTTGGCATAGAGTTGTTCATAAAATTATGAACAATTCTTTTAATGCCTATAGAATTAGTAATGACATCCTTTTTCTCATCCATGATTTTGGTAATTTGTGTATTTTTTTCATGATTTTCATGATTAGTAATGATTAGAAACCTCTAATCTTTATGATTAGAGGTTTATCAACTTTTTGGTTCTTTTCAAAGAAGCAGCTTTTGATTTCCTTGATTTTCTCTAGTGTTTTTATGTTATATATTTTATTGCCTTTTGCTCTGATCTTTATTATATCTTTTCTTCTGCTTGTTTCAGTTTAATTTTTTCTTCTTTTTCTAATTTATTTAGGTAGATGCTTAGATCATTGATTGGATATCTTCCCTTTCTTACCCTTTCATAATTATTTGTTGCGATCCTTCAAGCAGTGCTTTGTCTGCGTTTCAAATATCTTGTTATATTGCATTTCTATTTACATACAGTTAAAGATATTTTACAATTAGCCTTTTGATTTCTTCTGTGACCTACAAGTTATTTGGCTGTGTGTCATTTAACTTAAAATATTTGAAGATTTTCCAGATATCATTTTAAAAAATTGATTTCTAATTTAAATCAGTGTGAACAGAGAACATACTATGTGTGTTTTTGAGCTTTTAAATTTTATATTTCATTGAGTCTTGTTTTAAGACCTAAAATAGTCTATCTCCTTAAATGATTTCTATGTCCTTAAAAAGAGTATACATTTTACTATTGCTTGAGAGTATTCTATAAACATATATTTGGTCAAGTGGGTGATAGTATTGTTCAAGCCTTAAAGAGACATACTGATATTCTCTCTAGTTTACTGATTATTGAGAATGGGATATTGAAATCTCTACTTATAATTATGTATTTCTAATTCTGCCTTTAGTTTTCTCAGATTAATCTGCATGTATTTTGAATCTCTGATATTAAGTACAAACACATTTAGGAGAATTAATGCCTCTTAAAAAATTAACCCCATCGTCATTAGGATTTTACCCTCTCTATCCCTAGTAATATTCATTGTTCTGAAATCTACTTTGTCTAATACTAGCAGAGCCACTTCTGCTTTCTTTTGGCTAGTGTTTTTATGGTGTATCTTTTTTTTTTTAAAGATTTTATTTGTTTATTTGACAGAGAGAGAGATCACAAGTAAGCAGAGAGAGGAGGGTTAGGGGGTGGGAAGCAGGCTCCCTGCTGAGCAGAGAGCCCCATGCGGGGCTTGATCCTAGGACCCTGAGATTAGGACCTGGGCCGAAGGCAGAGGCTTAACCCACCAAGCCACACATGTGCCCCTATGGTGTGTCTTTTTGGTATCCTTTTACTTTTAACATATTGTATCTTTTTATGTCAAGTGTATTTCTTTAATACAAGATAGAGGTTAGCATTGTTTATGTCTCATGTAACTTAACAATGTATACCTTTTACTTGAAATATTTGGAAATATATTTCTAAGTATTTGATATTTTGGGGATTATTTTAAATTGTATTATTTTCTTTCTTTTTCTATTTTCTTTGGTTATCTATTTTACAAATTTATTCAGGTATAATTGAAGGACAAAAAACTGTACATATTTAAAGTGTATAATTTGATCAGTTTTTGACTTATCTATGCACCCATGAAACTATTACTACAGTCAAATAATGAATGTTTCCATCACTGCACTGTTGTATTACAGGAGTTTAAGCCATTATATAAATATTGATATGGTCAGGTTTAAATCTTCCATCTTACTATATAACCTTTATTTGTCCTGTCTGTTCTTTGTTCTTTTTTTTTTTTCTGTTATTTTTTCTTATCAGATTAGTTTTTTTAATAATTCTATTTTATCTCCATTATATATTAGATATACTTTATTATTTCATTCTCTATGTGGTTGATGTAGAGTTTACATTACATACTTCTAAGTTATCACAGTCTGTTTTCAAATAACATAATATCACTTTGCATATCATGTAAGCAACTTATTTACCATGTGTTTCCGTCTTGATCTTCCTAGGCTTGTGCTATTTTTGTAATAAAGTTTACTTCCAAATCTATAAGCCACATAATATATTGTTATTGCTTTTGCTTTAAGGAGATAAAAAAATGAAAAAAATGCCTTTTATATTTCATCACAACTTAATCTTTTCTGTGATCTTCATTTCTTTGAGTAGATCTTCATTTCCATATAGGCTTATTTTACTTCTGCCTAAAGAACTTCCTGTAATGTATTCCATAGGTCTAGTCTGCTGGGAATGAATTCTCTCAACTTTTCTAAGCCAAGAAAAGTATTTATTTCACTCTCATTTTTTAGGGTGGAATGTTCTGTATATATCTATGAGGTCCATTTGGTCCAACGTGTCAATCAAAGGTCTTCTTTCTTTATTGATTTTCTGTTTGGATGATCTGTCTGTTATTGAGAGTGGCGTGTTAAGATCACCTACAATTAGTGTATTCATATCAATATGACCATTTTGATTGACAGTTGGCTTATGTAGTTGGCTGCTCCTGTATTGGGAGCATAAATATTTACAATTGTTAGATCTTCTTGGAGGACAGACCCTTTAAGAATGATGTAGTGTCCTTCTGTATCTCTGACCATAGTCTTTAGCTTAAAATCTAATTTATCTGATATGAGAATTGCCACCTCAGCTTTCTTTTGAGGCCCGTTGGCATGAAAGATGGTTCTCCATCCCTTCACTTTCAGTCTGGATGTATCTTTAGGTTCCAAATATGTCTCTAGTAGACAGCATATGGACGTGTCCTGTCGTTTTATCCAGTCTGCAACTCTGTGCTGTTTTATGGGAGCATTTAGGCTGTTCATGTTGAGAGCGATTATTGAAAGGTAAGTTTTTATTAACATCATGTTGCCTGTGAAGTCCTTGATTCTATAGATTGTAAGTTTATGTTCTGTGTCACTCATGGGTTCTTTCTTCTTTTATAGAACCCCCCTTAATATTTCTTGTAGTGCTGGCTTGGTGGTCATATATTCTTTTAAACCTTGTCAGTCTTGGAAGCTCTTTATCTCTCCATCCATTCTGAATGTCAGCCTTGCTAGATAAAGTATTCTTGGCTGCATGGTCTTCTCACTTAGTGCCCTGAATATATCATGCCAGCCCTTTCTAGCTTGCCAGGTTTCTGTGGACAGGTCTGAGGTTATTCTGATGGGTCTTCCTCTGTACGTAAGGAATCTCTTCCGTCCTAGCCGCCCTCAGGCCCTCTTGTCTAAAATTATAATTCGCCAATTTCACAATTATGTTTCTGGGTGTCTTTCTAGACTCGTTGATCTTGGGGGGTGTCCTTTCTGCCTCTAGGACATGAATACTTGTTTCATTCCCCAGATTGGAGAAATTTTCATCTAGAATTTGTTCAGTTGTATCTTCTAGTCTTCTGTCTTTCTCTACCCCCTGAGGGATTCCAATAATTCTGACATTGGAATGTTTCATGGCATCATTTATTTCCCTAAGTCTCTTCTCATGGTTCCTAAGCAGTTTGTTCCAGCCCTCCTCTTGACCTTTCTTCTCTACTGTCTTGTCCTCTAGATCACTAATTCTATCCTCTGTCTCTGTTACCTGAGCTGTTAGACTATTTTGATTAGATTGAATCTCATTGATAGCATTTTTAAAATCCACCATACTGGTTCTCAACTCCGCCCTTAGAGATTCTATGTTGTCATTAATGTTTTTCTCCATCCTAACCATTGCCTGGATAATTGTTACCCTGAATTCCCTTTCAGACATACTGTTTGGCACAGTCTCTGAGTTTTTCCTCTGTTGGGTGTTCCTCCTCCTAGTCATTTTGATGGAAAGTAGTTGAGGGGATGTATAGCTGAATATATCACCCATGATCCAGGCAAGGTGCACCCTGAAAGATTTCGGATCAATCAAAATTCACCACCAAAAAGAAAGAAAAAAGATAAAAAGAGAGAGAGAGAAAGAGAAAAAAAGAAATCCCAGCCAAAATGAGCCCCTAAAAAGAGATTTATAAGGTATATAAATAAACATGAACAAACATAAAGACCGACAAAAGTAAATGGCAAGAAATAAAAGAACCTAGTCAGAATGAACCCCAAGAATAAGATTTATATAATACTAGAACAAAAACAACTATATAGAAACACTGATAGAAGGATAAGATTGGAGGGTGGTTATAAATCCTCAATGTGGGCGAGGAAGGTTATTTCAGATCTTCCTGGGTGTATCACTGTATTAAGCCCCTAGTTGTAATGCTGCGTAGTTTAAAAAAATAAATTAAAAGACCAAGAATCGTGAGAATAAAAAAACAAACAAAAAAACCTGGTATCTGAAATATACAGGTTTTAGGGCATTAACGGGAGCTTAATATATTGTTTTCCTGTGATGTTGGGGTTTTATAGTTTTATGGGGACCCTGTGGTTATTGTCCTCTTGTTTTTGACCTGTCTTCTGGGGGAGGGGGCTGCCATATTGTTTTCCGGTCAATCTTGCTTGGGTTGAGTCCCCCTGCTGGCTATCACGTGCTCGGCTCTCCGGAAACCAGTTTTTCAGGTTTTTACTCTCTGGAGATTTTTGTTCTTTTTTGGCTTTGGCTTTTTGAGGCTTTTTGGAGGGTCCGAGCAAAGAATCTGCCCATACCCAGACCTCTGCCTCTGAGAGAAGCATCAGTCTGCTCCCCTCTGGGTGTTCCAGAACACACAGACTCCCCCTCTGCAGACTCTGCTCATTCCGCAGCCTCCCACAGGCAGTGTGCCTCCCCAGCCCTGTCCCAGTGGTCCTGTGTGGTTCCCCCTTGCCTCTGTAACCCTGCGCCACTAAAGCCACGAGCAATATTGGTCTGGGAAGCTCGATTTTCGTGGCTGCCATTGCCGGGACTGCTCTCTGGGCTCCCAACCCACCCCAGGTGCAGTGGGCCAGGTTCTCTCAGGCGCAGGCAGGAGCACCCCGACTCTGGGGTTGGAGAGGGATGACCGAGGTCCTAGAGACGACCAGCTAAGGCTCACACCGGGCTCTCGTAGGTGCTAGAGGGAGTGTCCCCAGTCTACGCAGTGGTGCACGTAGAGGAAAGCTGCAGGCTCATGGATCAGGGACTGGATCCTCCACAGGTCTCTCTTTGACATGGGTGGTTGCCAGTGGTTGTGTCCTTCCTGGGAATGTGGGCTTAGGCCCATGCCCATGACCACCCACTTCCACTAGTTGCTCCTTAAGATTTTTTGGTCTTTTTGAGTGTTTTTAAGTGTTTTTAACCAGACTCTAAGTTAATGCTGGTCCCCAACCACAGAGCACTTTCGTTTGGGTTATTACTTTCCTTGGGTCGCTTCTGGTGGCTCCCTCCCCCTTCTGTTTATTCTCCGATATAGGTCCGAGTGTTCCCACTCTGCTTTACCTTTCCACTGCTGCCTTCTGCTCCTGTAGAGATCCAGAAGTGAATAATCTTACTTCTCAGGCTGATTTCATGGGTGTTCAGGGTGTTCTGGTAGATATCCAGCTCAGTTTAGGGGACCAGTTGGAACAGAGTCTCCTACTTCTCTGCCATCTTGCCCCTCCTCCTCCACTCTTATTTTTTAAAAAATATTTTTGCTGGGTATAGAATTCTGGGTTGACAGTTCTTTTCTTTTTGTACTTTGAAGATGTTGTTCTATTGTCTTCTGGCTTGAATGGTTTCTTGAGAAGTCTACTGCACTCTTTTTTGTTGTTGTTCATAATGTGTCACTTTTAGTCTATGTTTTCAGGATCTTTCCCCCAACTCCCTATTTTACATTAATTCATTGTGATATGCCTTTCATAGTTTTCTTTTTGTTTCTTTTGCTTGAATTGTGGTGAGCTTCTTGGATTTGTGGATTTCTACATTTGGCATATTTTTTGGCCATTATTATTTCAAATATTTTTTCTACTCCTCACGTTTCTGGGCCTTCAGTTATCCTTATGTTAGGCTTATTGTTGTTTTCCCACAATCTATTGATGCTCTTGTTTTAATTTTACTATTTTTTTCTATGTATTTTATTTTGTAAGTTTATATTGCTGTGTTCATAAGCTCACTGACTTTTCTTCTGCAAAGCTTATTCTGTATTTAATCCCATTTGGTGTGATTTTTATTTCATATATTTTATTTTTTAGCTGTATATGTTCAGTTTTCATTTTTTATTTTACACTTCTCTCCTCAATGTTTTGTACTTTCCTATATCTTCTTTACCATATAGAGTATCTTGGTTTTAACTGTTTTAATATTATCAACATATTTGAGTATGATACTAATAATTTCTTTTTCTCCCCAAATATGTTTATTTTAATTTTTCAGTGTTACAAGATTGATTGTTCATGCACCACACCCAGTGCTCCATGCAATACGTGCCCTTCTCGATACCCACCAACAGGCTCACCCACCCGCCCACCCCCTCCCCTCCAAAACCCTCAGTTTGTTGCTCAGAGTCCACAGTCTCTCCTGGTTCATCACCTCCTCTGATTTCCCCCCATTCACCTTTCCCTTCCTTCTCACTATGTCCTCCATGATTTTCTTTATACTCCACACGTAAGTGAGACCATAAGATAATTGACTCTCTCCGCTTGACTTATTTCACTCCACATAATCTCTTCTAGTCCTGTCCATGTTGATACAAAAGTTGGATATTCATCCTTTCTGATGGAGGCATAATATTCCATTGTATAGATG
>CM052797.1:56901658-57116405 GCA_028533885.1 Nasua narica | reverse complement strand
CCTTTTATTTCTTTTTGTTGTCTGATTGCTGTTGCTAGGACTTCTAGTACTATGTTGAACAAGAGGGGTGAGAGTGAGCATCCTTGACGTGTTCCTGATCTCAAAGGGAAGGCTGTCAGCTTTTCCCCATTGAGAATGATATTTGCTGTGGGCTTGTCATAGATAGACTTTATGATGTTGAGAAATGTTCTTTCTATCCCTATACTTCGAAGTGTTTTAATCAGGAACAGATGCTGAATTTTGTCAAATGCTTTTTCTGCATGTATTGACAGGATCATTTGGTTCTTTTCTCTTCTCTTGTTGATTTGTTCTATCACATGGATTGATTTGCGAATGTTGAACCACCCTTGCATCCCAGGGATATATCCCACCTGGTCATGATGAATAATCTTTTTAATATGCTGTTGGATCCTATTAGCTAGGATCTTGTTGAGAATCTTGGCAGAGTATGATCCTAATAATTGATTTCTCTCATGGTTTTGCATCATATTTTCTTCCTTCTTTGCATGTTTTGCAATTTTTGAATGAATGCTAGTACATATGAATTTTAGGTTTTTGCTTTCTGGATTTTGGGGGAGAGTAATATTTTAAATACTTGAGAGTTTGGTTCTTGGATAAAGTTAAGTTACTTGGGCCCATTTTTATCCTTTGGGGTTTTCTTTCAAGGTTTGAATTTTTACTCTAGCTAGTGAGAATAAAACCTATTTCTGTACCAATTTAGCTCTTGGTAATTTTTACTCTAATTTTTACTCTAGCTAGTGAGAATAAAACCTATTTCTGTACCAATTTAGCTCTTGAGGATTGATATACCTTTTCCTGGTGCTCTGTTCCTGGCCTTACATGCATGTGTAGATCAGTACCCAGCCAAGAACTCAGGGGGCACTCTTCTGCAACTTTCCTGCATTCTTTCTCTTGGTAGCAGCCTCCTCTCCTCTTTGATAATTTGCTTTCAAGATTGTAGTCACTTTGGCCTCCAAAGTCTGAATTCTGTCTCTGAAAATTAGCAAAATTGCAGTCTTAGGTTTCCCCTCCTTATGTTGTGGCTTGGAAAATCCCCTCATGTAGTGAGCTCAGGACCACATAGGGATCAAATCATTTGCTTTTACTCTCTCAGATATCACTGCCTTGTGCTTTCTGTTGTCCAGTGTCCATTTTATTCCATATTTTTTGTCTGTTTTTAAAAATTTTTTAAGGATGTAGGCTAAATCTGGTATCTACTACTTCATCTTGGTTGGGCATATGATTTAAATGCAGGAAAAAAAAGAAAAATAATTTATTGTAAAGATAGAAGAGCATATCACAAAACTGAGGGCAAGGATACAACCAAGATTTGGGAATAAGTAATTTATAACCTTCAGTAACCCAGGCAATACTTTCTTTTTTTTCTCTCATTGCAGCATCTCTCTATCAATCTCTGTTGACTGGCTTTCTGCTTCTCCAAGCTTTATGGTTAAATATATCCATCTTCATTGTTGCCAGATTTACATATTATTGTTCCATTAACTTGCAGAAACTTCTTCTTGAAGTATTTTCCTTTACAACATTAATTTGTTTGCAAAACAGTTTGAAATTACTAGTAAATATGTTATTAAATATTATTATAACATTATTTTACCCATTTTAAGTATTATTAAGTCTTACATAATAAGCTTAATATTATTAAACGTAGATGAACTTGGCGCTTAGTAGGTAAGAATATTGATTTGACTTTGCTATTTAATATGTCAATATAGTTAATATCAAAATATTCTGCACATTATTTTTTTACCCTTGCAAAATCTAAAGTTTCATTCACTTTTAAAAACAGTTGTTATAGTTTTATTGATTTACTCATAATGATGTCTCTATTTTTTTGAGTGAGTACAACTGATTTAGAACCTGTATGTGTTTATAAGTAATTTAAAATTTTCTGCCTTTGCATATTTATTTTCATGTGTACTCAATTTTATATTTCATTCCTTCATCTGATTAATATTAAGGCTTTCTTGGAAGCCGTCATATCTTTTCAACTTTGTCTCAACTAAATTATTCAGTGCTGTCTTTAATTATTATATTTGAATTGTTTATTAAATACTAGCATACTAATTGTCTTTGTAGCAAATTATTCTATCATTAGGCACTTTACGACTGACCTTTACCCATCACAAAACAGATACCACAACTTTATCTTTAACAAACTAAGAGCTGATTTGGAATAAAACTGAAAGTTCATAACTTTACATCTTCCAGCAACTTAGAGTGAAATATAAATAATATACAAGAAATACCACTGTTTTAAGAATTAATGTAAAGCTAGAACATTAAGGGTTTTTGCATGAAAGTGAGTGATAGGTTATGTCAAGTATGCAGTTTAGTTCAAGCTCTGTTCAAAATATTGGTTGAACAAATAAGTGAATAAATATTGAATGTAATGTGAGCTATCCACTTTCATAAATTAACTATGACTCTTATTGAGTTGAGAAGAAATAGATAATCTGCAAATATTGTGTAATAAAATGTATGATTATATTCACTATTACACAACCTGGTTGTCTTAATCAGAATAAAAAAGTCGCAATAAAAAAAATGACTACTCAGACTTGACACCAAAAGCATAATCCATAAAAAAATCGATAAATTGGACCTTACCAAAATTTAAAACTTCTGCTATGCCAAAGACTGTTAAGAAGAAGAAAAGACAAACTGCAGAGTAGGAAGAAATTTTGTGAATCACATATTTGACAAAGAACTTGTATCTAGATTCTATTAAGAACTTTCAAAAAACTCAACTATAATGAAGTACTAAAAACAAAAACTTAGAAAATGATTATTTACTACTATTATGAATCTACTATTGTAGTCTGAACTTACCATTTCTATAGACATTAATCTGAAGAATGATATCAGGTGACTGATTGGATGAGATGAGAAAGTGTTGGGGAGAAAAAGAAAATGTTGGAGACTATCCTGAAATGAGTGATTTAATGAATCCTGAAGGGAATCCTAAGATGAGGGGCTAGAGTGTCTTGATTAATTGGAGAACATGATCAAGTCCTAGGATTCATGTCATAGGTTCTGGTTGGGTAGAAGGGCATTGATAGAAGCTTGACTATAGGCTGGGTTTTGTGGAAGCAGATGATGAGACAGAATTTAGAGTGTTTATTGGGGATTAACACCTATGAAAGAAAGGTGATCATAACAGAGCTCTAAAGGGAGTCTTGCTTTTCAGAGTCATCCTGAGCTTTACCCCAGTGGCCTTGTTCAGGCATTACAGGTAGACCACTCAATAGGCAGAACCCCAGGTGAAGAGAGTCTTTGCTACTAAGGCAGTTTCTGAAAAAGCTGACAGCTGGAGAGTGTCTGCTGACTGTACTTCCCATAGCTGGGCAGCAAATCCTGTCTGGAAGGGGAATGCGGACAGTGTACTTTTATGTCTATCAAGTTGACATATGTAGACCCAAGGTCAGCGACTGAGTTAATATTGAACTCAAACAGATAGTAAAATAAATGAATAAATAGATAGATAGATAGATGAAAGAAAGAGAAAAAGAAAGAAAGAAAGAAAGAAAGAAAGAAAGAAAGAAAGAAAGAAAGAAAGAAAGAAAAAAAGAATCTGAAGAAAGAGACTGGGAATGAACATGCAAGTCTTCTTAACAACACGAGTGGATATAACTTCATCTAAGAATAGGAGCAATGTTGGAAGGCTTTGGCTTCTCTCTGTAAATTGATGGGAATATGCAATGAATGGCATAGACTTTCGTCTTAGAGCTCTCACTATTTTTTTTCAATATCCCATTCTAGATAGTAATTGGAATTGTTGGATTACTAAGAAATGTCTGTTGAAATGATGCAAAGGATATTATTGTTATAATGGATATTTTGGCTTTGCAGGAAAAAAAATGTTTCAACCCACCCACTTCCTGATCTAAGGGACAACCTGCTAACCATCAGTCAGTTGCAGAAAATGTTGACAAAGTATCACCCACTGAACTGATTTCACTCTCCATTTGCACAGTATGATATTTTACAGATATGAGAAGCTGCCGTTTATTCTACATTTAGGACTCCCTCAATGTGTTCATAAGGGTGGTTAGAACTGGCAGGTAACTTAGGAAAAGCTCTTCAGAGGAGCCCCTTAGCATTTTCTTATTCCTGCTGAATGGAACCTGAAAAAGCTATTGTTACATTTCTTATGGAGTTCCCCAGTGCCTCTTAGAAATGAGCCATATTTAGTTTAAAACAAATTTCCTGAAGTAAACAGTATATTTCCCTGATTTTCATCTCTCTTGGTGAGCTTCCAAAAAACTTGGAAGTGAATTAGTGTGCAATTTGCATCCAAATCTTAGCCAAGGGGATGTGGTTTATTATAATACATGGTCCTCCTAATTATTGAACAGCCCAAGAAAACTCGGCCCAGTGTGCATCTGTTCTTGCTTGACCACACTGCCAAACATAATTTGGCAAGCACAGAAATGTACATTGAGCAGACCTACAGTCTAATTTGCATTAGAGTTTGTGGTAATTATATGAAAGCTATAACTGAATGAGCTTGTCCTCTCTTTTTAGATCACTTCATTTCTAAAAAATAAACAAGAAGCAAACCCCTCAAAGAATTTCCTTTTTTATGTGTCTTTGAGGTTTCTCAATGTGATTTAATCATTGCCCAAGTGTTAGTTCTGCTTATACATGAAGAAAAAACATCTTTCCCACATATTTCATGCAGACTTTCTTCTATTATCCTTGATGTCTATGGGTCGACTGTGCGTGTTTCAATATATGATGTTTGATATCATTGCTCAAGAGAGTGAATTAGGCTACTGCTGACCAGATGTCTACATTATTTGGGAATTTGCATCCAAGAATCAACAAATAGGTTCATCCTCTAATTGCTTTAAGGAGTAATAAGGAATCATTGAAAGAGCTATAAACAAAAAATCACAAGGATCTCATTGAATTGTTATCTTTGCTGGGCAACCTTAAATAAATCACCAATCTCTCTGATTCTCAGTTTTCTTATATATAAAATGGGGATATTGATGTGTGCTTTATCTACTTCACATAGTTTATGTAGGTGTCAACTGAAAGAATAAAAGATTTAAAAGTGTTTTAGTAAAAATATATGACAAAGTTATTTATTATGATATTATTAGCTACATACCAATACATACACAGAGCCTATAGAAAATAATGTAACCTGCTACATAAACTACCCTCAGAGACCATCAGGGAATCTGAAGCTTTAGCCTGGGTGGGGGTCCTGGAGTTGGGATGATCATGGCCCAAGTGCTTTAGAGCTGTACTGTCCAATATGGTAGCCACTAGCCACATGTATCCATCAAGCACTTGAAATGTAGCCAGTTCAAGATAAGGTATGAAAGTGTAAAATATACACAAGATTTCAGACTTGGCATAAAAAAAGAGTAACAACCTTATTAATATATTATGATCATTATAGTACATTAAGTTAAATACTTGTATTATCAAATTGTCTCCATTGCTTTTACTTTTTAAATTTAGACTCTGAAAAAAAAAAAGAGAGAGAGGGATTTAGAGAGGGAAACCATGAATTAGATTTGATTATAGAGAACAAATTGATGGTTACCAGAGGGGAAGTGAATGGTAGGGATGGGTTAAATAGGTGATGGAGGTTAAGGAGAGCACCTGTGATGAGCACCAAGTGTGTATTGTATGGCAGTGCTGAATCACACTGTATTGTATACCTGAAACTAATATTAACTATACATTAATTAATTGGAATTTAAATAAGAACTTAAAAAAAAATAAAAACATGGGGGGAAAATAAATTTAGCCTCTAGAAAATTAGAAATTACATTTGTGACTTACATTATATTTCTCTTAGACAGTGCTCCTCTAGGTCATGGAGCTATGGGATATCAGAAGTATATCCAGGGCTAATGCCAGAATTGGGAACTAAACAGGCAATTGAAGCATAAAGCACCTACAAAGCAACAGGGTGGTGACTGGGGATACCAAGCCAGAATTTGTGGATTTGGAAGGTTGAGCAGGAAGTGGAGCTTAGAGGTATTTTTTGGAACACATATTGGAATTGCACTTACAGAAAGCCCTTGGCTTTGTGGGTGGAGAGGGAGCTATTAAGGACACCAACCAGTTCAGACAAAGCAGTATTATTCTTCAAAAACATTTATATTTAATAAAACCACAACAATCTAGAGCCTTCAGGGATGGCATTTTTTTTATGTGTGTTTGAGTATTCTTGTTATTTTAGTGTTTATCCTTTAAATATCAAAGTTAAGACAAAATTTGAAGCATTTCATATGGAACTATTTCTCAAAACATATTGGGAACCTTTTGCCTTCTTATACAAAATATACTGAACCTAATTTTTGTGACATCCAATTTATACAAGGTAATTATCTTGGATGCAAATGATAATTTTCTATAATGTACTAATGATCCACGAAATATTGTGCAGTTTAATTGGAGAGGGGCTGTTTGCTCCAATACTAAATGACCCCAACTGGGAATATGGTTCAAGTTTTGTCTGTTTCTATATTTCTCCACATTCTTGTACTCTCAGTGTGTCTTCAAATAGCAGTCTTCACCCATTAGTTTGTGGTATCTAATCTGTCGTGGGGCTGGAAATTGGGAAAACAAAACAAAACAAAACCTAACAGACTCTGTTGCAGTGTAAGAAAAGCAAGTGTAGATATATTCTGAGTGAGAGGACCTGAAGATTCTCCCCCTATACACAAGTTACAATGATGGATTTTGTGACATTTTGCTTAATCACAGGCATTTTTGCTGTTGTTTAAGTGTTCTGAACTGTAATCTAAGCTTGTTTGCTTGAGAACTAAAGTTTCAAATATTTAAGATTTAAATATGATACATTTCACTGTGATACAGAGTCAGAAATAGTAGACCTGTTTTGACCTGCTGAATGGGATACATCTCTTCCTATCAGAAAGGGACATAATGCTTTCAGTTTGTTGGGTTCCAACACTAGACTGTCCCTTCTTTAGCACCAATCTCAGATCAATTTAGAACTCAGGTGTCTTCTATTATCCACATGCTATTTCTCCCTTCCTTCCTTCCTTCCTTCCTTCCTTCCTTCCTTCCTTCCTTCCTTCCTTCCTTCCTTCCTTCCTTCCTTTCCTTCTTAAAGATTTTACTTATTTATTTGAGAGAGACAGAGAGAGATTGAGAGAATGAGTGGGAGGAGGGGCAGAGGTAGAAGCAGGCTCCCTGCAGAGCAGGGAACCCTATGTGGGCCTCAATCCCAGGACCCTATGATCATGACCTGAGCCGAAGGCAGATGCTTAACTGACTGAGCCACCCAGGTGTTCTCACATGCTATTTCTTAACAGGGCATTCTGCACAAAGTAATCGAGGGGGTGTTGAGGTAAGAAATAATGGCAAAATAGCTTTGTCAAAGACTTAGTAAGGTTATTTACAAACTTATTCAGACTATAACTGTGTTACACATATCATGTGAACTACATGAAATACCCATATTAAATGTGTATTAAGTTTAAAAGTAGAAAGTCAGATTTCTGGGTAGGTCAGTGATCTTCAATGGATATTTTTATCTATTTTATCCTTAATTGCATGTCAATGAACATAAAGGCATTTCATCTAATCTTTATGATAACCAAAAATATGGGTTCAACCAGTATTAGATTTGGTGAAGTGTGTAAAAAAAAAAAAGTTCCAATGCCCTGCTTTCTTTCTGTCTGTGAAACCTGAACTTGTTGGAGCTGCACATGCAGCAAATTCTAATCACTACTTGTTGAATCTGAAAGAGCAGCCAGTTTATTATCGCTAGGAGATGCCCATTTATTGCTTAGCCACACAGGGCTGTGATCCCTGTGAGGTGACCACACACATATAATCCCAGGAGGCAGTGCAACTGGAGTTAAGGGCATGAGAAACTAGAAGTAATCTTGTCTTGGCCAGGCAGTAGCTGTACGATCCTTCCTTTCTGTGCTAAGCTCCTCTCTACTCATCTGTGATGTAGAGATGGTAATAATACCTATTTCCTGGCACCTTGTTAGAGTGGCTGTTATTATTGTTGTATCTCATGCCAGTGATGGTTTTTAAACAAAACTGAGAAAAGAAACATGATTTTTTTTTTTCTCTATGGTTTTTGCTTCTGAGACAGAACAGCATACATGTTTATTTGATTTTGGATATTAGAGTGATTCAATCAAGGATAAGGAGACCAACTTTACAGAAAGACATGTATGGCCTGTGAGGAAAAGCAGTGCCAGTATACATAATGAGAAATCCCACAAAGAACTGATAAAAGTTTACCAATATATTATTGGCTTAACCAATATAGAGAGCCACACATTCATGTGCCAATAAAGATATGTGTAGGTAGAAGAATATGATGTACATACAAGTAATCCAGCACTTTTTAAAGGAATGTTATTGGACTAGGAGAAATGATCAGTAAAATGTCTGCCACCATTCTTAACTTTCCCTGACTAATATTACCACCAAAACTAAAGAAATAGTTTCCAAAATTGAAAAAGAAATATTTCACCACAAATCCAGTGAAACATTTTTTAATTATTCTACATATGTTGTTGGAATTATTCTTTAAATTAAGACTTATTATTTCAGCATTGTTAGTTTAATATATTGAGTGCCTTGTTCTTGAGTATTTATTCTTGTTTAATCTTTATAACACCTCCTTACTATCCCTATTTTATAAATGAAGAAATGGAGGCACAGAAGGACTTATTAAATTGTGTTAGTTTACCTAGCTAGTAAGAAACAGAGGCAATATTTGAACCCAGGCAGGTTGCTCTTAGTTACCAAGTAAGGGTAGAGTGATTCTGACAGCTCTTTTAGCTAAGCAATTAGCAAGGATCAATTTATATGGCAAAGACTCAGGAGTGATCATTGTATTAATTTCCCTGCTTTATAGAACACATAAACTGATCAGTTTGATTCAGATTTTTCTTAGAATATTTCTCAACATTATCAAATACCTACATAAAGAAGAATTCAAATCGTTTTTGTATTGCTATTGAGATTCACAGAAATTATACTGGAAAATATAAATAGGCACAAATTCTATCCAAAGAGCAAGGGTACTTCCAGAAGATTATCCGCTGAATGAGTTCTGTGTAGCATCTATGGCAGTCATGCCAGATTGTTCTCTCAGGTTGATGTCTTAGTCTTTTAAGCTGCTATAGTAAACTGGCATAGATTGAGTGGCTTATAAACAATAGGAGTTTATTTTGCACGTGTCTGGAGTCTAAAGGTCCGAGATCAGAGTCCCAACATAGCTGGTTTCTGATGAGTACCTTCTTCCCATTAGCACATTGCCAACTTATTTTGTTCTCATAGGGTGGAGAGCAGAGAGGGGAACTAAGCTCTCTAGTGACTTTTATAAGGGCACTAATCCTGTTGATGAGGGCTCCACCCTCATGACCAATTCTCATCCTAATTACCTCCCAAGGCACTACATCCTAAAGCCATCACATTGGGGGTGGAGAAGGATTTCAACATGTGATTTTTGGGGGAACACAGATATTTAGCACATAAAAATTAAATATATCATCCATTCATTAGATCCTAATTCTAACTATCCCATCAAAAGACCAAATTCTTTGACATTATCATGGTAAATCACCTCTGTGAAAGCATTTTGAAAACAACCACTATACAATTATTTATAACATTAATTTCAACCCTTATTTTCCATGATCACACACTCTAATGGTAAAGGTGGCTGTGTTTTAATTTAAGGCTTCTGTATCTGCCCATTTTGGTGCTCTAGTACCCAAGATCCATCAAATCTCTGTTAGGAGATATTAATCTTTCTGTTCAGTGAGGCATACAGTATGCTATCAGATCACATTAGCTTCAGTGGTGGTAGGAAGGCTTGAGAGCTCAAGACAGTAAGAATTATCCTTGCCTGGTACTCTGTAAATTACAATAGGCTCCTTGAGAGTAAGAACTAGAGTCTTATGTAACTATGCATCCCCAGCATCAAGCCATGGTAGTAGCACAGTAAATGTTTGTAGAATCGAATTCCTTGTTGTGACTCCATAGGTATGGTGGTAACAGGAGGGAGAGAAACTATATGTCAAACACTGTGTCCCAGCCTGGCCACTGCTGAGCTTTCCTTCTTGTCCTGCAGAGTATAGGCTAAGGGATTCTGTTTGGGTTCAGGGTCAGATGTTTATGTTCCATAAAGGTGTATAGAGAGGCTATATCCCACTATGTGAATGCTGGTAACTAGAGGGCAGTACGTTTGATAAATAATTCCAGCAGTCCTAAGGAATATTAAGGACTTCAAAGCTGTACAAGATAAATGCGAACAATAAAATTCCAATCTGCACTATTATTATATTTATCAAAAATACTTTCCATTTCTCCATTTTAATTTATATTAAAGATATATATATTTAAATTAATAGGAGTTCTAGTTATTCATGGTGTATTATTATGCTTCCTATGACATCATTTTGTTTTTACTCTTTGTCTTGTATACACAGTATTTTATGGTGCTATAAAATCTATACTGGAGACACACTGTGAAGTTTAGATTACTTACGGTCAAATTCTATTCTTAGTCCTATAAGTGTTTAGAAAATTTAGATGAAAGAGGCTGAAATCTTGGATTTGATATCATTCAGCAATACCTTGCAATGAAATCAACTTTCCTTTGTGAAGTCCAAAAGTAAACACTAATATCGGAATCTTACACTGAATCTAATATCAAAGTAATACTTAGACTGGGCTTGAGGCTGGAGAGGAGGGAAAAAGAGAAACTTCTTTATACAAACTGTAACACTCTAGCATTTCACACATTTCCAGGAAGACTTATTTAATCTACCTTGTCATGTGCTGACATTTAATAAACACCTCACTCCTTTCCAGGTATTTTTAACAGTGAGCTGCAGAATAGTAAATCCCTGGCCAGTTAACACTACTGAAATGACCAAATAGCTTCTCTCCTGAAAAATAAGGCTAATGAAAGAATTTCTATTTTAGTAGGATCTTCTTCATTCTGTCAACTGTATACATGTACATACTGGCAATACACATTGTTTGCTAGGAATAAACATATTTTTTGTCATGGTAATGATGCTTCTATAATATTATACATATAGTTCCATTTGAATGACACATAATTCATTACTCTCTTCCGTTGGTTAATATTTTCATGAGGGTTTTTTTTTTCCCCAGACCAATGCAAAATGTGCCTCCCTGTGCATAGCACACATCCTGAAAGAATGCTAACACGTTACAAATTTGCTGGCTAATGTATAATCTGCAGAGAATATCCGCCTCATCTGACAAACACCATCTCAGCTCAGGAAGCCACGTTCAATCCGTCTATCAGATCTGACATTGGTGGTATCCACACAGCCCTTCCCAGCACACACCCTGCCTTTAAAGGCCTTCCCATCCCTGTTATTGGTCTCACAGATGATAGAGTATGACACTCCATAAACAATGAGCTAGGCCTTTTGTAGGCTGCTTTGCTTTTCTTGGCTTCAAACTGCCACTGAATGTCAAATCAATTTGGCTCTCATTAGAACAGCTTTATATGTGCAAATGTATTTGGGTCTGGTTGCCACTTTTTTTCCCTATTTTTTTTTTCTCCTTTCTATTCCTCCTCTTCTCTTGAAGATGATGTAATTTTTCTCTAATCCATGCCAACACCTGTTTCTTTAAAAGAGAGAGAGAAGAGAGAGAAGAGTGAGAAAAACTGCTCAGTGTGCTGCTCTTTATCACAATCAGCACGAACACCAGGCTGCCACATTATGCCTCAAGTCTCCCCAGAACAAAGAGAAAAGGCCTTGTTGCCATGATATTGTACATCACGGGGGCCCAGATAAAGTCAGGAGTCTATGTCAACCTTGGTTCCTGATGTCTGGGGAGACGGCTGTCGAGATAGAACAAGGTGTGGAAGCTGGTTTTATTGATAACTAGTGAAACCAGCAATAAATCTGATGCTGTGCTTAAGGAAATCTGAGCCAAAGCACCATGTTTGATGGAAGACTGTTTTCCTCTTGAGTTGGGGGAAATAGAGGGCTACACCTTAGAGAAGAGCACAGACTTAAAGAGGCATGGGAAGCTGAATGATGAACAGACAGCTGGAGAGAAACAGATAAAAACACAAACCAGAGTCTGACCAGTGTTTTTATGTTGATACACTTTTTGGTTTATGTGGGAGTATTTTCACCCTGATACATGGACTTTGAGGCCTTTGATTCAAATAAGTCATTTTACTACTAAAAAGAAAATACACAAGTATCTGATTGCATTTTAAAGAAATCTGTGCAGCTGGATCTTTAACTTCAATCCTACAAATTCTTATTGAATTTATTGATGCAAGAGAAATATGAAGTATGGTGAGTTGAATCTAAATTCGTAAACTAAGTTATTACTATAATTCTTAATATCGTGTGATACCCTGAGAAATTCAGGTGTTGGGAGTTCACAAATGTGTATGTGTTTACATGCATACTTATTTATTTATTGAGCATCTATTACATGCACTGTTTCTAGATGCTTGGGATACATGCATGTATGAAATTTAAAATAATCCCTATCTTTATGAAGTTTATGTCCTGGTGGGGGTATACACAATAGATAATGAGCCTAAGAAAGAATTGAAATATAAAATCTGTTAAAAAATGGTAAGTGTTACAAAAAAAAAAAAAAAAAGCTGAGTAGGGTAAAGAAGATTGAGAACTCTTGCTCATGTTTGTTTATAAATTTTAATAGGATAATCGGGGTAGATATCATTGAGGGGGTGAGTTTTGAATCAAAACTTGAAGGAGGTAAGAGAGAGAGCTGCCTGTAAATCTGGGGAAGAAGGCATCAGACAGAGGGAACAGACAGGGCAAAGGCTTAGATGTGCAAGCAAGACTAGAACACGTGAAGGACAGTGTGGACAGAGAATGTGAGCCCTAGAGAAAACAGTAAGAGAGTCCATCAGAGAGATACTGGAGGAGGGCCCAGGTAATGTAATACCAATGGAAAGGCCAAAGAGTTTGCATTTCGAGCAAAATGGGGATTTTGACTAGAGGCCTTGTATGACACATATGCCATGCATTTGTTTCTACAACAGCATGTTTGCTCAGATTGGAACCAGTTTGGAGTTTGCAGAATTTGTCAGGAAGCCCATTAGAGCGAGATACTTTAGGCATTTTGTAGACTTTTAGAAGGGACTGCTGATAAGAATGAAAACCTGAAACCACACCCGAAGAACTCCTTTAGGGTGTCAAATCTAAAATCTGGTGGGTAAATTACCAGAGAAGCAATGGAAAATCAGAAGTAATGACCTACTTATGGTCTTAGAAGTAGGAGCACAGGATTTGTGTAGATTCAAGGAAATTAAAATAAAAGTAATCTTCCTATGCAGCAGATATTGCAATTAGAGAGACTTAGGTTTATACCCCAGCTATGTTACAATCTATCTGTGTGGTGTTAGGCTATTTAATTAGTATCTTTGAGCCTTTATTTCCCCATTGTAAAATGGGAATAATAATAACAGCTTTCTGTACAATTGTTTTGAGAGTTAAATTGTATATCCTATGTGTGCTTGGTATAAAGTATATACTCAACACGTTGTACTTTTCTTCCTCTCTATCCTCTGTGGAATTCATATTTAACAAATACTTTCAAATTATTTGAGAGATGTTAGTGACTGATTTGAGCGGTGGGGGAGAAAAACACTATGAAATGGAAGATGCCTGATTAAATCAGCCTCCTATACTTGCCCAGGAAGGTGATTCACTCGTCTATATATTTCTAGGCATCCCAAACCCTACAGGTCATGATGCAAATCAAATGTATTAGAGATAACATGACAAAGGGGGTTTCTTTTGGTGGCTGTCTCTCTGGTCAGTTCATAGATTTGATTCAACCCAGCAAATATTTGTTAAATACAGGTATGTGGACACTGAGGTAAAATAAAACATTGTTCTTGCCCTTCAGAAGCTTCCAGTCTGGGGAGAAGTTCCTAGTTAGCTATGATTATTTGATTCTTTCTCCTTAAACATAGAGTTTCAACTCATTAAGTTTTTGTATTCTGAATAAGAATGTTATCTATTCCTTTTAGAAATATCCCTTGGGGCGCCTGGGTGATGCAGTCAATAAGCTACCAACTCTTGGTTTCAGCTCAGGTCCGCATATCAGGGTCATGAAATTCAGCCCTGCCTTGAGTCCGCTTGAGATTTTCTCTCTGTGTGTCCCACCTGCTTATGCACTCTCTCTAAATAAATAAATAGATAAATAAATAAATAAATAAATAAATAAATCCTAAGAAAAAAGAAATGTTCCTTTTGTGTACTAGTTTGACAAGGAGTCACCATTATGTAAATAAGTAGGTATGAAAGGATGGGGAGAAACACTGCTGCTGTTATATCAATTCACAACTGCAGAATTATCATTCTTCAAAAGATTATTTTTTCAAGTTTAGGGTAGCTATGCTCCAGAGTTGTGTTTGGATAGTGGAGGCAAGAGTTAAGAAACTTATTCTGTCACCAACAGTAAAGAATAAAATACTTTAATTCATGAATTTTCTGGCAGATAAAAGCCACAATCCTCCTAGAATTACTTTAGTACTGAAGAGGAAAAATGAAGTGAAACTTTTAAGCCCAAAGATTCTTAAAAATAGTCTTTAAAGGATAGAAAAAAAAGAACAGAAAAATTCCTTTAAATTCCTGGGTCCCATAAATGAGATTTTAGTAGTGGCAAGTAAAACATATTGATTGGCACCAAAGTATAAGATCTTTGTCACCATCTGTTTCCTGATTGTGTCAGCAAGTATTTTTTCCCCACGAGAGTGTGAGAATACACCATAGCCTAAAAGTATCAAAGTGTCAATTATGCACCACATTTAAAAGTTGGAAGCCCAGTTCATGAAAGTCAGTGACAAAAGTCCTGATTCCTGTTTCTTCCTAAAGTGAAATCCTTGCACTTCATTCATTTTGCAACCTACAAAAAGACCGATGGCTCCAGGGCTCTGAGGGGTGGGGAGCTGTGGCAAAGGGGTGGGGGTAAGTCATCTAAATGAATATTTATTGAAATCCTCCCCCATGCAAGTCACTTTGCTAAGATATGAAGTTATTATGAATGCTATATGCAAATAATTTTTAACAAGTATGGAGTGACAAGGAGAAAGAAATGAGAAGAAAGGGTACAGAAGGAAAGTAGTAGGAAGAGAAGAATGGGTAAACAGGCAAATATTTGGGAGTCTGGACTAGAAAAATGAAAACAGGAGATACTGATGGAACTAGTTGAAAAATTAGGCCACAAACAATGGGAGATAAAAAGGATGGGAATCTTCAGAGAGAAAAAAAATCCAGCATTTCAGGCTGAGATAAAGATTATTCACACCTGCCTTCTCTTTATCTAGTAATTTTTCTGGTTTTTTTTTACTTTGATTTGTGATATCCTTTTTGTTGTTGTTGTTGTTGTTGTTGTTTGTTTTTCTCTATTATGATCACTGCTGTTGGTAATCATAGCTAGTGGTTAACTATGTTGAATCTCCTTGAATTTCTGCACATGTCACTTAGGTTTCTGGGTAGAGAGAAGAATTTCCTTCCTCTGTCTGCTCTGATTATTTTTTCGCCTGTAGCCAATAGTTGGTGGGGTTATCAGTTTCTACACATTCTCTTACCCAATAGTGTTGCAGTAATGTATTGAGGCCATTTCCGCAGGACTGGAGGAAAGACTGATGCTCAGGTCAGGTAGTCACAGATACCATCTGTCTGCTCAAGAGTTTCTTCCTTTTGTGGTAAATCCTGAGAAGTTGGTTCTCTGGGTTGGCACAAATCCTTTCTTTATTTTGGAGATGGGAGATGGGGGTTCGCATAGCACACTCAATGCTATTCAAAGAATAACTGAGGCATATAAACTTTAAGGGTTGAATTAAGTAGACATTGATTTGCATGAAGCAGTGCCAAACCAGAAGTGGCTAGGAACACTCAGTCACTAGGAGCTAGGGAAAAGACTTATATAGAAAAGGTATGGAGGCAAAAAAAGGAAATTATTTGATTGAGTATAGCTAAAAGCTTAGTTGGCTGTGATTGGTTCCCCTTAGTTTTTGATTCTATATCCTTGAGACTTTTACACGTTCAGATTTTGTTTTGCTTGCATGGGCTGTAATGGCATTACAGCCACCTCAGTCTAATGGCTACTCTTTTAGTTCTTAACATCAAAACATAAGGATTTGTGTTCTAACCAAGAGGTGTGGAAACTTACAGAGATAGTAGCCTGGCTAGAACAATCAAAACTTATGCCAAACAGAACAAAGACATGCCACTCTGCTTTCTTGTTCTCACTTGGGCTAACTTGTCGTGTGAGAGGAACATCTGACCTTGTGGAAGGACCAGCACTGCATTGCAGAGAGCCATGCCCTCAACTAAAGTTTGGGGCTTCAGATGTGCCAGTAGACTAAACAACCAAATTCTCTGTTCAGGTTTGATTAAATAGAGTATTAGAGCCTGCCATAGGAGCTTCCTGGCACACTCTCAAATCATAGATAGCCATAAATTAAGTTACAGTTGTTTGTGTGAGTCTGGGAACCATAGGATACTTCAAGTATTATAAATTTGATTGTGTTTGAACACACTGATTGTATGAGGAGAGGAGAAAGTGAAGAGCTTTTGTCAGAGAAATGTCAGATGAAGTATCAGACCCACCAAAAAAACACGATCACTTATGCAATCACTTATTCAACAAAACTTAAATTGAGTACTTACTATTTGCAGGATGCCATGAAAAGCACTGATATATTAAATATATTAATATATTAAATAGGTTTCTTGGCAACTACATTTCACTAAGTGAAAGAAAAAATAAGTGCAGAAATTAATAAAAACAACCCTGTATTATAATAACACTATGAAAGAAAAAAGCAAAGTCTAGATAGAGTGAGTAATAGGGACATTGGTATAAGGGGGTAAAGGTAAATGTACCTGAATTGGTAACAAACTGGACAAAAAAGATAAAATTTTCCAAGTTTTCCAAAAAATTACAATGGCATCCCATTGCTTTCTCAATAAAATACTTAAACCAAGAATCAGTGATCTGACAATATCCTACCTTTTCATCTTTATCTTTCCCTACTTAACCCTTATTACATAGTATTGTTCTTGGAACAAATGGAACTACTCACTGTTTCTCATATACACCCTATGCTTTCCTGATTCAGTCTTCACTCATATTTCCTTTTGCCCAGCAGACACTTTCAGGACTTTTCCATGGCCTTATCCTGTTGTACTTCATGGTCCAGCTCCAATGTTACCTTCTTCAGTCCTTCTCTTCTCCGAGCTCTTTCTTTCTATCCCATACATTTGTAACTTTCTTAATACTTCTGTGTAATACATTCTAATATAATTTTTAAGTTTGCAGCTCTTATTTCTCTTTTTAACCTAAGAATTCCATAAGTGTGATGTCTTATATATGATAATATTAAATTGCTTGTTGTCTTTTAAGGCATTCAGTAAATACTCTTTGAATAAAAATAAATCAAGTCTGATTGGCAGAAGCCTGGCAGTTGAAATCACAGAGATTCTGTATCTGAGTCACAGATATAGTATTATATTGGGTTTCCCCCAAAACAAATCCTCTGACAAGGATTGAATATAAGTTTTTTATTTTTTATTTTTTGAAGATTATATTAGGAAGCATTGTGAGTGAGGTAATGAGAGAAGGAAGAAAGGGGAGCCAATAAAGAGTGTATTATATTGATGAGTGGGTTTCCACTGTGGACAACTGGGGCTCACTCGAGCTGGGGAACGCTGAAGCTATATGAAATATGATTCAGAATTTTCCCTCTGAAAGGTAGTTTCTCACCCTTCATGGTTAAAAATTGCTCATGGGATGTTTAGTATTAAGTTAACACTAATTTTGTTCATTTGATATCCTTCCACTTCCATGACAGTTGTGCTCATTTTTCAACATCTGGGCTGGGAAGGTGTTACCTGAAAAATTAGGAGTCTGTTTTATTATGAGTGGCAGGGGTCTAAGAATGATCCCAAAGTTGTGCATTCTGGTTTACCTTTTTTGTTTCCAAAACAATTCTCTAAAGGGGTTATATAGCCTGCCAGAAGTAAGAGTCTGTTAAACTCCCTAAAGATTGTGATTGAAGGTGATTAAGTAAACCTTCCTTAACTGACACAGATTTCTTTAAGAAAATGGGTTCAAGATAGTGCTTATATGAATGTGGCAGTAGTACTTGAAGAAAGGTAGTACTGATATGCTTGACACAGTGGGAATCCCAGCCCAAAATCCTGGGACAGGGCATCCTATAGGTGTTAGAGCTCTCCCCTACTGAACCCAGTATCTGTAAAAGAAATTATGTTCCAGCCTGTTTTTGTTCCTTGAAAAGAAGCATTTGAACCTTGAATAGTGTGCTTGGATGAGATGCTTTAGGAGGGGCAAGTGTCCATCCCATAATATCTGAGATATCCCACAGAGAGCCAGGGGCCATTGCAATAGATGTTACACACAGTGTTATGCTTGATCCAGTCTTCCTAAAGGATGAGTGCTTCAAAGCCTCTGAAGGGATCATGGGAAACATTGAGCATACCAAGGCTATTATGGTGCTGATTACATTTCAATAAGAAAGTCTCCAGCTGTGAATGGCGATAAGAGAAATTGTTGTAGCTAGCAAAGGAAACTGACTCTAGTTTTAAGATATATTGATCATGCCTTGAGTCAAAGGCGTTCTGCTTAACAAAGAATTGTGGGAGTTCTAGTGCCTGCAAAGAAGGCATGGCCCCTGAGATGGTAACTTTTGATTGATGAAGATTATAAAAGACTAGGACAGACCTTCCAAAGAATGAGATTTTTGGTAAGGCTCACCCAGAGTCAAGCACTTAGTTATGAATATAGCATCAAAAGGTAGTAATAGATGGTATATATCCCTGTGCCCCCTATTGGATCCCAAATTGCATAGTAAGAAAAATTAATAACTCAGAAACATGATAGTGTCTTCAAAAATACATGAAGTCAACTGCATTAATTGTGAAATGAGTCATTGTTGTATTTGTTCTTTGGCTGTGTACAAATATGATCATTGTTTCTATCACAATAGGAAATAAAAACACAGAGAAGCTGTGAAATCTGGATGAAATTACACTCTTTACTAGTTATTAATGGCCTAGAGTTAAGAGAAAATATTGTGACCTGGGAGTCTCCTAAATTCTACCATCCTTAGAGTTGATACTTTATGCCTGTGTCATTTGAAAAATATTGTATTGATTTTAGAGAGAGAGAGAGAGCGTGTGTGAGAGTCGGGGGAGGGGATACAGAAGAGGGAGAATCTCAAGCAGGCTCTACACTGAGCACAGAGCCTGACTTGGGGCTCAGTCCCACGACCCAGAGATCATGACCTGGGCCAAAATCAAGAATTGGACTCTCAACCAACTGAGCTACCCAGGCACCCCACTTTGTGCCTGTATCTTAAACTGTAGCTTTTTACTGTCTCATTCACTCACAGCTACAGTTCAAGAGAAGAAATTTTAGGAGGCCTAGCTTTTTGCCTATTTGTCACATTGGCTGAGTGGCACTTACTATAAAATGCTGTTTTACTTTACGATTTCTCTTCATATTTATGTCTAATACATGTGTGTTGCTGCCCTCCTCATAGAGGCATTCATAACTCAGAGGATAAGTCTGATTTTGCAAAACTTTATCCGCAGACCAGCTTACTCTTTTCATGCCTCCTTTCTATTCCAAAGCTTTTAATATGAAAAAGATGAAACATTACCCATACCCTAAGTTTTTTGTAAATTTTATTTTTCAAATGATCATACAGTAAAATGGATTCTTTTTTTGGTTTGTTTGTTTGGTATAAAGTTCAATGAATTTTAACACTTGAATAGATTTATGTAACAATCACTATGATCAGGATAGAGAAGAGTCCTATCACCCTCAAAAGCTCTCTATGCTATCTCTTTATATTCACCCCCTCCCTTGGCAGCCACTAATCTGTTCTCTATGACTATAGTTTTGTCTTTTTGAAAATGTCATATGAGTAGAATCATACAGTATGTTATGTTTTGAGATTGATGATCTGTATAGAATAGATAATAAAATGCAATGAAAGGTACATTTTAGACTGTGTAACATAGAAAAGTTTAATTAAAGCAATATTATTGTTGGACTAGGGTTGGTCAGAACATGCTTCATGGAAGAGGTCGAGTGTAGAGGTTGGGTTCCAGAGAAGAACAGAATTTGTATTAATGGCAAAAATAGGGGATAGCATTTCAGGGAGCAGAGAATGATAATAAAGAATAGTTAAAGAAGTAAGGAGACCAGTGTAATAGATAGGAAGACTCCAGGCATCATTATAGGCTCTTAAAATGGAAAGCAACATAAACAAAGAAGTGGTATTTGAAGATTAATTAGATAGAAATGTATGAAATGTGTTAGCTGGCATATAATATTTGGAAGTTACAGATGATGGTTGATGTCTCAAGAGCTCTATGAAGGAGAGAAAGCAGAGGCAGATAGCGTAGGGTCAGAGACAAACTTGAGTGATAGCTGGGGGCTGGAGGAGGGGGGCCTCTAGAAGATTTAAACAAGAAACAGATAAAGAACAATTACAAAGGTTAGATGAGAACATATTCTTAAAAGGGAGGCAGGTAATCAAAACATTAAATGTCATAGAGAATTGAAATAGTATGAAGTAGAAGATATCATTGGTGAGGCTGGAGAAATTTGGTTGCAGTGAAATTAATGGGATAAGGCCAGATTGCAAAGCAGTTAAGTGGTTACACTGATGATGAAAATGAAGAAATCAGGGCAGACTTTATTATGAATTGACCCCATACTTAGAAGGAATGGCAGGATCAAGTGAAGGATTTATAAGTTGACTAATAAGCATAATCATTGAAGGCAGAGAGAGAAAGTAGTAAGTAAGAACGACAGAGCCAAGGTCCACCATATCATTGCAAATGGCAAGATCTCATTCTTTTTTATGGCTGAGCTAACATTCCATTATATGTGTATCTCACATCTTTATCCATCCATCCATTGATGGATCACTTGAGATGTTTCCATATCTTGGCTATTGTAAATAATGCTACAATAAACATAGAGGTGCATATATCTTTCCAAATTAATGTTTTAATTTTCCTTGGGTAAATATCCAGTAATGAAATTAAGTGGATTATATGGTTAAAAAATTAAAAATTTTTAATTTTTTGAGGAACTTCCAAATTGTTTCCCACAGTAGCTACACCAATTTGCATTCTTCCCAGCACAAATGCATGAGGGTGCCTTTTTCTCCACATCCTCACCAACACTTGTTATCTCTTGTCTTTTTGTTTCCAGTCATTCTGATAGGTGTAAGGTGATATCTCATTGTGCTTTTGATTTGCATTTCCTTGATGATTAGTGATGTTGAACATCTTTTCATGTGTCTATTGGCTATTGGTATATCTTTTTTTGAAAAATATCTTCACATTGTCTGCCCATTTTTTAATTGGATTATTTGTTGTTTTGGTGTTGAGTTATATAAGTTCTTTATATGTTTTGGATATTAACCCCTTATTGGGTATAATGTTAAGTGAAATAAGTCAGACAGAAAAAGACAAATACCATATGATTTTACTCATGTGTGGAATTTGAAAAACAAAAGAAACTAACAGAAAAATAGAGACAAACAAACAAACAAAAACAACTCTTAAATACAGAGAACAAACTAGTGGTTGCCAGAGGGGAGTTTGTGTTAGGAGTTAGGTGAAATAGGGGAAGGGAATTAAGAATATATTTATCATGATGAATACTGAGTAATCTATGGAATAGCTGAGTCATCATATTGTACACCTGAAACTAATATAACACTGTTCCCTATAGTTCAAAAAAAGAAACAAAAAACAACAACAACAAGAAAAAACCCCAACAGAGCCAAGAAATTTCCCTCAGGATCCAGAGCATATGAGGAGTTAGCTACTTTAGTCAAGTTACCTTTGTGATTATTTTATCTGATCAGGTTCATAGGTCCCATGGACTTCCAATAGTCTCCATCTGCTTCTCTCATCACCACTAAAAGCAGTTCTATTGTAATTGTTATCTGTTACTTAAAGTTTTTAGTTGTCACAGAATTTACTCTCACCTATCACAAACTCTGAATTAAAAAGAGGTCTCTACTAATTCGGAGAAAATAAATTAATACTGAAACTGATAGCAACTATTCACCAATATCCGTGATATAATTTATAAAAATTTTCATAAATATTTTTATTTCACCTTCTAGTAATATTTAGAGTGATAAAAACTACCACTATAGTGTAGCAGTATATGAACATTTCCTAAACCTCATTATAAAGATACTACAATTCTCTCCTGGAACTCAACCATGTCAATCACACAGTAGTATCCCAAAGCATTTGCCTCCAATTTTCTTGAATTGAAAAATCTCTCATAGTTGTTAGTATCTAGCAAGCTGAAATTTTAAACAAGGCTTTGCTTGCAACCAGAATTGATTTCTGTAATTCTCTCTAGCATGGCTTTTCTGACAAGGCTATTTCTAGATTACCCAGTGTTTGGGCTTTACTCATGTTGCTTATGCAACTTTAATTCTTGCCTCTAACCGGCAACCTGGTCCCTCTGCCAATCATGGCTGGAAGCATCCTCCCATGTTATGGACCTTTTCATCAACTGAGCTCTACCAATCACTACTATCGACCCCCTACTCCTCGTAAAATAAAAACAGAGATTTCAAGGGCTTCTTGACATTTTGCTCTAGTTCCCTAAAGACCCATCCAGGACACCTCCATGGATCTGCTTTTCTCTGTAAGGATGATCTATTTCACAAAGACCTTACCATAACTCAAAGTAATCTTTAAAATAAACCTTGTGGGACAGGCTAGGGCATATTGATTACCTCTCCTCTACATTCATGTCCTGGATAGAAGCCAACCAGACTCCTGTGAATTCTGGAAACTTATAATTTTCTATTAAAGAAGGATGGCATTATGGTTCTGCTAATACCTAGGCCACAAGGGGGAATTTAAAACTGTTAATCCCCAAGACTTTCCTGATGTCATTCTTTCTTATGCTAAACAACATGTAAATTCAGTTCTTAATATTTGAAATGGGCAAGGGTTTCTCAAAAATCCCATAAATCTTTATTATATTCTATATGGAATTCACATCCCTTTTACTTTAGTATGCTTTTCTAAATTTATCGAACAATGAAAATGTGGCAGAATTAGTAATCAGGAACTATGTTAGTCCATTCTCTGTAGTTGATTATTGTCAGCATTCAAAGATCCCAATGTATATGGTGAGTGTTTCTAGGTTCTGCTTTTATTTTTGTAGAGAAGCAATGAGCAATGGGAAATGGGCAGCCTTTGCCTGACAGGAGATGTGAACTTCCTAGAAGAAGAATGTCTCTCTAGAGACAAAGTAAAACAAGAATTTTTCCAAACTGGGCTTTGGCTCAGACCTATACGAAGATACAAAAATCAGTCACCTACATGGTACAATTTGCCAGTCACCTCTGCTTCCAGTTGCTTTCCTGAAACACATTTCAGAGAGCCTGAATTTCCCAATGAAATTAATATATTTGAATTAAACATTGCCTTCTTCCAGTAGGTTCTCTAGTGAGAGGTAACATGTAAGTCAGTACCATAGTAGTATGAATTAGGCTCTTAGATTTATCTTTTGCCAGAGTGATCTTAGATGTGTGAGAATATTGGGTTTGAGGAAATAGCACCCAGGCAAGGGGGATATAGGGTTCATTTAAAAAAAGGAGGAAAGTGGGAGTCAGCAGTTTGGTAAAATCTGCTTTGGATTACTTTTCCTAAACTGGTGGTGATTCTGTGCTGAAATGTCATTGACTCCTTTGCTGACAGAGCCATTGCAGTGTGCAATGGCATTTCCCGCTGAGAAATGGAAAAGAAAGCAATACTTTGCTGTGTGAGAAGGCAGAATAGACTTTCAAAAATCATTAGCATTTTTTGCCTTATGTAAAGAAAAAAAATGATAAGAATTCCAAAATTCATCAAATTACAATAAATTATCCTACAATTTACTATTACAGTTGAGGGAACCCATGTTTATTACCAGCGACTCCCTTGCTTGTTCCCTTGTAAAAAGAGAAATAACTTCAAGGATAGTGTCTAATATCTCAGAAAATGAAGAAACTGTCTTCATAAAAGGTCTACTTAAACTAGGTCACCATTTTTTTTGGAAGCAAAGAGGTCAGTAGAGAACAATGTTAAGACAAAAACTGTATAATCTATATTGGAATCTGAAGGAACTGTTATGCAAGGAGTAGCTACAGGGCTATAATGTTCAAATTGAACTGAAGAATGAAGAGTCATGCATGGATGCCAAGGGAAAGGTCAAGTGAGGCAGGAGAAAATGAAAGATTTGCTAAAAGCCCAAGAGCATGCCCAAGAACTAAGAGAGAGTGGACATTTAAAAAATAAATTAGACCAGAGGTCAGTGGAGAATAAAGCTGTAGTGGTGTGGTAAGAGATTTGTTGTAGTAACGTCAGAGAGATATAGCCATAGCAGGTAGAAATATTGGGAAAGTTCAAGTTTACTCAGCAAAGGACCCTCAAAAATATGGTAACAAGTGAAACCATCTGCTGGTATGAAATTGTAAATGACAAAGAGGAAGAGGGGAGAGAGCTAAGTAATTTACTGTTGCTGCATAGGAGACCTCAAACGAATCCATCTTTCCAACAGTCATTAGCCAAAAATGGAAGAAAGGTTACATGACCCAGGATTGACATAGAGGTAGACACAAATCAATTAGAATGGATCAGGAAACTAAAGGCAGAGGGAATGGAGTCAGATGAGGAAGAGGAAGTGGGTAACCAAAAAAAAAAAAAAAAAGGTTGATTTCAGTTATGCTCAGAACAAGAAAAACTAGAAAGAATGGGTCTTCTGCTAGGAACAAATGGAATCAGGATAATAGATAAAGTAGAACCACTTAATTCCAGATTTGTTTCTTCTATGCCAAGAAGGGATAGACCTAGCACAACTAAGAAAAATTTGTACAAATGTTTAGGAAATACTCAGATGTTCTCAGGATCTGCCTAACATCCTTGAGAAATATGTTTTTGTGGATGTGATTCTATGCTACAATCACAATGATTACTAATATTTTCTTATTTTGACATGACTATTTAAAATATGTATGTTTTTTTATAATGCCTGTCAGTGATTTTTAAACTTCTTGATCTTGACCTGCAGTAAGAAATAACTTTATATTGCATCTCAATATATACACATACATAACTAATAAAATTTTCATAAATATCTGTCGTTAATACTTGAGTTGTTTGGATCTCTGCTCTGCTATGCTATGCTATCCTACTGTATTCTTTTTCTCAATAATGTAAACTGTGACCTACCAAATTGATCTCATGGCTCACAAATTGGATGACACCCCACAGTTTGAAAACCACTGTTTTAGATTATGAACAGAATATTGGCTAAATGGATTCAGGCCTGTTATTTGTTCATTACTGAGATATGTTTTGTCACGTTCGTCCTACTGAAAATAGTTTTTTTCCTTATGTAAAATAAGTAGTTTCATGAGATTCAGTATCATGTGTCTTGAATACAAATGTCTTAGCTAACCCCTCAACTTCCAAGAAAGCACTTACCTATTTTAGGGTTAATAACATGAAGCTGAACAATGTTGCCAGTGATTAATTTTGTAACCAAATGCTTGTAAAATACTTTTAGAATATGCATTTAGAACCATATTTAAATGTATCAGGAAAAAAAACCACAGGAAAGAGTTACAGAATATGCTTGTGAATTGAACAACTACTCCCATGGTTCATTTTTTTTTTTTTTTTGCAAATTTGATTTTTAAAACAAGCTTTCTACAAAAATACCTATATTAATTATCTATACCCATTCCCCCTCCAAAATAAATATTTGCAACATAGTAAATAAATTACAAATATGTGTAAATCATTTTTCTAAGTAATTAAACAATGTATCCTGTTTGACTAATGCACCTAGCTCAGTTCTAACTTCAATTCATATCTTTGAATTATGTGTCCTTCATAAATGCTCAGAGCTCTCAATATTAGCCAAAGTTTGCTACACCAGTTTCATAGTCTATACCTCTTAGATCATAGAGTTTGACATTGCCATAATGTTGGGCAATTGTTTTCCATTGGTTTAGTGCAGGACTTTACATTTTCTTTGTACTTAGCCTCCTGTTTTATTTTGAGGCAGGATGTAGGCCCAAGAATCTTATCTAGAATGGGCTTGAGAATAGCAGCAGGAACCAAAATTACCTTCCGTGACCTCTATGTTGCTACTCTTTTGTTCAAAATGTTTATCATATATATCATTTAAGCTCAAATTTCTGAATCTTCTTCTCCAACCTTCTGGCATAGTAATTTTTCTACACGGATCTCATCCAACCTGGTTTTCTGACCTACTGATCTCAAGCACACTTCCCGTATGCCTTCCTGTATGTCTTTGATCACAAAGGTCTTTATCAGATATTACCTTTTTCTCTGTCTAAATCTTTACCATTTCTACAATCTAGCCCCACCATCTTAAAACAAAACAAAACAAAACAAAACAAAACAAAACAAAACAAAACAAAAAACATTTTTGCCTATTCCAGTTCAAGGTGGTTGCTCACATCAAAGGATTAAATTGTAATCCTTACAATTTACCTGCCTGTTAAGGGCAATATAAAGTGGTATAGTGTTTGTTTCTCTTGTATTTTTTTAATTAAAGATTTTACTCATTTATTTAATAGAGAGAGAGAGCGTGCACAAGTAGGCAGAGCAGCAGACAGAGGGAGAGAAGAAGCAGACTCCCCCCCTGAGCAAAGAGCCTGTAGGGCTCGATTCCAGGACACTGGGATCATGACCTGAGCCAAAAGCAGACACTTAATCCACTGAGCCACCCAGGCACCCCTCTCTTGTATTTTTAAGTAACTTTTCACTTATGCTTATCTTTGATATTTGTCTAAATCATTAGTTCCACTGACATCATTTATTCTTTGCTACAAATATTCCTAAGAAATGTATTGAGTGCCTGCTATGTATCAACCACTATGCTGGGAATTAGCATACATGTGGACATTAATAATCTACATATATTTCAAATATGAACTAACATGATACCCTAGGACTCGTTCATATTTCTTTTAGAAGACTGTGAATGGTGGTATTCACTCAAATTTTGTGCGTTCTTCAGTATTTCCCAACTTCCATGCATTTGGATGGGCTTATATGACTGATGCTCACTAATCTAATGTGAACAGAAATAATGTGTTATTCTAGTTGAAGGTAGGAGAGAGTAAGATGTACATTAAATTACTGTGACTGGAAATGAAAGACTTTTGAGATGACAGAGTTTTGAGTTGAAAGCAGCCTTGTTTCGAGTTTCAACTTGGAGAGACCAGCATAGAATAGCCATGCAACCTGTAACATAAATAAGAAATACACCTTCATTATTATGTTAAGCCACTGAGATTCACATTTTTATTTGTTACTGAAGTATAGCCTAGCTGAGCCTGATTATGACAGAGTGATGATTTTGTGTATGTTGATGATCAGATCATTAAAGATGTTTAAATGATGTTAACACTGACTCAGTTATAGGATCCTTCAGAGTAAAGATGTTGTGTTCATTTATATCCTTTTTAGTGTCCAGAGCAGTGCTAGGTATATAGCAGGCTCTAAGTAAATACTTGTTGGAGGGCTAAATAAACAAACTCAGGATTAGGACAGAACCAGAGGAAATACCTGGCGATGAAAATTCAGAAGTATCTAATATACATTTCCAGAGTGAGAAGCAGAATTTAGCAAAGAGAAGGAAATTAAAGATTAGCAAATGAAAATTGCTATTGAACATCAGAATTTCTGCATTTTGAACTCCCTTGGTAGTACCCAGTGGTAAATGTTGGCTGTGATTTATTAGGAACAGGAAATAGGTGTGGGCTAATAGGAAAATGCTATCAGTCCTGTAAACACATTGATCTTTACTCTTTAAGCTCCTAGGTTTCTCTATTGGAGGATGACAGGAGTTTTACCTTCTCAGTTACAGTTCTTTGGGAGTTTCCTATTAGGCCAATACTTCCTGACTCAAAGGTTATCTTCTCCATAGAGTTGGTAGAACCATAATAAAGTATAAGGAAGAGAAGCATTCTACCTTTTGAAAAAGTAGGAATTATTTCTCTAATTATTATTGCCTTCCTTTCTCTGTCATGTGTCCTGGAACAATTCTTTCCATTTGTTCTATGGCAAACCAGCATTCTGCATTCTTTTTTTTTTTTTTTTAAAGATTTTATTTATTTATTTGATAGAGAGACAGAGACATCGAGAGATGGAATTTCAAGCATGGGGAATGGGAGAGGGAGAAGCAGGCTTCCCGCTAAGCAGGGAGCCTGATGCGGGGCTTGATCCCAGGACCCTGGGGTCATGGCCTGAGCTGAAGGCAGACACTTAATGACTGAGCCACCCAGGTGCCCCCAGCATTCAGCATTCTTGATAAAGGGTGAGAATTGTGGCTTGTGGATATTTAGCTATGGCATCAGACTGGGGAAAATATGAATATATTAATTATGTGGTTTTCTTTTTAGGAGGTAAAGTGACAGATGATATCTATCTATGGATCTATCTATCTATAAATAGATATCCTCTGTCATTTTACCTCAGTGCTCTTAATATTGAAATTATCAGACAGAATAAATTGATAGTACCTGGAAATACAAAACAGGCATATATATCCTATATAGATCATCCCCCCAAAGTAAATAAAAGAAAGACAATCCTTGAGTAAATATTTTCTGTAAGAAGAAACTATTATTGAATGATACACTTCTTACATAAGTATGAATAATTCAGATACAAAAATGTAACGTAACAGTCAAGAAAGTAAATCCAGACTCAAAACAACTTTATCCTCTGCTTTTTGCACAGTCTGTTTATTATAAAGTGCTATCTCTTTAAATCTTTTCAGCAATCCCAGAGAGGTAGAGATGAAGGCTTTATCATTTGCAGAGCAGAGATGAGGAAACTTCAACCGCAAAGCATGATACTGCTTGCTCAGGGCCACTCAGCCGCTCCGTGGTTAGGCAGGCCTAAGCTCAGTTCTGCTGACTCCTAGTCTGGGGCTGTTTCCACTCCATCTTGCTTTAAGATATGAAGATCATTACTGTAAGGCCAGCCATAGATATGACAACTCAATGTGGGGGAGGGGGACAAACCAGCAGACTTTGCCAATGCAGTTGACTGATGGCCAGAGATACCCTAATATCTCATTCAGAGCTGCACTTTTGAGACACAAAGGAGCACAGTTCACATCGTTTTGATGTCTTTGGGCATGGCCTTCCCAGACAATCAGGTATAGCACCCTTCTTTGCATAGTTGATGGTCTTTCCTGAAGGCTAGCAAACATATCTGCTGAGCTGCAGTAAATGAAATGGCTGTCACTAAGCCATCTGGTGCAGTTGAGCTTTTTTTTCCCCCTCTAAGATGCAAGTTTTCAGTTTGCACAGCACTTCAAATTCTTAATACACTTGACTAAGTCATTAATATTTCACTTTCATTACCATGTATTAATAACACAAGAATTTAGAATGATCTTGTTCATCTAAGTCCTAGAAAACAAATAATTACATTCGTGCATATTGATTGTCAGATAACTAAAGATGTTTAGCCCGAAGCTATGAGAAATCCACCAGCAGGCCCAATTTTGGTTCCTAGCCATGTTCAAAGTATATCAAGCTGATATCTCTGAAACACGAGAGACAGCAGGAGAGAAGTTCTGGGAGTTGAAAGGGGGAGCCTTTGAATGGACCCCATACAGGTCCCCATAATCCTCTAGGAGGTGATTTCTTCAGCAGGGGGTTGAAAGTCCTGAAGCATACTCAAGGGAAGGGCTAAAAACTTTGTCCTGTGAGGTTTGTTTGATCTTGTTTTATTTCTTGGTGTGCAGGGCTGGGGCTCATTATCTTTCCTTTCCTCCCCTTTGTCTTGATTAATAGTGATAGGTTCTAATGGGGGAAAAGTAGCTTAGATCTTATTCAGTGATTTCACATTCATTCAATAAAGAGTTTAATATGTGTCTTCCAAGAGCTGGTAACTGGACTAGATCATTGACAATTTAATATGGACAAAAGGGTATCGTTTCCTGCTTATCAGGGGGAGAGACAAGCAATGTACCAATGAGTTAACTTAAAACAATTTTTATGACAGTTTTTTCCCCCAGCTGTATTTAGATATAATTGACATATAACGTTGTGTAAGTTTAAGATGTACAGTGTCGATATACATTTATATTGTGAAATGATGACCACGTGAAGGTTTGTTAACACATCCATTACCTCACATAGTTACCATTCAACGTGTGTGTCTATGTGTGGTGAGAACATTTAAGATTTACTGTGTTGGTAACTTTCAAGTATATAATACAGTATTGTTAACTATAGTCATCATGCTACACATTAATTACGTCCCTAGAACTTACTATAACTTTGACCACCATCTCCCATTTCTCCCACCCTCCCAGTCCCTGGAAACCACAAATATACTTTTTGTTTCTGTGCATTTGTTTGTTTGTTTTAGATTCCACATATAAGTGTATCATGCAGTATTTGTCTTTCTGTTTGACTTATTCAACTTATGTAATGCCTGCCCTCAAGGTTCATCCATGTTGTTGCAAATGTCAGGGCTTGCTTCTGTTTTATGGCGAAATATGTTCCATTGCATATATATATATATATATATATATATATATATATATATATACACACACACACACACACACATGTATATAACACATCTTTATCTATTTATCCATTGACAGATACTTAAATTACTGTGGCTATTGTGAACATGGGAATGCAGATATCTCTTTGAGATAGTGATTTCATTTCCTTTAGATATATACCCAGATGTGGGACTGTTGGATCATGTGGTAGTTCTATTTATAATTTTTTTTTGGAGAATCTCTATATTGTTTTCCACAGTGGTTTTTCCAGTTTACATTCCTATCAATTGTACACAAGAATTCTCTTTTCTCCACATCCCTAAGAGCACTTGTTGTCTTGTATTTTTTTAGTAAAAGCCATTTTAATAGGTGTAAGGTGATATCTCACTGTGGTTTGATTTGCATTTCTTTAATGATAAGTGGAGTTGAGCACCTTTTCATAGAGCTGTTGGTCATTTGTATGCCTTCTTTGGAAAAATGTCTATTCAGGTCCTTTGCCCATTTTTTCAGTCAGATATATATGTATATTTTTTTGCTAAGGAGTTGTATGATTTCTTTGTATATTTTGGATATTAACCCCTTATCAGAGATATGGTTTGCAAATATTTTCTCCTGTTCCATAGGTTGTCTTTTTATTTTGTTGGTTGTGGAGATTTTGTTTTTGTTTGTTTTTGTTTTGGTGTGTGGAAACATTTTAGTTTGATGTAGTCCCTCTTGTTACTTTTTTTGTTGCTTGCATTTTGTTGTCATATCCAAAAAATTATCACCAAGATCAATGTAAAAGATGCTTTTTTCTATGTTTTCTTCTAGGAGTTTTGTTTTCAGGTTTTATATTTAAATCTTTAGTCCATTTTGAGTTACTTTTTGTGAGTGATGCAAGGTAGAGGTCCAATTTCATTCTTTTGCATATGGTTATCCAGTTTTCCCAGCACCATTTTTGAAGAGACTGTTTTTTCTCCATTGAGCATTCTTGGTTTTCTTATCAAATATTAGTTGACTCTGTATATGTGGGTTTATTTATGGACTCTTGATTCTGTTCTATTGGTCTATCTATCTGTCTGTTTTTATACAAAAGAGCTAACTTGGCAAGATAATTTAAGACTGATAAGTGCTGTGAATAAAATAAAACAGGCTGCTCTGGTATTTGTGTGTGTAGAAGGAAAGAGACCCTCTTTAGATGAGGGTCAAGGATGTTCTAGAAGATGTTTGGGCTAAGATACAGGATGAAAAGCTGGGTATACGAAGAACGAGGAGAAGTATGTAATGGGCACAGGGAACAGTGGTGTAAAGGCCGCAAGGAGATAAATGCTTAACTGATTGTAGAAACGAAAAGACCAGATGGATAAAGAGAAAAAACAGAAAATGACATCAGACGAAATTCAAGAGAAAGGTGAGGTCTTGCAAGATCATGCAAGTCTGTCATAAGGAGTGTGACTTTTCTTCTAAGAGTGGGCATGCTTTGAAACCTTGAAGGGTGTTAAGCAAGGGAGTAGCATTAGAGGGGAGAGAAATGAAGAATCAGATTTCTAGTTTTTGTCACCTGGTGGATGGTAATACTAAACATTAAGTCAGGGAAGCATGGGGAATAAGAGAAGGAAAGCAGAGAACTCAGTGAAGAAGAAATCAGTTGGAAGACAGCCTTTTAAATCTTGGTGTCTTTTAAATAGCATGGTAATTTGTCCTGCTGTGCCGAGGACAGTCTAATTTATAGCTATTGTCCCCAAATTATTAATTATGTCTTTTTTTACTCAAAAATATATCAGTTTAGGCAGTAAAACATTTAGGCATGTTAACTACCGATACTTCTCCAGTTCCTCTCCTATCTTTATTATCTCTTGGAGGTAGAGAAGAGAGCTCTTTCATGCCAGAAACTTGCTTTCCCTGCCATTTTCTGGCCATCTCTCTCTCTCCTTCCAGACTTGGGGAGCTGGTAGTTCAGTCTAGAGGAGATGTGTTTCCCTTTCTTGCCCTTCTATGTCTTTCAGCACTGCCCTTTCCCCATTACTAATTCCCAGTTAAGTTATGAAGATTCTTTCAAATATAAGTGGGAATTGTTTCACTAGGGGAAAAGTTTACCACATCACACTATGAAGCTTTCTTTCTCAAACCTTCCCTCTTCCAAGGTTTCCAGGATTCCTGTGCCCTTTGATATATAAGCCCAAAGAAAGAGTTCATGCTTATTTTTATTATTTATTATTATTTTTATTTTAGAGTGGGATTGAGAGAGAGGGAGAGGTAGAGGGAGAAGGAGATAGAATGTTTTTTAAAAATTTAATTTAAAATTTTAAATTAACACATAATGTATTATTTGTTTCAGGGTTACAGGTCTGTGAATCATGAGTCTTACACAATTCACAGCACTCACCATAGCACATACCCTCCCCAGTGTCATTCACCTATCCACCCTATCCTTCCCACCCCTCTCCCCTCCCCTCCTCAGTTTGTTTCCTGAGATTAAGAGTCTCTTATGGTTTGTCTGAAGGAGATAGAATTTTAAGCATGCTCCACGCCCAGGCTGGAGCCTGACACAGGGCTCAATCTCACAACCCTGAGTTCATGACCTGAGCTGAAATCAAGAGTCAGATGCCTAACTGACTGAGCCACCCAGGCATCCAGCCCTTTCTAATTTTTTTTTAAAGATTTTATTTATTTATTTGACAGAGAGAGAGAAATCGCAAGTAGGCAGAGAGGCAGGCAGAGAGAGAGGGAAGCAGGCTCCCCGCTGAGCAGAGAGCCCGACGTGGGGCTCAATCCCAGGATCCTGAGATCATGACCTGAGCTGACGGCAGAGGCTTTAACCCACTGAGCCACCCAGGCGCCCCCCTTTCTAATTTTTTAAACTGTGATCTACTCCCCAGAATCAGGGCATCAAAATTCAATTTCAGGACTTACAAGCCAAATCAACCTTAAATAACTGTGAGGTTTTTCATGCTCAGTATTTTTGTCTTCCTCTAGTTCTTTTTTATTGTTTCTTGCTTTTCCTTTAGACATACCCTACATTTTTAAAAAAACTGAGCAATTGGAGCACCTTGGTAGCTCAGTAGGTTAAGTGTCTGCCTTCAGCTCAGGTCATGATCCTAGGATTCTGGAGTTGAGCCCCGCATCAGGCTCCCTGTTTAGTGGGTAGTCTGTTTCTCCTTCTATCTTTCCTCTACCCCCGCCCTGCTCATGCTCTCCCTTGCGTGCTCTTTCTCACTCAGATAAATAAATGAAATCTTAAAAAAAACCAAGCAATTTGTCCTACTGTATATCACATGCTCTTACACTATGTCTCTGCATGTGGATTTTTTTCTGCCTGTAACTGTCATCTGCCTGACCAATTCTTACTTAACTTTCAAGATTAAATGTATCAATTTCAAGGAAACCATCTTATTATCAGAGTATACCTGAGATTGAGTACAGGTGCAAAGATAGAAAATAAAGAACCCAGAGGGCTAGGTGATGGTGATATAGGGGAAATAGGACCCTCCAGCTTTATCCAGAGGCTATATAAGCAGAAAAAGCACAGCTTTACATGTGTGATTCTTCTCTTTCTTGGAATTCATAAAAGCACCTTCCAGTCCTTCCACAAAGGCCACCTAAATTCCCAAACTCTCTCATTTAGAACTGGAGACCACAGCGTTTTCTCATTTCCCTGAATCTGTGGAACTGGCAGAGAGGATTCACCATGCAAAAAAGCTGGCTAAGAAGGGAGGAGAACACTCTTTTTAATAAGCAGATGGTCTCTATAGATGAGGGAGTGTTAACATTAAAAACATATGCTCAGTATGAGGGAGGGAGAAACACAAAAGAGGATCATGAGGCACATGGTCTCTGTAAACAAGTAGTCTTTGTGGAAGTTTCCCATGTGAGGGAAACAGCTTTACAGGGTATGAAGAAACTTGCCTGAATAATTCTGACTTCATCTGCAAGACTGTTTACCTGACATGAATTATAATAGCACATTACCAAGAAACGACATCTGCAGAGATGATAGTTAGATGAGCTTGTGTTTATTTGTTTGGTTTTGTTTTCCAACCCATTTGATGAAACAAAAGCATTAGGAAATAGTCACGGTGATCTTGTACTCAATCTTTCTGTTTGTAGCAGAGAAACATAAGTGACTTTGTGTCAGCATTTGGTATGCGCTATGTAGCTATCTAACATATCTAGAAGGAAACAGAAATAGGCATAAAGATAGTCCATAGTCATTATTACTCTAGTGATATAATTTCTAATTAATGTGCTACTTTGATTTTAGGGCAGGAAACTGTATCAAAGATGGAGAGAATTGAATCGACAATAGAACACCCCCATGTCAAAAAATACTTGCTTATGGGTTAAAGTTAACTAGGTTCATCTTATGATTTCAGTAAGTGGAAATTGATATAGAGGCATCACTTGTGTTATAATCAGATTAATGTATTTTTTTTCTCTTTTTTACACTAAAAGAAAACACATATAAGTGATGAGAAAGATGATAAGCTAAAACTACCATCTAATGAAATAATCACTGGATCAGGAGTTAAAGATCTTAGTTTTGCCATTAACTAGCTGGTGACCTTGGTTGTCATGTTATTACTATTGACTTCATTTCCTTGATTATAAAACACAGTGGCTAATCTAAATCAGGGATCACAAACTTAAATTTCTCCATAATCCAGGCTGGTATTGTACATGACTAAATCTGCCAAAGTATAAGACTACAGGGGGTGCTAGGGCGTGTGATAAATTAGAGAGAACATGTTTCCTTTAAATGGGCAGCTGCAACTAAGCTCCAGCCAAATATTGCTATTTGGGAATGGAGGAACATGTGTTTCTAGAACTTCTAATTTTTCAGTTTTTCAAGTTGATAATCCAGGTTTTATGTAAAATGCTTGGTTTTTCAAGGTGAATGAAATTTTCAAATTCATTTAAATTTAGGAGAAAAGAAAAAGAAATGTATGGGTCAAATAATCATGTCAACAGGTTATGTAATGGTCCATGACATAAATAAAAATGAGAACTCTAGCCTGAATGATCTCCAGGGTATCTTCTGGTTTTAAAATTTAAGAATTCTAGGGTAGAAATTGAGCAAGAGAAATTCATTTCTGCTTAAAACAGACCATGTTATTTTTTAATCTGCAAAGAAAAGGCGGTGCCAGAGATGTGGTATGTTAATTCAATGATGGACGTACTAATGAAGAGGCTGGATGGTCATTGCAGGGGTGCAATACCATATTTGGGATGCGTGTGTATGTGTATGTGTTAGTGAAAAGAGTGGACTAAATTAGATTATTCCATCAGTTCTTTTTCACTCTGTGAATCTATGATTCTAGCTTTGTACTCATTCTCTTTTCCACTTTTGCACTTCTATTGTTATCTTTATTTTTAGTTACTTCACTGTGGTTTTTCAAGAGAGGGGTCTGGATATTTATAATAGAAGAGGAGCAATGCGTTTGAAAGAAGGTGTAAAGATGAAGGGGAAGGAAGTTATGGGAGTTGAATTACCTACAAAGATGGTAGTTGGGAAAGTCTGTTATTTCAAGCTTGACTTATCTTTACTGTGGACATAAAATATGATCAGGGAGTATGATGTCAGTGCATCCACTCTCAATAATTGATATGATGAATAATCTCAACCTTCCAACACCTTCTGTATCTCCCCACATCTCAAGAAACTTCATTCATCAGCCACATTTGAAATGTTTAAGTAATCTCAGTGATGTATGGAACCCTGACACTCCCTTGTTAGAAATTCGTGCTACTAACATTCTATCAAATTAAAAAGCCACTGAGCACTTGTGCATAAAATTATCATAAATTACCTTCTGAAGGTTCATTGCTGTTTGGAATGTTTAATTGCTCACTCAGCTGAACTTTAACAGCTCAGTATTATTAATCAACTTGTCAAAGGTTTTTCATTATGTAGTCTTTAGATAGAATTGGGCAAGGTACAAACTTGTGCTTAAGTTGGTCTGATTGTAGCAAATTGCCAACAAATCTTGATAGAATTTAGCATCTTTTGTTCACTAATTACAATTTTTACAAAAAATTCTTAGGGAAATTGGGTCCTTTTACAGCTTTCAATAAAGAAAATGAATTCCTTTTGAAAGTAGAGACTTGTACTGACCATTTAAGAGCCAAAGAAAGCAGGTGAATGAATGATGACACTTTACTGATGAGTGATCTTACATGTTCCTATTCGGTTATAACAGGCCTGGTGGATAAACTTCAAAATCTTATCTGCATTTCTAAGATGGCTTTTAATGTAGTTTTGTAGTAATCTCTTGTTTAAAAACAGCATTTTGAGGAATAGGACATTTTAGATAATCGAATTGTGGTCAGTACACTTTATAATGAAGCCAGAGCTTTCTTACTCCCAAAGAAGTACAGATTTTTCTTCATCTAAGATGGCAAAACTGTATCGCAGATTAATAATTCCTACTGAGCTATAGTTCCTTCAACTTTGAATTCCTAAAAAAACTTATTTATAGCTCCGGAGACATAGTCAATACCTTCATAAACTGAGGAATATTAAAAATTTCAATAAGCGCTAAAATAATCAAGAATTTACATGGTGCATTATTTTTCCCTGTTCTCTCTTTCTTGATCTCTCTCACTCTTTTTCAATATCTTTCTCTTTGTATAATTTTTAAAAGAAAATTATACAAATATGTGAAAAAAATAACAGAAAAACACATTTTTCCATTAGCTATGTATTTTCACATCTATAAAGTAAGTTTGTTTCTAGAAAGTCAGGAAATAAATAACATCCTTCAAAGGAAGATACCGTATCAATTGGTGGTGGTTGTGGTTATGGTATTGGTGACATTAAGAAGAGTAATACTTTGAGCTTACTGATAGCATTGTAGTACTTGTCCATTTACTATATATAAGGTCTGTGCAAATGTCTGCCTCCTATGGCCATAAAAGTAAAACCTGGAAATTCATTATGATGCTAGAATTGAAGCTATAGGACCACCCAATGGATTGCTAATTTTGTTACAAAGAAATTCGGTGCTGAAAACTACATCTTCTTAGTTGGGAAAGAAATGGACTTTGCCAGAAATTCTTCCTTAAGGAAATAATTTTGAGTGAGGTTTCAGTATATATGCCTTACTACTTTTCATGTGGCAAGGAATAGAAATAAGATACCCACAGGGGGGGATAAAACAATTCAGATGCAACTGGATCCTGAGATGACTAAGGATTCTGCTCCTTGCCCATATCCCTCTCCACCCCTTCACCCAGTCACCATGACATAATTTCATTCAAAATCCCCGTGACTAGCATGTGTAACATTAAAACCAAAGACTCAGTAATTTACCCTATGCCTTCTCTCTCATCATCATTGGTGTCTTCATTTTCTGGCCTCTCCCCAACCGAGAAGAGTGGTACAGTTAGGCAGCTAGTAAGGGAGAACAACTTACAGAGTTTGAGAAATATTTTACATTAATGAAAATGATACAAATGGATACTAGCAGACACTGACTAAACATTTGCACTAAGAAGGGAGGACTGGTGCTGGGATGTACATCACTTGTAGAAGTGACAAAATAAATATCTCATCATAATTATGGCGCCAATGAGGATTGTGATGGGCTGCAAGTAGCAGGACATCTAATTAATAGCTACTGAAACAAAGTTCTACTATTTTCATATAACAAGAAGTCAGGAAACAGGCTATTACTGCTGTTTATTCAGTTACTCAAAGATGCCATTGGGAACCCAAACTCTTTTTCTACATTTTTGGTCCATTGTCTTTAGTGTTGTTTTTTTGTTCACTTGTTTATTAGCCCATAGTGGGGAATGGGGACTTAATAACTCAATCAATTGTGTCAGCCGCAAATTAATCACCTTTCTTTAGTGGTCATAAGATTAAATGTCATTGGTGAAGACTCTTTACTAATTTTTATTTAGTAAGTCAATTTTCACTCTAACTCTTCTATATTTAACAGAAAGATTTAGAGTTCAGATGAAATCTTGGAAAACAAGATCTAATGATAGGTTAAAAAAAACTTATTAGAGAAAAGTTGAAGCAGTCTTTTCTATTCTCCAAGTATAGGAAAGATGATGAGGAAGATGTTGGCCAAATACATTACTTATTCAATATAGGAAAATGAAAAGAAAATTATTACATGCAGAAGTATTTACTATCCATGAAGATTTTGGAGTCCTGGAATGGGTATGTTGTTTGAAAGCTGTAAGAACACTTTACAGAATAATATATTTGAAGTAATACAGTCAAACCTTGCTTTGAGTCAGGCTGCAAGAAATGATCTCTTGAGGTCCCATTCCACTTGATGTCTCTCTGGTTCTGTGATGTTAAATTTTGGTATGACTGACTGGAATGCCTTAGGACTAAATTCCACTTAGTGATTCCAGTATCACATTAAAAACAACAACAACAACAACAAAACAATAACTAGAAATTACCTCTTTAGGCACAAGTTGCAGCAGCTGGTCTTTTTTCCTCAAGTTTTGTACTGAGGCATATTGGAGAGTGGAGTGGAACTCATAGTGTAAATTTTCTTTAGTGCATGGATTATTGATTTAATAGATCATGACAATCTATTTTGTCAGACCTGCTACCACATGGGTTCTGAGTCAGCAGGCAGATGAGGCTTATGAAATATTTGTTGTAAAAAAAAAATCCACTGCATAAGATGAAATTAAAGCTCGATAGTGCTATAGTCAGTTTTCTGAGAAGTGAGGTGATCATAACCTACAAGCCGGAATCATTAGAGGAAAAAAAAGTAGTGATTTTGCTTTCTTGCTTTTGCTTCTGTCCCCTGAATGACAAATTTTAACCCAGAGGAAAGAAAAAAAAGCCCAATAAATTGTGGATCATTATAGCATGTGTAATATAAAGGATAAGATGATAATCAGTTGGATTCTTAGTTGTCAAAGGTGAAGTACCCTGGTAGATGGACTAATTTGGCTATTTGGTTGTAAGCAGTTTATTGAGTAGCAAGGGAATTGGGACTGGACAGAAGGAGGACTCAAACTGTGATAGAGTTGCAATAGTAGCTTCCGCCAGCCTACAAGGAGTTCTGAAGTGGTGTTCCAAATGGGGTAAAGAGGTTGAACCTTTGTGTCCTTGCAATGATCAGTCACTGGAAGTGATCTGTCCCTGGGGAAAGGCCTGGGTCAAACAGCTCCCTTTAGCCAAGGGCAATTCTTGAGAAAATAAATGACTTGAACCTCAGAGAGGTCTGGGGGGCATACCACAGAATCAAACACAGTCTATCCCTCCGACACTCAAATCTGCTTGCTTTGTATAGTAAATTCACCCCATCTGGGAAGAGCTACTCCATTCTGGTTGATTTCTTTTCCTGGGGAAACTTTCAGGAGAAAGTTTGGAGAAACTCTAGTGCCAGTCAGAATAACCAGTTTCAAAGCTGTACCTAATAGTCATCATTTCCCTTCTTACCTATGCATTCGAGATTTCCCCTTACCCTTCGCTGACAACTTGTCTGATCCAGATGGCTTACCTGGAAGAATCACCAGACTCTCATCTATCAGTCTATGGTCACCATGCTTCTCTCAGTCCAAGGCTGTAGTACTTGTCCATTTACTATTAAAATTGGCCACTAGATTATCAAGAGATGTCCCCGTGGATCACCTGTGTCCCAAACATATTCTTCTTTGTCCTTTCTATGTAAAAATAGTCCTACTACTTCCTGAATTATCAGGGCCAATTGTTACTGTTAGGAGAGTGACTCCTTTATTTACCTGTTGATCTCTTGATCAGAGGAGCCCAAAGGAACCAGGAGGCCCTTGAAGCTTAAAGTTTAAACGGGACTCTGGATGTATCCAGAAATGAACATCTCATTTTAGATTCTGACCTGTAGAACTCTGGTACCAACCATCACAGATCAAGATCCTGGGGAAACAGAGGCTTGGAGATTTGGATGTAGATGTGTTGAGGAGCCTTAGGAACAACACCTGTGAGGGAGCGAGGGCAGCAGACCTGGGCAGCTAAGGTGCTGAGTGCAGTGGTGTTGCAATAATAGCCTCAGATGATCTCACTGGGAGTGCTAAAGCTTGAATGATTCTTCAAAGATTTCCCAAATTGAGGCAAAGGGCCCAAATTGGTAACCTTGTATTTGACTAGTCATTGGATACAGGCTGTTCCCAGGAGGAAACATAACCTTGGGCAAAACAATTTCATTTGGACAAGGGCGATTTCTGTAGGGGGACACAACCGTGATATGTAAGTCGGGAGAAAGAATGCCTCAGTCCTGAAGGGAGAATCTAGGTGCTGCACTACGGCATTATCCACTTTGATTCTGAATTTACTACTGTACATTTAAGATACAACTCTGGTCTTAGGTCAGATGATTCTTATTCTTTCTTTCATTATGGATACTGAGTAAATCACTTTCAACTAAATGAACGGCTGAAATGATTGAATGTTTATGATGTGCCAGCACTCTGCTACGTATGTTCTGGTGAAACAGATAAAAGAGGCAGGCCTAAGTCTACCTTTGATTTTGATGAGCACCATCCTCTCTCTGCCCCTAACTGAAAGAAGACATACTTGGGCAAGCGATTTAAAGCCTTGTATATCCATTTTCTTATCTATAAACTGAGAAGACCAGTGTTTTCCCTGTTTCACCTCAAGACTATGATTACCAAAATAGTGTGTGGAAGTTCTTGGAAGATGTAAAAAGTATTTCATGGCTTTGTAGATAGAATCATTATTATAAAAGTTAATATTTAATATAGGATTAACACATATGTGCTTCACTTGTGTTGGCTGGACTTGCCCTGCAGCAGTCCTTGAATGTTACCTAAATATTCTGGGAGATATCCTAGAGATGCCCATCTGGGAATGAACGTCACAGTTTTTTGACCTTGTAGTCTACTGGATTTCATTCTTGTGTTATTCTTATATCAACACGATGTACCAAAACAGACATTTGGATGGTCTGGACCCTTGGATAAAAATGTATAATTAACTAAATTCAACTGGATTACTTTTTTTTTGTCATTTTGGTAGTTAAATATATTGTTTCTCACTATTATAATATTAAACACTTTATTTCCCTCCATTGTTCTTTCTAAATAATAATAGTTTTGTTTTTTTCAAATTTATTTATTTATTTATTTATTTATTTAAAAGATTTTTATTTATTCATTTAACAGAGAGAGAACACAAGCAGGCAGAGAGGCAGGCAGAGGCAGAGAGAGGAGCAGGCTCCCCGCGGAGCAAGGAGCCCGATGTGGGACTCGATCCCAAGATGCCGGGATCATGACCTGAGCCAAAGGCAGTCGCTTAACCAACTGAGCCACCCAGGCGTCCCGTTTTTTTTTCAAATTTAAAGAAAGACAAATATATTTTTATATCAGTGTGATAAATGTTAGTGGAGAATTTCATCTGAAAACTGAAGTCTCAATACTTATTAATATATAGAGAGAACTTGTATTTACAGGGATTTGGTACAGCTAGTTTAGACCACACCTGTCTTTATACCACAAGACTGACCAAATTCAAAGTCAATAACAATTATTGACACTTAAAAAGATGCAAAGCCCTGGGCCACATGATGTGAAGACAAATAAACATGAATAAGATGTAATCTGTGGTCTTCAGGGTCTCATATTTAGTGAAACACATTCACATTTGGCCAAGCATAAATAAGAAAAATGCATTTATCCCATGTCAATCTAGTGGAAGGGAGACAGAAGTAAATGGCCTATGATTCTGACTAGAATAGCTCTTTCAAAAAAAACATTAAAAATTTGGATGTTAACTGGATTTATCATATGATCATTTCATAATATATACAAATATTGAAACATTATGTTGTATACCTGAAATTAATATAATTTTATATGTCAGTTATTTACAAACTCACAAAAGATGACATCGACAATATTCTGGCCTTTTGTCTTCCAACTTTTAATATTCTCAGGAAGACTTGAATTCTTAGGACTTTGCTTCCTATCATCTTTTTATCTATATACGTTTCTTTCTTCCTCTCTTTTTTCTTTCTTTCTTTCTTTCTTTCTTTCTTTCTTTCTTTTCTTTTCTTTTCTTTCTTTCTTCTTTCTTTCTTTCATCTGTCTTTCCATCTATTTATCATCTATCTCTCTGATTATTAATTGACACTAATTATAGACTTAGGCACAGAATCATCCTGGTCCAGATGATTGTCACTAACATCTGCTTTTGAAAATTATACTTTGCCTAGATTTTTTTCCCCTAGCTATAAAAGAGACAATTTCTCTGTAGCTTGGAAGGAGGTTGGTTTCTAAATCACCTTGTTTGCTAAAGATTTGTCTGTGTTCTGTTGTTGAGGCTTTTGCACATATCCTGAATTCAAACATGGCAGCAGCAACCTGAACTGCTAATGTTACCCTCACTGTATACAGTAACATGGTGATTCAGAGGTTTTTTTTTTTTCAGTTTCATAGACCTTACAGGGCTTGGAAAAAATAAACTCTCTCAGAGGTGGTAAGAAATGAATTAGGGCATGGGCAAAGGAAATGCCTGTCATGAATACATGGCCCTCAGAGGACTAAGCAATATTCAATCTTTGTCCTTAAGTAAGTCTTGTAAAAGTCAAAAGGCAATAAAGTAAAAATCTAGAAGCAAAGTCTTGGCCACCTATGCCATTCATATTTCCCAGTGTTTCTACGAAGTAGTTTAGTGGCATCTATTAAACTGACAAAGAACAGGTTTTATTTTACCAGGCAGAAAAATTTTCTAAGGATATCAGCAATGAAACATGCATTGCAGAATTAAATAGCTTAAAATGAGCAGTTGGAGGGCAATGTAGAACACCTGGTAGACAGGTAAATCAGTGTGCAAAGATGTATAAGGAATCTTAAGCATCTACTCTACTAAGCAAATCCAAAACCTGGACTGGAACAAGAACCTAAGGACAAAACTAAAATATTTCATGGGCCGTGATGATGTGCATATTTAATGTTCTAAGAAAGTTCAATATTTATAGAAATATTAGTTACAGGTTATTGGCATTACATATGATTTAGCATTGATAAGTGAGAACCTGTCAACTCTGTGTTGTCTACAAGAATAAAAAGGAAACTTAGGCATTGATGACTTTAGACAACTGATTTAGAAAGTCATACTTAATTTTAGCAACTATTTATTGAATGTCTACTTTGTTGAGGGCATTGTGCTTGGCCTATTAAGGTTTTTCTTCAAAGAGTAGGGTAAGATAAGGTCAGTCAACTAACTAGTGGTACATTTACTAGGTATAATATAATGAATGCCACAAAATAGATTCGGAGAGTTGATGCAGAGAGGCAAATTATAGGAAACTTCATGAAGGAGGCAGTACTAGCATTTTGACAATTAAATGGGAGATTGGGTGGGGTGGTGAGGAAATGTTCCTGGATAAGAGAATAATAGTAAAAGCAAGATTGTTAAGGTTGAAAATGAGAGATATATTTGGGAAATCAGGAATAGATTATTTTTGCTTGGTCTATAGAACACGTACAGGGTGATAGGTATTTAGTCTGGAAAGGAAGTTGGGCGATATTTTCAAGAGCCTTACATCTCAGGGTAAGAGATCCACTTTCTGTTGTATAATAGGATTTCTTAACAGTTGCACTATGGATATTTTGAACCAGATAATTCTCTGTGGTGAGGGTTATCTTGTGCATCTTTTCTGTGCTCTGGCATAGGGGCATTCTGCTTCTCCTTATATCCCCTCTTCTGACAACCAAAAATGTCTCCAGACTTTACCATATTCCCTGAGGAGCAAAATCACCCCTGGTGAAAAACCACTACTGTAGACAATGGGAATTAAGAAAGGTTTTACCAAACCTTCATATAATCAAAGACATGCTTTTCCTTACCTTCCACATGTAATTCATCACCAAATAATCTAAAATTTTCTTCCCAAATGCCTTATGAATCCTTTCCTAGTGTCACTGTTGCTGCTGATAAAGGTCTTCATCATTCCCACAGAGACCCCTGCAGTAGCTTCTCACCATCTCCCTGCCCCAGATCTCATCACTTATGAACCATTTTTCATATCCTTTCATATCTTTTTCAAAAATACAAATCTGATCAAGACTCTCCATTGCTTTCATGATAGAAGCTAAATTATTTAAGTGGCTCATGTGGCCCTTCCTACCTGTACAAACTCATTACCTCTTTCTTAGCATTACACATTACACGTTATATAGCCATACTATACTACCAGTTTCTTGCAAGTTCTTTTTATATTGCCATGTGTTTGTGCATGATATTCTTTCTGCCTGGAACTCTAGTCTCTGTGCTTAATGGCTAACACTGATCCAGTTAAAACTCACTTCAGGTGTTACCTCATCCAAGCATCAGAAAACCTTTTCTACCACCATCATCCATATCCATAACACACTTCTCTAACGACTGTACTTTGTGCTATTGCCTGTCCTAGAGCTGATTACATTCTTCTGTAACTATATGCTTTTGTCTCCTCCATTGAAATGTACTTTTCTTGAGGGCAAAAATTAGTCTTATTATTTTTGTACATCCATCGTAGACACTTAGTGAAATGGTTAAACATGAAAGAAGGTTAATGAGATCATAACGTAGATGCACTACACTGGCAAAAGAATAGAAGTGGGGAGATGAATTCGAGGCTAACACAATTAATACAGGAAAGAGATGATGAGGATCTAAGCTAGAGTATGGGGAAAGGAAAATGAAAGGGTGTAATGAATGGGAAAATATTTAACAGGCAGATATACATGATTTAGTCTAGGAGTACGGAATAAGGGAAAAAGGGCAATAAGAGAACAAACAGTGCTTTGCTATTTGGTGGTGGGTTGAGATGTTATTATGGTTTTGTTTTGTTTTGTTTTTAGAGAGAAAGTACATGTGAGGGGGTTGGGGGGCAGGCCAGAGGCAGAGAGAGAATCTTAAGCAGGCTCCCTGCCCAGCATGGAGCCCTACACGGGACTCATCTCACAACTCCGAGATCATGACCTAAGCTGAAATCGAGTCTGACACTTAACCAGCTGAGCTACCCAGGTGCCCCATTATGGGGTTTAATGAATCCATTTCTGACTTAAGGCTCAGCTGGGAACAGGAAAAAGCAGTCTGGAATTAGAGCAAATAGCAGTCTGGATTGGGGAGTTGTTAGTAAAGATTTTGAAGTACTGAGGTACATGAAAATGCAAAGCGGGGGGCGCCTGGGTGGCTCAGTTGGTTAACTGACTGCCTTCGGCTCAGGTCATGATCCCGGAGTCCCAGGATGGAGTCCCACATCGGGCTCCCAGCTCCATGGGGAGTCTGCTTCTCCCTCTGACCTTCTCCCCTCTCATGCTCTCTCTCTCAAACAAATAAATAAAATATTAAAAAAAAAAAAAAAGAAACTGCAAAGTGGGAAAGGATGAAGAATAGACAAGGTTGAAGACTGAAGACTGTCAAACACCCAGATTTAGGGGCGAGACAAAGATGGACAAATGACTCTGTGAGCCAAGGTTAAATAATTAGGGGAAAAATGAGGTGAAATGACTCTGTGAGCCAAGGTTAAATAATTAGGGGAAAAATGAGGTGATAAAACATCAATCTCTTACCACTTTGGCTTGCTTTAACTACTGATACCCCAAGAGTGTACTGCAATGGCTCTGTGAAATCTACCAGCAATTCGTATTTCTTACTATTTAGAAAATACTAGAAACCTAGATCCCATTGTCATGAGTAGCCAGTAATCTGGCTGTGAATTATTGGATCATGATAAGGTTGCCAGCTAAAATCCGGTTAAATTTGATTTCAGATAAACAATGAATAATTTCTGGTTGTTAGCATGTCCCATGCAGTATTTAGGACATGCTTACAGTAAAAATTATTTACTGTTTACTTGAAATTCAAATTTAACTCTCTGTTCTGTATTTTATTTACTAAATCTGGCAGCCCTAGTTGTCACTTTTAGACTCTGCCTGTGTATTTCTTAAAAGAGAAGTGACGTAGTTTTGCCTAATGGTCATTGAAAACCAGTATACTCTCCAAGAAATTGGCCTTCCATGGGAGACTTACACATAGGGCTTGCTGGCCTTTGGGATAACCTGTGCCTTTTATTACCTTCCAGGATGAGAAGAATCTAACAACTGCTTAAATTACATGGACTTACCAGTATTTATGTTTTGTGAAGAGATTTTATTCTTAGCTATCAGAATAGATTTTATTCTTAGCAAAAATTCAATCTGTCAGATATATGATCATTTCTGGCTTCATTTAGAACACTGGTCCTTAATTTGAGGCCCCTGGAACTCTTAAGTGTTGCACATAGGCTTGTGATCCTGCACAATTGTTTTCTGAGAAAAAATGCATAGTTTTGACAGCTTTTATAAGGGCTTGGAATTCTAACAAGCTTAAGAATCATTTTCTTATAGAGGACCCTTGATAGACCTAAATCTCAAGTAAAATTTGAAATCTTTGTCTCATAAAATCCACTTGTCAATTTTCAAGATTCTTTGACTGCAAACACAAAGAAAAGGTCTGAATATGGTACTAAAAAAAAAATCAGACATGATTAAAGTACTAGCTCAAAAATAAGCACAAAATGCTCTGGGTTCTTTTCTGTCTTAAAAAAAATAATAAGAAAAAGAAAAAAAGATAAGCTGAGATGTTGAATTTTCTGGAAACAATTTCAGCATCTGTAAAAGGTCTATACTATTTCTGAGTGCTGGCTACTCCCAGGTCTGACATGTGCCACCTTAATCAACACTTTGGTGCAGGCGTAATGGAAAACATGTTTTCTCTGCCATAACTCTAGCATAAGTTTCTGACATCAGCCAAATGGGACAGACAGTCTGAGTCCTGCGATAGACAGGCCTTCTGACAGCTAAATAGAGGACACCCTGCTCATGAAAGATAGCCTTTATAGATACCACAGCCTCCAAGTGGAAAACCCTCTCTTGGAATAGAGAAATTTGGCACAAGTTTTCCCAGAAACCATGCCAAAGATCTTTAATACTAGAGGAAGTTCTCATAGTCACAAACTCTATTGGTTGGTCTACTGACACAAGCGCTTGGTGCTTTTCCATCTAATCAGACGAGCATGGAAACAGCCCAAGGTTCTTCGGGTGTTTATATTATTTCAATGGCACTTCCTTTGATTTACCTAAGGGATGTTTTGTTTTAATTAAAGTTTATGACCAAAGACAAGCTGAAAAAGTATTGAAGTGGATGTACATTGTTTATGGGTTTTGAATACAATTATATCAACCATAAAAATAGACCAAACAATTTTGCTTGTCTGCCAGAAATCAATTCTTGATCTTGAGATTTCAGGTCTTCATTTTGTTTTCATTTAAAGTAATAAAAGGTGCTTGCTGATCATTAACTGGAGAAAACTGTGAAGTCAGTAAATCTGGAAAGTAACATTTATTAAGTTTCAATGGGGAATGTAGTAAGATGATCTGATGTTGGTTAAATTATGGACTCTTTCCAGTTAGTTGGCTCTCCCTCCAAAGCAAATGAACTAAAAATAAAATGACTTCCTTTTTGATGTCAATTATAAAGTGTGTATTTTTTCTTTTCTTTTTGTCTTTTAGGTTTTGATAAGATTTGGCAAGATAGTTGCTTATGAACCTATCTGACACCTGCCTCAGAAATCATGCCAAATGTCATAAGGTCATGATCCATTTCCTTCACACTCTTTATGCTTTTATGTGCCAGATTCTTAAATTAGAAGCAAGAGAAATGATGTACTGGGTCATCCATCCTTATTGAGGACCTTTATTAAAACCAAACAAGTTCTCCCGAGGCAAAATATTAGATTAAAATGGCTTCCCAAATGTACCCACCAACTTCTTGGCAGGTAATATCAGTTCCTTATTACAGAATCCTGATTCTTAGAAAAGATTTTCTACTAGGAGGGCTTTCCTCTGTGTTCTCAAAGATGTTGAAAAATATAATAGCTGGGGGACCTGCTTCAATATTACCAAATTTCACGTGGACTCAGGTCTACAGTGCTCTATTCACTCCTCATATTCAGCAAATAGAGCAGTTTAAATCAGGGTATTGTCCTGTTCCTGGCCCCTCCTTGGCCACTAACATGAGTATTTCAGAGAAGACATCAGCTTAATGACAATATTGCTGTATTATTTAATACATGTCTTGCTTCAGACATTTCTGTTCTCCAAAATGAGTTTTTAAGATGGGACTTAGGAAACAAAGGTATTGTTTGTGAATATACAAATCATATCATGAAAATCAATTGAATAAAACATGGAAGTTGTCATTTTCACTAAGAGCAAGGAATTTGACATAGAAGATCTGGATTCCATTTCTGGTTCATTTTTCATTATTGTATGTTCTTAGTCAAGCCATTGACAACTATTAAGTAGAAATACTAATACTTCTTTGTGGGAGAAAGAAGCTGAGCGCTTCTTCTCTAGAGGAACGCTGCTATGAATTGTTTGGGTCATTTCATTGACTCAGCACTAAAGGCTGTGCCGAGTTGAAGACTGCCTCACACTCATGTGGCCTTTTTAGATCTTCTTGTCCATGTCCCATAAGGTTGGATAAGTTCCCTGTTGAGGCAACAGGCCATCTTTCATATTGCCACAAGGCTGGTTAAGCGAGAGTGCCTTGGAAGAGTTCCCCAAAGTCCAGACTGAGATCTGGGGAAGTCATTCTTAATTTTGTGATTTCTACTGCTTCCGACTGGCACATGCATTCTGGATTGGACTTTTCTTCCACTGGAATGGTAAGATCTAATGGTAAGGCTTTCGATATGTGTCGTAGGAGGCAGTATAGGCCTTTAGAATTGCTTTGGCTATACTCTAGTTGGGTCTGCTTTGCTAGGGCAAAAGAAATTCTTCACATGACCCAGAAGGCTAGTGTCCATGCCAGTATAAGGTCAAAACTTCAGATAGTAATAAATTGTTCTTTGTTCCCTGGGGCATTTTTTTTTTTTTTTAATTCAGAGAACTTATGGAGAGATGACTGGTCTAGGACAAGACTTAGGTATTTAGATTCTTATTTCTTGGCCATTTATCTCTCAATAGATAAGTATCTACTGGCATTCCATTTTGACATGATTTATACTTATCTTACAAGGTGGTTTACAAGATTAGTTGAAATAATATATGTCAAAATATATGCTTCAGGCACTATAAATAATTCTACAAATATTTGTTATTTGTCATTATTTATTGTAGGCATATTGTACAGGTGTATTTTTGCTTATTATTTATTACAGTGTATCATGCTAGGGAGTTGACAGTTGTTTATTAGTCACAGGTCAGTTCTCCAGCTTCTTTCTTCTCTTTTCTGAATTCGCATTTTCCATCTTGCTTTTTTCTGCTTCTGTGAAGTTCATGTGTATATTTCATGGGCTTTCGGATTCTTTTTACACTTATTCAATGACTAGGTACGACATTTCAGGGGCTTTGTGTTCCCAACTACAAAAAAGATCTCTAGACTACAATTTTGCTGTTGTTCTCTGAAGTATGATAATGTCTTTTCTCATTCTCTTTTTAACGTCTTTGTTCTTTTCATGTTGCTGCATAGGGTGCAGATATCTGCCCGGGCTTGTGTCTGCCTTTTAAACTCAGCCTGCTCTCCGAACACCACACTTTCTAGGAGAGGGGAAAACTAAATGGGAGCAATGCCAGGATCCGCTCAACACAAGCCCTCCTACCTACTCTCCTTCCTACTGTGGTCTCTGCTGTCATCTCCATGCCTCAGTTTTCATTAGCTACCCTCAATTCTGTCATTTGGGGATCTTGTTCATCCTGAGAGTAGGGGTTGCTGAGCCTTTTTATGCTGGCTAACCCCTACTTTCCCATTTGTTTCCCATTCATGAATAGATCATTCACCAAATTTTGAAGGTTATCCCATCCTTAAAGTACCAGTTAAAAACTCCCCTCATGTCTGTATTAATTTATTCCTTTACCCTTTCTTGAATATCTTATTTGTGTCTCCTCATGCCACCTATCACTGTTTTCCCTATATTTCTGTATGGCTTTGCCTCTTCTATGACATTGTGAGTTTCTGAAAGTGTGGCTTCACCTTACTCATCTTTGTTTAACAGAGAACACTCATACCATTCTTTGTATATAACTAGTATGCAGGTAGGGATGTATGGAGTTGGTTTGTATTGAAATGCTCCTTCCTACACACACACACACACACACACACACACACACACACACACACTAGTACCTTTCTCTGGAAGGCTCTTCATGTTCCTTTTATCTACTTAATACTCATTCTTCCTCTTTCCATTTACATGCTCACTTCCTAACCTATCCCCTGGACTAGTTAAAGGTCCTTGAGGTATGCTGTATTAGGATATATACTTAAAACTCTAAATAAGATTCTATGCACTTAAAAGTTATTCATTTAATATCTATTTTATCTGCTAGACGGTAAACTTCATGTTGACATAGGCAAGACATTCCTGCCTTATTCATTACTCTATACCTAGCATGACACAACCACCTATTGATTTTTTGATGGAAATAAACTCACTGTTTATTTTCTTCTAATTATTATTGTTGTTGTTATTACTATTATTTTTAATCAGAAGCTATACTTTAATGTATGGAGCACAGAGACCGGAAACAGATTTTAAGGATTTGTATCATAGCTCTGTCACAAGTTGTACACCCTTAATCTCTCTGTTCTTTAAATTCCTCATGCTTAAGATTGTAGTATCTACATTGATGGGTATGGTCAGGATTAGGAGAGATAATGTGGATTGGTTGGCACAGTATCTTACACAGATAAACATTGGTTATTATTGCCATTCAGCCATCCTTATGGAAGAGAGAACAGAGGCAGATAATATGAAATTATTCAAAACATCCTCCTTTCTAGCCCATCTTTTCAAGCCAAGCTGAGGGGCCATTCAGGAGTGGTATATGTTAATTCCTACACTCTAGGTAACCTCCTCTCTTGGTAGGGTTGGTATGCCCATGAGCTGCCTTTGTGGGGCTGGAGCTTTGGGTGGCTGTGGGTGTGTGAGCAGGAGCCTCCTAACACTGGGGTTCTGTGATGGAGACACTGAGTGTTTCTGTGGCTCCATAACTTCCTTCTGAGATCATGCCTCCCAAAGAAAGCACTGAACTAAAATGGGCAGATCAGCGCCTTTTTGCTTTCAAGGGTGAATATTAGAATCAAGGTAACAGCATCTTTGAGCAAATAACTATAGATGAATAAGATTCTCTCTTACTGTGCTTTTCCATAACTTTCATCAGTGTTATACTGGGTTGTTTTTATAGCTGCAGCCAACACCAATACCCTTCTGTTTCTTCGTTTTCTTGACATTTTACCCAATCAATTATGAAGTAAATTGCTCTTTGCTCTCAAAATGGCATGGCTTTCTTTCTTTTGAACAAGCTTATGAAAATGTCAGAAATTGTTAAAGGAAGTGAAGAAACAAAAAGCCACAGAGGAGAAATGTGGCTTTTATGTTTAATTGACATACAGCCTGTCATTTACCCTAGTGATTTGAAATTGTATGCGTTAAGGGTTAGGGAAATTCCGTTTTAATTTTGCGCACGCCTTTTCTCCTTTGGTCCACTTACAGCCCTGTGAGGGGGTGGGCAGTTATTTTTAGACCCATGTCAGAGATGAGGAACCTGAGACTCAGTGACTCCCTCAAGGTCTTAGGCTCTAAACTTTCAGGTTCCCTGATTCCTAGGTCCTGCCCCACCACTTAATTGTCTTTTCAGCTCTCAGTTTCTTCATCTATAAAAGTTAGAATGATGCTTTTATCTCAGGATTCTTGTTAGGATTAATTTAATTAGTTCTGTGCTTTGCACATTGTGAGTGCTCAGTAAGTGTCAACTAGTAATACAATACTGTAAAGTAATACTCTCTGACTTTTAGATTTGTAGTGAAGTTTAAATGAGATAATCAGTGCAAAACTCTTAGCATATTTCGTGGCACATTAGAAGCATTTAAGTGTTTGGGATACTTTCAATATTATTTTTATGTTTAATTTATTGATCATGGTGATAACATACAATCAAATGAATTATTGGTTGGGGACTAGAAGACTGAGTTTGAGTCCATCTCTTACTAAAAGGCTGGTGACAATACTCGGTACTTTTAAACTTCCTATAATATGATACACTTTTAAATAAACTTCTATGTGTTGATTAAAGACCTAAAAACTCATCAGTTGGATTATTTGATAAAAGGTCATAAGTGGCCATGAATGCTATTTACCAATTCAACAACTGCCTTAAAAACATAGTAGTGTTTATTCTTTTTTACCATTGTTAGGTATCATTTTATGTGTAGAAGTTTTGGAGAGCACTTGAGGACATATGAGGAAAGAGGCAGCTGGTGATAACAGACTTCAGGCTTGGCAGCCTTGCCTTCAACAGATAGCCTTCTTCTCCTCCCTGTTATATGCTCCTGAGCTTTGGCTGCATAGGCAGATCCTGATACGAGGTTTGTTCAGGGAGTGAGACATTTTAAACCAAATGAAATTATTGACAATATTAAATGAGCTTTTTAATTTTGCCCGTTATTAGCCACCACATTGTAAGACACTGATTTCATACAAGGATGCAAATGATGCCTCTTTTTTTTTTTTAATTTGAGTTAGGTTTTAGAGCTTGAGTTCTTTGTCTTTTGAATATCAAGAAGTTTTTCTGATAATTAAATACAGCCAATGCACACAAGGCTTTTGACTATCAGGCTTAAGCTTTCAGTTTTTCAGAAAGAAATTTGATAAGCCACGTTGTCCTTGCTTGAGGTGTGAGACGTGATTAACTAGCAAAATAACTTACCTCGTTAGGTCTTACTACCTAACTCGAAGATGAAGAGTGATTTTCAATATCTTAGCAAGCCCACTCTGGTGCTGGGTTGACCAAAATGGATATAGCTGCTAATTTGGATGTGGAACTCCTCTGCCTCTCCAGATCTAAATGGCTATGGCTTAAATTCCCAAGTGTGAAGGTCCAGTTCTGCAGTATAGCTAAAGAGAACTTTCTGGCCTATAATTTTAAATATTTTAGATTTGAATCTGAAATATCTAGTGCAATTGTCGAGAGAGGCCAAATTCTTCAAGCAATTGCCAAAGCACACATGTGTGGTATGTAGACACTGTTTTCATACAATATCACCATATATAGAGGGCATCTTCAGTGCCTTCAACCATGTTCCATGTCAGCCTATTTGTCTGAGAATCCAGCTGTTGAGTGGAAGTTTACATTGGTCTCCCCAAGGGCTTTCAGAGTAGTCAGTATAATGTCCGGAAAAAAAAAATGAAGGGTAGATTGTTCTTAGCGTGCAGGAAGGAAGTTGTCAGGCGGAAAGAGGATATGGGTCTGTTTGCATGCAAGGGTCAGTATTTGCTGGCTAGATATTTCCGCTGTGTCCACACGACAAGAAAATCCTCAGTTTCCTGTGCTGGACAAATAGCAGGAAAGGGTGTGAGGGTTATTGAATGACATTATCATGTTATAGCCTCATGGGTGAGGAAAGCCTGCTTATCAAAACTGATAGCAGCAGAGGGCTTGTTTGGGGAGGAGACCCAAGGTGCTTGGAGTCACACTGGGTGTTTTTCCTCTCTGGTACTTTGGATCCTTTGGCTTTTGCAGACCTGACATTCTTCCTCTCAGATAGAAGGGACTGCTCTTACTCACTGGAAAGTTACTATCAGTTCCATTATTTGTTTTCTCTCCAGCAAACAGTTCAGGTAGAAAGGAAATAAGAAACAATCAGGCTGTTTGGCAAAGTAGAAAATATTAAGACTGAAACTTGCACCCACCCACTACACCACCTTCTTTTTATGTTGAATGCTGGAGCATACTTGACTTTGTTTAAGTGTGGAACTTTTTTAGTGCAAAGCCCATGTCCAGTAACTGCCCAGGCAGTAGCTTGAATGGGAGCAAGGGTTAAAAGTAGGAGCTGCCACTTTAATTGTTACAGGTGTAAAAGTTCATCCTTAGTATGGATGAACTCTTCCAGGTAGAGGAATGCGTAGGTAATGTCTGTAGTCCTTACCTATAAATCTATGTAAATCATGATTTAAAAGTGTAATTGGGCATTTATTAATTTTCCCCATAATTAATTAGTGATTACCACTTTTGGCAATTACTAGAACCCCAAATCAAGCAATTTGATATATAATGAATAATTGTAGGTACTTTCTTATCAGTAACCTACTTTTTACAACACAATTTTAAAATTAGGATTCCGGAAATTTTCAAAATTGGAAAATCTCATGAATAAAACAAATTAGTTAGAATGATAATATTTGGTCTTAATGAAAGGTAGTCTTTTTTTTTTTTTTTTTGAGAGTGAGCGAGTGTGCACACACGTGCATTGAGGGTGGTATGTGGGTGAGGGGGGCGGAGGGAGAGAGAGACAGAGAATCTTAAGCAGGCTCCATGCCCAGTGCAGAGCCCAACAACTCGGGGATCAATCCCATGACTCTGAGATCAGGATCCGAGCCTAAATTAAGAGTTGGATGCTTAACTGACTGAGCCACCCAGGCTCTCCTCTTCTGTTTTTTTTTTTTCTTTTTTAATTCAAATTCAATCACAAACTCTGATTTCTAAACAGAAATATTTATGTACAGTAAAAAAGGAGAAGATGAGGGCCTATTTTCAAGGAGAAATCTTGTTCTAAAAATAAATAATAGGAACAATTAATCTTCTGAGAAACACATCAAAGAGAATTGAATTAAATCTTTAAAGGAAATAATAAAATGACTAACAGACAACATTGCAGAATATTAAAATGCCAATAGAAGAAGCTCTCAAAAATATTCTTTGGAAAATATATCAGGTCTTTAATGACACCTTGGGGATGAGGGTTGCAATTGATCTTGAAGTTGGGAAATCACTTATTTTCTTATGTTAATTTAGAGGTATCCTTTCATCATACAGATTTACCAAGTAAAACATTCTACCTCGGCCATAAGGAATTCCAGGAAATTCATAGTCAAGTTATATATTTTTTAAATTTATAGCATAAAGAAAAAAATCATGATTATAAACACATTTTTAAAGTAAAGTTACTTGCATTAAGTACCAAATTTTTCTATTTCACTGCTGAAAACAGTGATATGTTTTTGATACTCCAGGTATAAAAAACACTCACATTATTTTAATATATTGTTGTTGGTATAGACTATAATCAGTTGAAGCAAGTGAAAGTCAAACAGGTGTCTTTCGATTGCTTGTCCTAATTTTCTTGTTTTTCTTATTTGGGGAAAAAGCTTGGTTCAAGTTTTTAGTAAGTCAATGAGATGTTTTCTCAGCACTCTATTGCTGCATGTGATTTTTCTGGGCCTTATGTCTTCTCATCAACAGATAACTGTCTACTTACTGAAATGTAGTGTGTTGTAGATGTCCCCTGCTCTGTCCTTGTGGGTGGCTCCTTCCTAGTTCTAGTTCTGTCGGAATTCTGGGAAGGTAGTAGAGAAGCCTAAGGTACTATAGGAGAAAAGGGCCTTCAGCTGTCTCAAGTGTGCATGAGAATTCAGTAACTGGTTCCAGAGGTTGTTTGTGGTGTTTTACTCTTGGAGTCACTGTCATCATTTTTTCTGTCTGGCCTAATTCCCAACCTTCCAGGCTCTTTTCACTTCAGACATTGTCTACACACTTCTCAGAGTTATCTTGCTTTCTGAGAACTCTGACCATGTCACTCTGCTTCTCAAAGGCCCCCAGAGGCTTTTCTTCACTCTTTAGCTTGAGCACTGACTGCCACCTTCAAAACTCTAACACTGTTCCCACACTACCTGCCTGTCCTCTCCCTAGAGTCACAGCAGTATGTTGTGTGAAATGGTAAAGCATCCGGGAAGAAGCCTTGGCCATGCACACTTCTTTGTTAACCTAGCAACGTTAGCCCCTGCTTGTTTGCACCTACTCCCTGTGGTTGCAAGCTAAGCGAGGAGCTCTGAGTCAGAGCCTGCTTGGGCTATAGGCCTTCATGTGATCCGAACCTCTGTACACAAGTAGTCGGAATATATACGTTCGATAGACATTTTCATAAGCAATTTTTCTCTTTTTTAACTTTAATGTCTTCCCATATTGCATTCATCTGCATAACAGTAAACACATGCCCCGACAGAAAGTTGCAGGCAGGGATATTTATTTATAACAGATGGCACAAAGCAGGAGCATGATGAATTGGTGTGTGGCTCCTGAACTAACAGGCCCATAAATAAAGTATCCTCAAAGCTACTTTGGGGATCTTGCTTGCTCAGAAGGAAGAAAGGAAAGATGATGCTCACAATTTGGTTGCCTTATATAATATAATCCCAAACATGTGCAGTGTAACCACATGCAACCTTAATTTTATAACTCTGAATTTTTTCATCCAAAAAGCTGTTCCTAGGTAGCATTTCAGACCTATGATATAATTAGAGCAATAACAATTTTCCTTCCTTAGTTCCTCTTGTGTTTATTGATCTAATGACTCAAAGCATTTTAAAAAACATATAATTACTAACTGATAATAGTCTAAATAAGACATAGACCAATAAAATTTATATAACTCTTTGCTTAAAACCTTATGTGTTGATAGCTAGAATAATGAGATTATTTCCAAGAATACACTTAATGATACACAAATGTTATTCCTTGGATTTTGAATAATTTTGTTGATTTCTCAATATACAAGGTATACTAGGATAGGAAATATAAAGGCCAAGTTTAGCAGACCTTGTGAATGCAATTATTCATTTAAAGGATTTGAGACTAAGTATTTGAGTTTTTTCATCAACTTTCAGGTTTCCTTAACCTTGTCATTGTTTAAAAAAATGTCTTGAGATTGAAATTTCAAACTTTTATCAATTCTGCACACATGTAGGGAACAGAATACAGAAGTGTGTGTGTGTATACACACATGTGCATGTTTATGTTACATTTGTGAATATGTATATGCATAAATGTATGTATGTACACACATCAGTAAGTATGTATACATGGATGTATATATGTTTATATATTTTAACATTGGAAAAACTGTTATTTCGATTATGGAAAAAAAAACAAATTGATATAAAGAAGTCTTAGTCACAGAGGATAAATTTCCCACTTTTTGGACATATAATCTAAACTTAAACTGTGCTTTCATGAACAGATAATATTTACTATTGTGTTTGAATTGACAGTTCTTTAAGTGAAACAAATAATTTAACTCAACAAAATTTCCTGTTTCGGTTCCTTTTTCTTTAGCGAGGGGAAGGAAAATCAGAGACTCACGGTCTTTATAAATTAAACAAAATATGCTGATATTATCAGTCCCTACAATCACAACATCAAATTGCTATAAGCCCTTTTCTGATTTTTTAAAAAAGATTTTATTTATTTATTTGAGAGAGAGAGACAGCGCAGGCATGAGAGAGTACAAGAATGAGCAGGGGTGAAGGGCAGAGGGTGAGGGAGAAGCAGACTCCCCGGCTCCATCCCAGGACCCCAGGATCATGACCTGAGCCTAAGGCAAAGACCAACTGAGCCACCCAGGTATCCCAGCCTTTTTCAGATTTTTAAGAAATTTTGCTAGAGGTAGAAATAAAGGAGAACATAATCTAGTGATAATTGAAAGGTGAAAGTAGAGTTATTACAGAAAAAGAAAGGTCAAAGACAGTATTTAAAAAGTTTCTTTGTTTACCGGACAAATATTTATTGCACGTCTACAATGTTATAAGAATTATAACATAACATTATATATAACATTATATACTAAGTGGCACTCAATATAAGATGCATAAGAAAATACTGTTGGGGGGGGGGTGCCTGGGTGGCTCAGTGGGTTAAAGCCTCTGCCTTCAGCTAAGGTCATGCTCTCAGGGTCCTGGGATCGAGCCCTGCATCGGGCTCTCTGCTCAGCCGGGAGTCTGCTTCCCCCTCTCTCTCTCTGCCTGCCTCTCTGCCTACTTGTGATCTCTCTCTCTGTCAAATAAATAAATAAAATCTTAAAATAACAAAAAAAGAAAATCTTGTTGGGGAGATAGATAACTACAATAGAATGTGACAAAGCTGTGATGGAGATGTTGAAATGGTATTATGGGAGCAGAGGAACAACATCCAATCCAGCTCAGTGAATAGGCGGTAAGGAAGAACGCCTTCTTTTTCAAATACATAGAACTATATTATGGCTAAATGCTTCTTGTTGATGTTTCTTGGGGAAAAAAAAAACATTTGAAAAATGGCTACAAATTGTACTTTGAATTTGCTAAGTGTATAAGAATGATTTGTGGTATGTTTTTGAAATTAATAGTTTAAAAATTTTTTGAGAGTGCTTTCAAAAGACTAGGGCTTTTATGAGATAATGCCTTATAAAACACTTGGCATACTGGCAGCCCATAGTAAGTGCTGTAACTCTAAGCTGCTATTATTATTATTACTATAATTGTTATTATTGTCACTAGTTCTATGACTAATACTACTTAGCCTACTGCACAAATTTGTGGTTAGAAACAGTGAGATAATAATAAAGGGGAAAGTGCCCCTATTAAACTTTGTAAAAATAGAAGACATTTTCCTTAATTAGGAGTGTGGTCAGCTGTAGGAACCAGAATAAGTAATAGCTCAAAAAAAGGTATATATTGGGTGGGTTTTTTGTTTGTTTTTGTTTTTTGGTGGAGGTCGGTCTTACATACAACAAAAGCTATAAATGACTGCTTCTGGCAAGGATACAGCAGCTTTACAATACCGGGGCCAACAACTCTGGAGTTATCTTTGCTTTTTTCTTGCTGGATTGACTCATTGGTATAAGGATGACTATTGAACCCCCAGGCATCCTGCCTGTATTTCAAGCAGGGGGAAAAAGGGGAAAACTGTTCTTTGTGACACTTCGTCATTTTATTCTGGAAGGGAAGCCTTTTCAGCAGAATTCTGCCTACCTCTCATTGTGAACTGTGTCCCATGACTGCTTACTTACAGGAGAGGCTGGGAAATTGAATATTCATCTTTCCAACTTTTACAGTAGAGGAAGGCAAAGAAGAAACTTTTTGAGTAGACTAACCTACATTATCTGACATGATGTTATATGAATATTGTGACGTATAAAAAATGCCAGTTTACATTTTCATAGTCATGACTCAAGTCCTATGTCTGGATTAACTGCATTAAGTCTGATCAGGTCTCTATGAATATAGTTTTCTCTGTATTTATTAATTCTTCAGTTGACCAATTAGCTGGAATCTTGGACAAACTATGATCTTTTGATATACTTTATTTTTAAAGGAAAATATGTTAATAAACTAAACTTATATTTTTCATAAAAGAAATTTACAGATTGTATGCATTTATGGCAGTCTGTTACAGTTTCTCAATTTGAGATTGCTGGTATTCAGTTTGATAGTATCCAGTCTTTATAAAATCCTGAATGAAAGAGTTAATGGAAGCAATGAGGCCAAGTATTTGAAATGGGAGCTATCCCAGAAAATCCAAAATGTAATGTTACTCTAACTATATTTTACTTGCTAGAACAGCAAAGGTCCAAAACCACATCTTGGAAATTTTTAAACTATGAAAACATTTATGTGTGGTGCTTCACCCTCCGCCAAGCTAAACACATATGAATGAAAAAATGAGGTTAATTATGGCCCATGCTAATTGTCTAATTGTACTGATTAATGGAAGCTTTGTGTGTGTTAGTGTACATTTGTTAATAACCCATCACACCTGATAAATCACTTCATGTGTGTACATGTTCTCCCCCTAAATAGATTATATACTCTGATTTCTCTTTCACATATCTCAGACTAATGATCATGTCCCTTCTTCCCTTCTTAACCATTCTGCACGCTGCCTGCTTTTTTTTTTTCATTGTCGCACAATACTTTAGCTCAAGGTTAGCTTAATTTAGAAATAGCAAACAGAAAAGTGCCAAAGGTCCCAGGATATACTTTCCTGAGAAAAGCAAGGTGGTGCTTTTATTTATTTATTTATTTATTGCTCAATCTCATTTGCATTCCCTCACACCAGAAGATAGCATAGTTGTGTAGACAATTGCCATTTGTAAATACTTCGCAGAGTCTCATCTTCCCAAGGCAGTAAAAGGGAGTATTGAAGTGATTAAATATTCACAATATTAACTGGCCTAAAGGACATGACTTATTGCCAAAATTCAAGTCAATGCATTGACACTTACTCTCTTATCCCTTCAGCATAGATTTCTTCTTATCAGGAACTAGATCAAAACAAAAAAATCTCGAAAGAATGGCGTAATTGTAACATCTTTTAATCAGGTATAATGAGTCATTTTGTCTCTAGCCACATAGGCCTCTGTTACTAAGAACTAAAATCAATAATTTTCAGAGTGTACAAATACCCAACATAGATAAGTAGTTTTCTTCCTTTGCCTCAGACTTTGGCAATCTATTTAAGAAGAGACCTAGCCTCAAGTGGATCTCCTAATTCGTAAACTCTGCAATCAAACCCAGGTAACTTGGGGAGACTCCTAAGGGATAGAATTAAATTCGTAATACTGTGATCATCAAGACAAAGAAGGTCAGAAGGAAAAGGTTTGTTGTACTGTTTTTGCTAATAACAGAGGCACTGAATCCTATAGTTTGACCCTGGTTAAGTCTGTTTACTCTTTTGGATCTTCATTTTCCTATCTAACATGGATATTTGTATTTCCTTCGCTATTATAGAAGTCCATTGAGAAAATGAAAGTGGAAATCCTTTTTAAATACTGAATATGCTGAAAAGCACTTTTGTTAGTCTCAAATTGTACCTCCTAAAATATGTCAAATGTTTGTCCTCTGTAATCTTTCAGATTCTTTCCTCTAGTACCTTTATTTGCTCAAATGGATGGTACAGGTATTTAGAAAATAATGAAGATGACTGTATATATACGTTTTTTTTTTTTTGTAGTTCATATGTTATTGTTATTCTTCTGTACTTCGGTGGCTTAAGTATCCTGGGTTTCAATCTAATTTGACATGCTTAGCTGTTTTTGACCTTTTTTCTCAGAAACTCTTTAGTCAGTCCAATGCTCTGATGGTCTGTAAGAGCGTTACTCTTTTATGGAAGCCCCTAGGCATACTGCTTAGAGAATTTGCCGGCCTGCTCTATAATTGTTAGCTATATTGGGAAGATTAAATTCAAAAGCAGCAAGAAAGTATCATAACAAGTTCAGAACAAGTCGAAATTCTTCTGATTTTGAAAACTGTCCTGATGTAAGGAAATCCCCATACCCTTTGGAATGCATGTGTTAGAGCTGTTTCTTGAGATATAAGGAAGGATAGGATGAATACTAAATAAAGGTAGCTGTGATTGTTTGGTGGCAGTTTTCATAGTCTAAAAAGCAATGCATGCAGGTGATTTCAGGAAAAAAAAAAGTCTCTACACATCCCACCTCCACTGTTATTTATATCTGTTTTTATCTTCACTAATTTTTCTTTAAATCTTCAGATATCTGCTGATATTTTGCATTTTTATTTATTTATTTTTATTTTTAAAAAAGATTTTACTTATTTATCTGAGAGAAAAACTGATAAGAGTTTGTATGAATGGTGGGGAGGGACAGAAGGACAGGCAGACTCCCTGCTGAGTGTGGAGCAGGAAGCCCAGGATGGGCTTGATCCCAGGATCCTGAAATCATGATCTGAGCTGAAGTCTGAGGCTTAACTGACGGAACCATCCATGTGCCCCTTTGCATTTTTAAATCAGTCTGGTTTCTCTTTTCTCCAGATTTCCTATGTATTAGCCCCTGCCATTCTGACATATAGTATTGAATATAGAGTACAGAGATCCATCAAGTTCCACTGAACTCTGTTTATTTTAGGGAAATTCCTATGATGTTATTCTTTGTAATATTGGCTTCAGCTAATAGAATGAATCAGAAATGATCGTGTGCCCTTGTAATCCTAGGCCTTGAGAGGTCTTTGTGCATTTTGCCTTCCTTAGAATCTTAAAACTGCTGGAGATAGTCTGTTAGATGATGAGACGAGACCCATTTACCAATCTCTCTCTTGCCTCAGCCAAGAGCTGGCATGCAAATGAAGCTATCCTGGACCAGCAACTGCTGGGCAATGCATTCACTGACTGTAGATACATGAGTGTGCTCAGTCAAGGTCAGCTGATCCTGGCCCATATCAGCACAAGCTCCCAGGTGATTTGAGACTCATGAGCAATTATAAATATTTATGTTTTAACTCACTGAATTTTGGGGTGGTTTGTAATAGAGCAGTAGCTAACTGATGGGAACAATATAATTCTCTCGAATTTTCCTTGGCCTGTTTAGTTTTTTAATTACTAGTAATATTCTTTTAAAAAATATGCCATTTTATTATTTTCTATTTATTTTACCTCTGCAATATTGAGTTTCTTTAAAATATCACACAACTAGATTTTAAAATTCCAATCTGAGCATCTTTTTCTTTATGAAGTTTTTTTTTTAATTTTATTAATTCATCTGACAGAGGGAGCACGAGCAGGCAGGAGGAGTAGCAGAGGGGGGAGCAGAGGGAGAAGGAGAAGCAGATTCTCCCCTGAAAACGGAGCTCCATTCAAGACTCAAGTCCAGGACCCTGGGATCATTTTCTGAGGTGAAGGCAGATGCTTAACTGATTGAGCCACCCAGGCACCCCACATTTGGAGCATCTTTTTAGTTCATTTACTTTCTTTGAGATTACTGATGTGTGTGTATGTTTACACCATCTTTGGTGATTTCTCTGGGCATTTTTGTTCATTGTTTCTCCTTCCTTGCTTTATATTGGATTTACAAAGTTTATTTTTCCCATTTTCTCCTCTACTCGTTTGTTAGAAATACTTTCCATTTCTCTTAGTAGTTGTCCTGACATTTTTAATATGCATGTTTGACTTAAGAAACTCTATAGATGATCAATAAATCTGTCTTTCTTTCAAGCAATACAAGATCATTGGAGTATTTCAACTGCTATTACCATCCCCATCTAATATGCTACTATTATCTAGCATTTTGGTACAGACTTGGTTTTAGCTCCTGCTTTTAAATTACTGCTCATTACTTCTGACAGTCCATGTTTATTTAGGATTTCCTAAATATTTATCTATTAACTTGATCGCTATTGCTTCCTTCATTCCACTAAATTTTGCTAGTTCTTTTATGAAGGATCTGTGAATGGCAGACCATCATAGTTTTTGTTTATCTCAGGAACATTTTTATTTTGCCCTTAGTCTTGAGTAGGAGTTCAGCTGGGCATGAATTTGGAGTAGATAGTTATTTTCTCCTAGCACTTTGAAGATATTATTTAATGACTATAGTTGCTATTGAGAGAAATTTGCTGTGCTTATAATGGAGAGTTCCATATACACACTCTTTTCCTTGGTTGCTTTTCAGACTTTTTGATAATTTTGCAGTTTCACTCGGAATGTGCCTAAGTGTAAATTTATTTTCATATATCCTGCTTAGGACTAGTGTTTCTTGAATCTGGGTTTTCGTATCTTTCTTTAATTTTAGAAAACTCTAAGCTATTCTATCTTTGAGTACAATCTCTGTTCCATTTAGCTTATACCTCTTTTGGAGGCATATTGGTACTTTTTGGTCTTTCCCCCAAGCTTTTATTAATTTTTTCATATACTTCACCTATTTTTTTCCTTTTACTCTCTGTGTTATTATTCTTGGTGGTTTCCTAAGATTTAAGCTTTTGGTCACTAATTAACTCATATTTATGTCTAACCTTTTGTTTAACTCATCCACTGAAGTTTTAATAATTGCAATTTTTATTCTGTAACTTCTATTAATTTCTTTTCCAAATCTGCCTCTTCTTTTGTCTGTAGGTTTAGTTCTGAATTTACAATTTCAATTCCTTCTATTATGTCAACACATTTGAATATGTTTGTTTTATATTCTCATTCAAATTGTTGTTCCATTGTTTTATTAGTTCTGATTTCTCCAGAAGTTGACCTTGAGAAGATGCAAGAGCAAGTGGCTTATTTGGGAAGTGAAGGCAATGTGTGGGAAACAGCTAGAACACATGTCTCAGAGTTATCACACCTCTCTCTCTTGCCCAAGAGCAAAGGAGCTGGTATATTTACATATTAGTCATTGGTTGAGGGCTGCTCTGTGGGTGTTACCTCCTTGGAACACGTAGCCTACTATGTGCAAGGACAGAGTAACTTATGCTGCTCTTTAGAGACAACTCTCAGGCAGACCTGCAGATAACTGCAGTTGGGAGTTAATGAACATGAAGTGGTAAAGTCCAAGGCTCAAAGCCTACTGGCAGGGCAATCAGCATTGGCTACAAGAAGTTAATCCTCCCATTGGTTTTGTTGCTGACTCCTGGTTATATGTGCTTTGTAAATTTTAACCATCTTTAGTGGTGCTCTGTGTGTGTGTATGTGTATGTGATTATGTATTCTCTGCCTTCTAGACTGAAGTATTCCTTCCCAGTGGTTTTATTTTTTTTCTGCTTTGTGTCCCTATGGAAAGATGAATTTTTTTGTTAATTTCTCATTTTAGGGGAATTGTGAACTATGAAGGTGGTATAAATTCCGTCTTTAAATCTGTACATGTTGCAGGCTTGGGATTTTTTTCATTTTCTTTTCCCCAGAGCTCATGGATAATCTTCCTTATCATTTCCCTTGGGTGGTGGTCTATTTTCTTTCTCTTATCCTTTCCTCTGAGGGTGTGGCTTTGAAAGTCCTGACTTTACCTTCAGTTTCAGTTCTAATACCTTGCCTCATATAGGCCCAAGGTCTCGTCTCCTGTGCTTTGCAACCCTAAGCCCCTGGCTGTTGCCAAACTAGAGGATGCTACCCTAGGGCAGCTGCAAAATCAGCTCATGTGCTTACAATTAGGGCTTTCAGTTTCCTGGTTCTTGCCACCTGGGATTTTCCTTTTCTTCTTTCAAACTTAGATATGCATTAAAAATTTTGTTGTGTTTTTCCATTATTTCTAGATGTTGGTAGCAGAGTGGTTTCAGATTTATCCAAGTTTGCTTTTTTTTTTTCCCCTGGAATTGACCATGTGGATTTTAAATATTTAAAACATGCATGGAATATTTAAAAATAAGATAAATAGGCATGCTTTTAGTAAGGTGTTGTGCTGCTCAAGTAAAAAGATTCCTAGGAGTCTGGACACTCTGTCCTAATCGGGAAACTTCCATTAATGAGCTGTCAGAGCCTTAGACAAGGTATTTAAACTTTTTATGATTCATTTTTATCATGTAAAAAGAATAGATAATTGCTAAGCCCTTTGCAGTAATAAAATTCCACCAACTAGTTTACAATCTAGTACACAATGCTGATGCAGCCAACTTAGGATAGTTAATGTAACTAATAAATTAAGTCTATTTTCCTCTCCTTCTCACTAGACTGTGATGATCTCATGGGGCAGAAGAGGATGGAGTTTACATTTCTCTATACCCAGTGCCTAGGATGGTGCCTGGCTCTACTTCCATTGAAATTTGCTGGGAAATTTTTGAATGTGCTCCAAACAGAGATTCTAGTGGTACATAAATCACCACTTCATTTGAGTTTCACCTTTCCTCTTGCTTCCTCACTATAATCCAAAACACCAACTGTCTCTCTTCTTAACAATAAATACTATTGAGAGTTTGCATCCTTTTTCTGCTATTGCCCTATCTCTCTCCTTTCTTCATGGACAAGCTCTATGAAGTAGTTATTTTGCACCTCCCTCCTTTTATAAACTTTTCTCCATTTTCATTTGTGATCGTAATCTTGCCTTGCTAACTTCCATGTCTATGATTTTTATTTCTCAGCCTGTTTCATGGCTTCTCTTTTAATTCTGCACCTAAAATTTTAATTTGATTGAGATTTCTGTTTCTCCTAATTCTAACATGCTCTTCCCAGATCACATGTATTACCAAGGCTTTAATCACCTATATGCTGACAATTTTAAAAACTAAAATAATATATTATTACATATAGATGTCTTAGTCTGTGAAGGTGGCTGTAACAAAAATACCATAAACTAGGTAGCTTACAAATAATGAACATTTATTTCTGATAGTTCTGGAGGCTGGGAAATCCAAGATCATATGCTAGCAGATTTGGTGGCTGGTGAAGGCCTGATCCCTATTTCATAGATAGCACCTCCTTGCTGTGTCCTCACATGGTGAAAGAGGTGAGGGAGTTCTCTGAGCCCTTTTTAAAGAGAGTACTAAGCCCAATATTGAGAACAGAACCCTCATGACTCAATCACTTCCCAAAGGCTCCACCTCCTAATACCATCATCTTGTGGGTTTGGATTTCAACATATGAATTTTGGGGTAGGATGCAAACATTCAGACCATATCCATGTATTTTACTTATTTTATGTGTTAGTTTGTCTCCCCTGTTGAATTAGAGCCCCATGCAAGCAAGGATATTATCTGCCTTGTTCACTACTGCACTTCCAAAGCCTGGAGTAGTACCCATCATGCAGTAGGTACTCAACAAATATTACTTGAATAAACAATGAATTTCAGTATATGATGCCTCATGAAAGTGCCATGTTTGATTTTTGTCAACAGAGCAATAAAGGAATTAAAAAAAAATCTGAAAAACTCAAAAGACCATCAATCAGGGATTCTGAGAAGATGGAGCTAGCCTTGGCCAGTATAGTTTTTGGAAGTACCCAATCTGTATAAAAACAGAAAAATAAAAATAGCAAAATAAAAAACTCACAGATAGGCCTTAGGATAAAACTCGGCGATAAGGCATTCCCATGAACCCCAAAAGACAAGTGGACAGGGACAAACCATGTATAACCACAGTAGCTGCACGCTGTTGATGTCAGTGAGAAAGGAAGTGGAGAGAAGCAATGGGATGAGAAGAAGAGAGCCCCCAAATGGGCAAAAGGTGCTGCCTGGCAGTGTGGCAAGCCCTTTTAAGGGCAGCAGCTGAAACTGGGATGTGTTTTGCTTACCCCAGGAGTTGAAAAGTTCAAAGGTTCCATGGCCCTTGCCCAGCTCCCACACACTTTTCGTAACGAATGCCAGAGCTCCCTTTCAGGACAGGGTTCCCACAGTGAGGAGAAACTTCTCAAAGTGGAATAAAAATTTAATAGAAAAAGGGAAGAGAAAGTCAGTTAAATGCAGGAGATGGTAAATAGAGCAAAGAAGTCTCAGAAGGCAAGCCACTATATTTATTCTTATTGAGGTATAATTGGCATACAATAAATTGCACATATTTAAAGTGTGCAGTTTGACAAGTTTTGATATGTGAAACCATCACCACACTCAAGATAGTGAACATTTCCATTGTCCCCAAAAGTTTCCTCATACCTCTTTTTGATCCACCCAACTCTGCTCCCCTCCAGGCAATCACTGATCTGCTTTCTGTTACTGTGGATTGGTTTGCATTTTTCTGGAGTTTAATGTAAGCTGCATCATAATGTTAATACTCTTTTTTTCTGGCTTTTTTTTAAACTCAGTGTAATTATTTTGAGATTTACCCATGTTGTTGCATGCATATAACATTAGTTCATTCTTTTTTAATGCTAAGTAGTATTCTGTTGTGTCGCTATGCCACAATTTATCCACTCGCCTATTGATAGATATGTAGGTTGTTTTCAGTTTGAGGCAATTATAAATGAAGCTAAAGTCTGTACAAGTCTTTGAATGGACATATGCTCTCATGTCTTTTGAGTAAATACTAAGGGCTAGATCACAGGGTATGTGTACATTTAAGTGTTTCAGAAACTACCAAACTATTTTCCAGAGAGATTTTATCATTTTACATTCCCACCAGCAGTGTATGAAGATTTCCATTTACTTCACATTTCTAGTAGCATTTGGTGTGGCCAGTGTTTTTTATTTTAGTCATTCTGATAGATGTGTAGTAATATCTCAAGGCTTCAACTGTGTATTTCCCTAATCACTAATGACATGGAGCATCTTTGTATCTTATCTCTGAATACATGGAATTTGCCATCTATGTATCTTCTTGGTGAAATGAAATGTCTGTTAAATCTTCTGCCACTTTTTAATTGGGTTGTTTGTTTTCATAATTTTAAGAATTCTTTATATATTCTAGATGCAAGTCCCTTATCAGTTATACCATATCTTTTTTTCATCTTACACAAAATAACATAAGAAAATTCTCTGTGAAAGTAAAAAAGCTATATAAGCTAAGCCTCCTTCTAAAAGTTTAGGAACACTAAATACATAGAAATGCATAACAGAAAAGTATTGAGTTCAAATTTTATGCAAAACTACTATAAGAAAAACAAGACTAAGGAGTTTTAGGACTCTGCCTAAGATGTAGGACAAACCTTTGTCCTAACCACTATAGATGATTACATTATAAAATTAGAAAATAACTCAGAAAGCCTGTTGCCAAGGACTAAAATTTTATCATTGTATATTTGTTTCTTTGCCTTAATAATATTAAAAGGAGCATATCACCAAAGGGATGATATATTAAGTTACCAAGACTTCCATGAACATAATTTTATGGGGTCTTTTGCAATGTGATAGAAAACTAAGAGAAACTTCTTAGGCAAATGACCCACCCAATAGACATTCAAATAAAGGGAAAACAGAGAGAGCCATTTATCATGTGACAAAATTTTAGTGAAAATTATCTTAGGCTGGCGGTATTGTATCCTGTATGTGGTAGATTTGGGGGCAGCATAAAATCTAGTTTTCTGTAGAAGCATGGAAGACAGGTCTTAAATGGAAGGAGGCAGAGCAATAATTGCTCACAATTTCCCTTGATGCTATCATGATTTTGCCCTCCAGGTGGAAAAATAAATAAGATAAAACAAATGCTTGGCTCTGAGGAAGGTCAGAAATAGGAAGACTTCTTACTGATAAAATGTTTATGACTCAGGGAAAAAATACAAGGAAGAAGGCAGATGGAGAAATGAAAGCCAAAAAGCAGTGTGTATGGGATGGGGCGGGTGGGGGAGGAAGGGATGGCTAGAAAGAGAAGAGGGAAGAAAAAAGAACACAGAAGATTAAAACAATCTTTTAAAGGTTTGCTCTCTCTTTTTGAAAAATTTAAAAATATTTTCAGCAAACAACATTGCTTCTCTCTTGGTTTTGTTTTGTTCTGTCTTCCTTTCTACACTGATGTCTGTTCTTTGTTTTGCATCCTAGTTTTGCAGGGGGAATTCTGCTTAACCAGACACCAAGGGAACTGCCAGCTATGTCAATCAGCTGTCATAACTAGGGCCAGAGACCAAAAAAGAACAGCATAAGCCAAAAAGGAAGAAAAAAAAAAAAAGAGAGACAGAGATGGTGTGTGGGAGTATGTTGTGGGGGGTGGCGGGGCAGAGGGAGCTTGCTGGGCTGGGAAAATACATTTTACCCATTTCTCCCAAGTTACTTCATCTATACTTTTTTTCAGTTCTGTGGGAAATCAAGAGCAAAGGCTCAGCTTATCAGTGATTTCACTGAGCCTGGATACAGAAAGCTGAAGGAACATCCTGTACCAAGCTCTGAAACACTGACCTCAATAGAATCCCCACCCCGAAGATCTAACGGAAAAATATTTGCCTCATGGTGTGTGATGGCTCTGTAAGATATGCAGGCTAGGGAAGACAATAGGAAAAATTTAGAATTAAATATTGACTTCAAATAAAAGATTGGACAATGCAGTGGACCTATTTCTTATTTGTAATGCAGTGTGTTCAAAATTTTACCAAATCCAGCCATTTGCTTGTGTTTGGATTAGTCTTGGAAAGATCATTAGACCTGTATTTCTGCCAAACACAGTTAGGATTTGCCCATGCCGATGCCCAAATATAGACCTTGAGTTCAGTGTTGTGTCTACCATGTGCCTTGTCTAATCCAGAATGGGCTTGTTCGTCATGCTCTTTCCAGACATAACATAAACCACCAGGACAACTGTAATTAACACTGAGAATACTGAATAACCTTTGGCTAGAGCTATTTTGGACCAACACTTGAATCCAGTGGAATAAATCATTTGGGTTCATAACCCTAGCCGAGGTCTGATGCCCTCTGTGATGTTGTTTTTTCAAGCCAAACAAGTTCTATGTCCAAGAGACCTAAGTTGCTCAAGATAAGTACATTCAGGTTTGTTCTTTTTATGTGTAACTGGTTCCAGTTGTTATGTGTTGTAATATTAACCTCGATTTAAGTATCCAAGGCTTGAGGGAGAATGAGAATATATGAATTCTTGATACTTTTTTGAATGTTTTGATACCTTATATTAAAAGATAGTTCCACTCAGCTAAATAAGAAATTAGACTATATGATTCTGTTATTATTGCTAATAGATATTAGAACTATAGTAAATATATTAGAACCAATTATATATTAACACTTGTGAGGTTAGAGTTTTTTTTTTTTTAAAGATTTTATTTTATTTATTTGACAGAGAGAGAGAGATTACAAGTAGGCAGAGAGGCAGGCAGAGAGAGGGGGAAGCAGGCTCCCTGCCGAGCAGAGCACCTGATGTGGGGCTCAATCCCAGGACCCTGAGATCATGACCTGAGCTGAAGGCAGAGGCTTTAACCCACTGAGCCACCCAGGCGCTCCTGAGGTTAGAGTTTCTAATGCCCTCACAAACACAAATACTTCTGATGTCAAATTTGTCTTTAAGGACTTTGAATTATTTGAAACATGGATAATAAATTTAAATAGGCCCAGGCCTATCTGTACATCATTATTGAAAAACACTCATTTTAGCAGAGGTTGGCAGTAACACTCCTTAATGCATCTCCAGAGCTACATCCTTCACATACTTTATCTGAAATACTTTTATGAATTTCTGGCCCAAACCACTTTTGATCCAAATAAAATGCATTTTTTAATTTGTGGCATCTCATAGGCAAATTCACTTCTATTTGTGATTATTAGATTCAGGACAAGATTTTTTAAATAGCTACTTCCATAGCATCCAAAATCAAGCTAGAACACATCAGAAGGCATCAGAAAGCTTAATATGCAGTTCATTTTGAACAAAGTTGCATTCGATATATGCACCATAACAGGAAATTGTGTGCATGCAATAATATTTTTACAGTGAGTAACATCTTGTCATTTGTCAACACGTTTGTCTTTTATATCCCCCTGCAGCTAAATTTAGTTAGAAAAAGCCTATATAAAAAGACATCTATGTATTTATGTAGTTCTAGTGCTCATCTCTGAAAGGCCGAAGCACTTGACATGCTGGATATTTTAACACAAAATGATACAAAGGGATAAGGACCAGATACATGGGGAAAATATTAGCTTTTTTGTTAAACTCCAGTTTTCTCTGGAACTGTAAATTTGTTACCAGATCAGGTCAAAGATGAATATGAAAAAGGGTAGCCTGCAGAGATGCAGTGATGGCTAAGATCCATCTTTCTGCTCCAAGTTCTTAGTTATGTTTCTTGAAGTGAATTTATTTTTAAATAGATCATATTCACTTTCTTTGCAAGAGTGTAACAAAACTTATTTGATATTCAGAACCCAAGACGTGACTTGGTGTGCTGAATTTACAAAGTGGACATAGGGAAAAATGTAGGAGTGACTGTCAGGAAGGATTATTATGGAAAATGTACAGAAGAAGGAAGGTAGAGAAAAATCTTTTTTTCCCCCCCTTCTTTCCTCCTTCCCTCCTTCCTTCCATCTTCCTTTCCTCCCTTCCACCCTTCCTGCCTGCCTTCCTTCCTTCCTTCCTTCCTGGATCATAACTTCTGTAGTTGTATCATACCCAAATAAGGGACAAAGTTAACTAGACACATAATTAATATAGGTGGAAATTTGGGGGTAGGAGGGGAAAAACATGTGACTGTTCAATATTTGAATTATTTATAGCACTTCCTAATTAAAACATGTGCACATGCAAAATACACACACACACACACACACACACACACACACACAGTATTAACTCCCCTAAGCCTGAAGTTGGAAAATTTTGTGCCTTAATACTTCTGCCATGTTTCTCCATTGATAGAATGGAATGTACCTAAAATCCAAACATTTGACACTTCTTGTCATTCCATAAAATATTTGGAAAATTTTTCCACAAGCTTTCTCTCAGAGACCAGATAAAAACGCCCTTTCACTGTTCCCTGTCTGTCACCCTCCCATTTCCTGTACACACCTACTTCTTGGACGGCTGCTTTTAATGCTAAGTTCAAAAACTATGACTTCCAAAGAGAGGAAAGTTTTGAAGTGAGATATGCTTTTATTTGCACGATAGGAAAGAAAATCTTTTTTCCTTGGAGTATTGGGTAAGAAGCTGGCAGATCAGCCTTAAAAAGTTCAAAATGGGAGAATATGATTCACTCTTAAATTTCCTTGATTGTTTTTGGAGTGAACATTCAAAGACCATTTTTTCCCCCAGAAATGTGTTTCCTTCATGTGAACAGAAATTAGGAAGAAAAATAATGCTTTACCTTAATCCTAGAGACAGCAGCATCTTTGATGAATGTTCAGAACATCCCTAGACATATTTGACCTTATAATTTCTGGGATTTTCTCTAAAATAATGGTGACAGAAGGGGCCTCTGTTAAAATTTCAGCATTTCCCTGTAACACGACAGCATTTTCAAATGAATCTGGTCTCTAGAGTTGGTAATTCCTGGAATAATATAAATTCATCCCAGCAACCAAGCTGTGACACAGTCAATGTACAGTTTAACAACTGACTTGATGTGCCTTCTATTGGCTCGGGTGTGTATGTGGGGTGGGGGGGGGGAGTGGTGGTGAGTGAGGAGACTCTATTTAGAGCCACTCACAGTTTTCCAGCTTTTCCTAGCTTAACTGTTATCTTCATTTCTCTTTAGCTGTCTCCTGGGCTTTGAAGTTCTGTGTTATATTACCCTTGAGTACCTCCAGCAGGACCTGAAGTTCACAGTTAACATTAACAAAGTGAACACTGTTACAAGGCACTGTACAGTAAATTCCTAGAGTCCACAGAGATGAATAGTATTGAAAGGACAGTTCTGAAGATATAAGGTCAATTTCTGCTGAGCTACCAAGTCTAGCATAGAAAATTATAGAACTAGCCTATGTTCTTTGCACTGTACCTTCAGTAACATGTGAGGTTCTTCATCATTTTTTCTCATTTATTTATGGGGAAATTTCTGAAAGATAAGGAAAAAGTATGTTTTTCTTTTTTGCACAATAGTTATAGGAATGTGTTGCTTATATTGTGATATTATCATAACTAAAATAACGTGGATTATAAAGTTCCACATTAAACTTTTCCACAGTAGGCTTTTTAAAGGCAGAAAATATTAGCCATATTTGTGTCTTCTCTAAGAGCTGATACAGCGTTTTATGTACCATAGGTGTTATATATATATATTTATTTATTTATTTATATTTATATTCTAATTAATAGTCCATATTTAGTTTTCTCTGACAGTTTTCCTGGAGGGCTTCCAAATTGTTTCACCAAAACAGAATGTACCAAAAGCTCTAGGAGTGATAGATCAATAATAACCCCATTTCGTTGAAGAGGAAATTGAGATGAAGTATGTCCAAATGACTTCAATGGGGCTATAATATAGAAACAAAGCTAATAAATTCTAGATTTATTTTGTGATTTTTACCTAGAGCCACATATAGTTTGATTAATGTAACCTCTTCTGGCATGAACATATGGATATGTGGGGAAGGAAAGGGGAGATGGATGGAAAGACATTGGGGAAAACCTAGAATGATTCATCTGGCTTAATTCTTTTCAGAAATTCAATCCCAGTTTATATTTGGCACCTATTACTAGAACTGCGCTATGCTACATTTTATAGGATATGTAGAAGAGGTTTAAGACATATTCCTGAATATGAATATTGTCCCCAGAAGCTTCCTTAAAATACAAACCTAATTAGCTGGATGAGGTAATGAATTAATTTATCAGCCCTCCTAAATACTTGTCATTTTATCAGCAAGAATGAGAGTCCTAAGATAAAAGGACTTAGAAAGGAGGTGATAATGGTGGAGAATGGTGAAATCAAGTACATTGGGCATTGTGCAGGAAAAAAGTGCTGGGGTGGAAGTGAGGTGAATTATGGGGAGGATCCCTTGTCTGAAGAGGCAGTGTGAGGATTCTCAGAGCCTCTCTGGGGGAACGATACTAAAACAGAGCTCTGCTTCACAACCCGGCTTAGACCTGGTTCTGATAACTTCTATGGTGATGATGGGGAGTTGGTGGGGGATTGGTAAGAAGACATGGAAGGGGGATCTGATACTTTAGGGTCTTTGTGACCTTCCTGAAGAAATGTGAAATTAGTGATTGTTCAGAAAATATCACTTTGTTTACAAAGACAAAAGTGTCTGAAAGTGTTGTTCCTGATGTATTTACCTGATGATGGGCAATGCATATTGATAGTCTAATGAAAATAGTCAGCCTTCTCATAGATATATTTTTTCTTTTCAGACCTCTGAATGAAATTAGTGAAATCAATTCTGACTGTAGTCAGTCTTTTTTTCTGCTCATTTACTTAGGAATTCTTATTGTAAAGCCAGACTTCTCCCATGCAATTGTATAAGCATATATTTGCTTAACTGATGCTATTAAAAAAAACCTAACTATATTAAGTCATATAAATATTAGCATGTAAAAACATGAAGTAACAACATTATTTCAAGTTTTAATTTAAAGTGGGACTGCTCTGATAAGTCAATACACTAGGGATTAGACAGCACTGGGGACCCCAATGAATAGTTCCTTAAATTTAATTACTATTTTAAAAGCTGTTAGGAGGAATCTGATTTTAGCTAACTGGTCTTAAATCTTGTTTGAACTTGACCATGCTATTCCTTTGAAAGATCTGGAGGGTAAAAAGAAAAATGGACAAGTTTAGATTCATACTTAGTGCTCAGGGATGGGTTGGTTCTAGAATTAGATAGATGGTTAGGCAGAAGAGACATCTTTTAAGATGAAATTACTGGGAAAATACTTAATTCCAGGACTTGAGTTTTAATTAAGATTCTTCGGTTGCATTGTTCATGCCTGAGGACAAGTGCAACCTACCCTTGTAAAGGGATTGAAGTAGTTCCTATGTAAGCCAGAAATTACTCTTTCGCCGTCTCTTTCTGCTTTAGATACACATGGCCAATACATGGGTCTCAGAGGTATTTGGTATACCTCTAATTACATGTTGAGACTAACTGAACAGCGATAATCTAATTCCAAATTCCTGGGAGAAGTGGATTAATCCAACTTGGATCAGCCATTCAGTCTTGATCTAATGACCTTTTTCTGGTGGAGCTGGGTGGGGTGAGCAGAGAACTGACCTAATGAAGACCAGTCAACTGGGGACCTACTTCTGTGAGCAATTTTCAGAGAGGAATAAGCCAGTGGGTTGGGCAGATACCCAAGAGAGGTTGTCTAGAGGTTTACGTGGGGTTCAGTGAGTTGATGCAACAGGATAGGGGAAAATGAGAGAATGAAGTAAAAGAAAAAATATGGCAGTAGAGATAAAAGTAACTTTTTATCAACCAGGATTAGAGTCAGCCATTCTTAAACTTCTGAGTAAGAATAGTTCCTCTCCTTTGCCAGTATGGAAGCAGAGAGCACTATGAGAATTTTGCCTCCTACCAGAAGTATTTCCTGACTAGTCATTTCTCACTGATGCTTTTAACCTCTAAACTTCTACGGTTCTTGTTGCTACAGAGCTCTTGCTAATATAATATCTTATGGGGTTTTTTTTAGTGCTATGTTATGCAGAGAAATGGTAAGAATATACATATATAACTTCTTCAGACTAGAATTCATGTTTTTGTTTCTTTATGATCCACCTGCTTCTAAGAGCACCTAAAGCAGTAATTCACCTAGAGATTAGGCTACTCAAAGGCTATGCCTTTTCTTTACTCCTCAGCATCTAATTATTAACCGCAGAACCAGAAAAATTGTACTGGATGAGCTCTTACATGCGTTCTACCCCTAACATTCCAGGGTCTAAGATATAAAGTCTCCCCAGTGAATGGAAAATTTTGTGACAAATCACAGCCATGGGATGCCTCTGACAGTTTTAGCCTGCAGGCGCTGCTGTGGTGTAAGAAGAATTAAGGGATGGGGAGGAACACATCAAACAATAGTGAGAAAAAGATGTTTTTAAGGATTCTGTTTACATCCCACATGCAGGAGTAGGTTTCTCTGCTCTAGCATCTCTCTGTGAAAGGACTGGGGTCGGTTTCCCGAACAGGGCAAGAACCAGAGGGTGTGTGTTCTCTCCAGCTGGACCTGGATATCTGAAAGGATGTCCTGTTTACATTTGGCACCAGAGCCTAGTGATTACACTGCCTGAGTACCCCCCAGAAGAGATGAAACTCAAAATGGATTTTTCACACAAGTTCAAAAAATAATACTCAGCTGACCCTGTCATCATACCACCTGGGATTGGTTTACCAAAGGCCTATATTTAAAAAGAATGCTTACTAAGAAGAGTAAGGCCATGGTATCCATGGAATGCTGTTTTTGGTGGCCATCGAGGATTTTTTTTTTATCCTTTCTCTTTCTCTTTCCCCTTCCCTTCTTTTTTTCTCTACCAATACTTTCCTTCCCTCTTTCTTTCTTTCTTTCTTTCTTTCTTTCTTTCTTTCTTTCTTTCCCTCCCATTCCTCCCTCCCTCCCTCCTCTTTCCTCCCTCCCTCCCTTTCCTCCCTCCCTTGCTCCTTTCCTCAGTCTGTCTGTCTGTCTATCTCTTTCTTTTTAAAGAAACAATCTATCTTTGAGATAAGGTGTGGGAGGTCATGGTAGGGATCCAGACTAAAAAGAAGAATGAGAAATTAGAAAAAAATGTTACTGGTGAAAAATCATTGTAAAGACAGAAACTGGTAATGAAGTTTGTCAGTCCTGGCAGTTGGAGCACTGTGACTGTGAAAGTTGTCTATCTGTTCATTGCAAATCTTTTTTAAGAAAAAAAAATATGTATATATATTAATGATATCTTCTCAAAGGGCTCCTGTCATTTCTGACAGCTTGATTTTCTGACCCTCCGGTTTATAGTTTGTACTAAATACTGTTACCTCTTATGTTGGCTACCATTCTGCTTTAAAGTCTTTATGGCATGAAGTGGGTGGGAAAATATATATATGGAATGGTTTCAGAGGTATGAATTTTGTCTTCCCAATGAGATTGTAAGCTTCATCAAGGTAAGTCACCACAGAGTGCCATTTTTAGACATTGTGCCAACACAGAAATTAATTAGGGAAGAACAGAACAGCCTAGAGGTCTCCAACTTTTGGTCTTTACCAAAGAATTTGCTCCACATTTTATGATTTCTTTGTTTATTCTATATTGAGTATGCATAACAAGCTTCAAATACCAATCCATGTGTATTTGATGATGCCAAGACTGCTCTTGCAGTAAGTGGAGCTAGGATTAGCAATTGAATAGCCAAATAAATGAAGACCAGGTATTCATAACCCACCATTTATCATGGGTTTGCAAGACAACTGCATTTATTTCAATCTATGTGTGAGAGAATGTGCCTAGCAATCAGGTCAGCACTCTGAACATTGCACGGTATTTATCTTTAGTCCCTAAACATTGTGTGTAATCAAGAAAGTGAGATGGAGTAATAAAAAACCATTATAGAGTTCTGAAAGCCCTCAATTTCATATTTACATCTTGGAACCAGCTCATTCTGACTTCATAACTCCTTAATTAGAGGCACAGTCGTTTTCTTTTCTGTAGGGCATTTTTTTCACCCTCACAATACAAGCATACATTTGGTAACTAATACCAGCAATTAGCCTCATCTGCTATGTAAATGAGTGTAATTGCAATTAAATACTTTAGTAGGCCCAAAGGGAAAACATGCAATCATTACAAAGTAAGTAGGAGAGCATGGTTAAGGGACATTTGGAAGTGTTAGCAGAAGTGCCTTTTCCCTGCGGTGTCAGGAGCCTTTTCTATGGTGAATTATTTCACTGTGAGCCCTAGAACTTGACTTGCACTTCTTGTTCTGTTTTCCTATGGAGATCAGAAGAAAACTGTCTTTTTCAGCATTTCTCAGGGTTGGTTGGTTTTGGTAAAAATCAATTTGGGAAATAGTTTCTCTTCAGCATGGATCCAGGGCTTAAAAATATCAACTTTCAGCTGCTTTTATTGTATAGTTTGGAAAAACAGCACTATATTTACCGGAAAGATAATTTTCAGTGTCAATATTTGCCCCTTAGTGGATCTTAAGGTTGAGAACTGCTGAAAGAGCATAGCACACATAGGGGAGAGTGGTGACCTACTAGGGAGTCAAGCAGTACCAGTACTAGTTAGTAGCAGAGAGTGGCTTAGACCCCGGGCTCTAGAGCCTGAGTGTGGGCCTCTAGCCCTCACTAGCTACATATACTTGGTCAAATCCTGCACCTATTTTCCCCAGTTGTCAAATGGGAAGACATGGTATATATCTCATAGGCTGCTGAAGATGAAATTGGTTCATGCAAATAATGCACCTAGAATATAGCCTGGCAAAGTGTAAGTGCTCAACCAATAAATGTGTGTAGAAATGTAGTTCCATTCCTCCGTGCAGATTTTCTGTCCAGGTGAAGCCAAACCTCAAAAAAAATGCACCTAAATGGAATCCTAGTGGTCTCTAGTGGGAGTGAGCTTACTCTGTTTTCAGCATTATGCTATAAGATTTCTTTGAGGGACATGATCCCCATGAAACTTACTGTTGTAGGCATGCATTTACTTCAGAGGTGATTCACACTTCAGTGTAGAGACTTCTTAATGAGAGTCCAAGTGAAAACAGATGTTTTTATCTATGAAGAGTGAATATGGAACAGATCATTTTTCTTTCTTTGCATTGGTGGCTAGGAGTCACATAGGCAAATTTATAGTCAACAAGTTTCTAGTTATCTATACAGGACTTCTCTGCATCACAAGCTTTTGTTTCTCTCTCTTTTAGTTTCATAAATATCCATATCCTTATTTGCAGAAAAAAATATTTTGCTGTATACATCTTGTAAATGATCTCAATTATTCTTACATAGTTGCGTTCCATTGAACAAGTCACTATGCCTCTCTCAGAAAGTTTCTTTGTCTTTAAAATGTAAAGTTGGGTTGAGTGACTTTTGGGTTTCTTTTTCCCCCCAGCTTCAAAATGCTGATTCTTAATTAAAATGAGTTCTTTTTGTTGTTGTTGGAAATGATAGCTTGAATAAATGAAGGGAAGACTCTTTAGAAAATAAGTGATACATAATATCAGAGCCAAACAATGTAGAAGAATCTTTCAGATCTTCTCACTTTGGATATTTCTGCTTTTCTCTCACTATAAATTACCCAAAGCATTTAAAGACATGATCATGAATATTTCAGTCAGTTCTTGGTTCCCTTCCCTACAGTGAAGGAAAAGGCAGAAGGCTTTTTGTTTCTGGTAGTGGAAGTAGGCACAGCATTTTTGTGACTTCCCCCATAATTTCTCCTTTATCTCTACAAGGGAATGGGAACAATGGGACCTCAAAGAATAAAGGAAAAAAAAAAGACTGTAAGCCTCTTTGCCACTTTTGATAGAAGGGAAAAATTCTAGAGTTATCTTCTTCTCTTGTTCACCTACCACTTAAGAGTTACAGGGAGAGCTTCAAAGGCTTAGCATTGTCCACTCCACTGAACTACGTTATCAGAGAAAAGACTGCCAGATGTTTAGCAATCAAACTTGGTGCAGAACATAACTTTAATGGAAAACAGAAGGGCGTTGTGTTTCCCTCCCACTGTGCTATCTATCTGAGCGACTTTCAGGAGCCCACTTTCCTTTGAAAGGCACGAGCGCGAGCGCGCGCGCACACACACACACACATTTTCTGAAATGCTGTAATTTGACCCAATTCGATATAATATAAGGTGAATCTTTGCATATACTTGTGAAATAAGTAACTTTGCATCCTTAGGGAAGGAGTTCATAAAGCCTGTATATTCTAGTGTTAACATCAGCTTAAAGAACAATTAATCCAACACAAATGGGAACATGTGGTATAAAACCACCCCCAAAAGAGTCAAATCTTATTTTCCCTGTTTATATCTGGTCAGCTTCCTTGGCACTACAGATTCAATATCTTTTTTTTTTTTTGGTAAAGACCTGGTAACATTTAATAATGGGCTAAGAGTATAGAAAATGTGTTTTCTAGAGAGAAGGAGTCATTTAATTATTGTCTCTTCATTAAGATGCTTTTAAAAAAGAAAAAAAAAAGTCCATTATTTTTAGACTAAATTGAAAAAGAGATGCTTTCAGTAGAAGATCATGTGGATCACTTTGACAATGAAGGAAATGCTGCCCAAAACACTAAATGGCTAAGGTGTAAAGGGTCCTCATGGCTGCAGAGAACAGAGTTTAACCTACTCAATTTAACTTTTAAGGTGGAATTGGCTTGTTTTTAAAGGATTTTCCCCATTCCCCAGAATTTATTCTTTACAAACTTATCTCACAGTGAAGTGCCCATCTGTGGGTTATAAAGCAACTCCAAGACATCTGGCTATAGTAGGGCCATGGATAAGTATAATGAAAATTTGATTTCAGTGACTACTTCCTCTAAATGTTAAGCATTATGACCCTTTCTTATAAAAACAACAAAACTACAAAAATATAAAATAAATGGAAATTGAATTAATTAAGTAAATTAATCTGTAGGTTTTCAGTTACTTTTTATTTTGTTACATTTTAACCTTCAGATATAGCGTACCCAGGAAGAAAAAAAAACCTTGGTCTAATTGCAGGTTATGAAGCTGGTTGGTTGAGCAAATGTTACTCTATTATTTAAGACACAGTTCCCGGCCTCATCCCCAGGTTCTTGATATTCTTCACCCGGCTGGTCTTCTTTTCCATTGAATTTCCAGTTGATGAGCAGAAGAGACTCAAAAAATAGGCAGTGGGTATTAGATTGGGTGCTGCTCTAGAGGGAAGTTTTCTTTCATAGACCTTCGTGTATGCTCTGTGTGCCCAACTTGATTGACAAATGGTGTTTGGAAAGGGAAATTGTTCAGAAGGTAATAAAAATATCTTTGTTCATAGTCTGACTGAAAAACAAAGTGAGAAAATTCTCAGGTCCAATTTTCAGTTCTGTGGTCCAGACAGATCACCCAGACGGTGTTGGGTCTCACTCAGTTTCCAGGTTGCCCCTTGAGAGGTCAGCTTAGGCTTTTGAGGTTAGGGTCACTATCCAGATGATTCCGCCCTCCCTTCCTCTGCATTCCCTTTGATAACAATGCTTTTCCCTTGTTCAGTTTTCTGTGAGGCTTCTATATGAATGTACCTTTTATTTTTACTCTTAAAAGAGTGTGTCAAAGAAAAGTCAAGATTTTGGCCTGATCTCTTTTCCCAAGTTCATGGCCATGCTCCCAATTAAACAAGTTTCTAGATTGGATTCTAATGGATATCACTTATTTTAGGCACTCAGAGAAGGACTTGACTTTTCAAGGAATGTTAAATATCAAACATATATGTTATTTTTGAATTATTACTGTCAGATATACTAATTTCAAATAGGATCCCAGCAATTTCCTGAAATCAGGTGTATTTTAAAAGGGAAGCAATTTGTAGTAGGAACCAAAAGAGATGGAAGATTTGTTTGCCTTATGTTAAGGATGATTTTATTAGATGTATATATTTTTAAATCAGTATTTTAAGAAGAACATCTGGGATTGTATGAAAATGAGTTGACCAAAGAAGTGGAATTTAGTGAAAGAATATATTTTTAGTCTTCTCAACTATATACTCTGGGAGGTAGAGTTTTTTTTTCCTTTAGATCAATAGTTTATATGCCCCAAATTTGAATTAATGACTACTATTGAGACACTTCCTGTCTACCAGGAGGTCTAGAAAACCAGGGCCAGATGAATTTCATGAAAATTTGTAACAGCAACAACAAATATAACAAAATTAAGTGCATAAACCATGTCTTTAGGATTTCAAACACTGAATCTTGCTTGCTTTTTTGTTTTTGATAACAGAAATTTTTGATTTATGGCCAAGGAGAAATTTGATGCAAACTAAACTGGAGTTGGAGAACTTAGGGACATAGTCATTCTGAACTACCACTTTTCAGTGAATTTCAATGGTGCCCAAAAAGGATAAGTTGAGGACATCGATTCAGTTCTAAAAAAGAAAATTGAAAAGTATTGTCCCCACTGGGGAAGTATCTTTCTATCAGTGGAGCATTATGTTTTGTTCCAAACCACAAAGAAATAGGGGCTTAATATTGAGAAGAAAGGAGGTGGGGTGATGATTCTGGAAGAGTGCTGATACAGAATGTATAGTTTTTTTGTGCAGTAGTTAAGATTCTTAAGAATCTAAGTGATTCTTAGAGATCATATCTACCCCAAACTATAGTTAAAAGGTCAAAGCAAAACAATACATAGAAATTCTTGAACAATTCAATAGTTGCTTCCTGAATGGCCACTGTGACCCTGCTTCATCATAGGGTATCACAGAGCTGGTCTTTAAGCTCTCTGAGCCCAGAGACCTTCTCTGATGTTTATGGAAGGCCCTTGCTGTTCCTAGAAAGTAGTAGGCACTTAGTATCTATTTGTTCAACAAATGAGTAGGAAAATAATGCAAAGATCTGTAAGATGATGTCTCTACCCACAAGGAGATATTGATTATAAAAGCATTCAGAAACTGCTTTTATAGTTGATAAAATCTATTGATCAATGTTATTATCTATAGTAGTCAGTGGTTCCAACTCTGGTTTGTATCAGAGTCACCCGATAGGTCTTCTTTTTTAATTTTTAAAATTTTTATTATCATTTTTGTGTGTGTGTATACAGATGTTTATGACTCAACTTGACTCAGGGAAGGAAATCTTGGTAGGAAGTGGTAGAGATGGTGAAGGAAGCAGGTGTCAGCATTCACCAGGTGATTTCTGGCACACAATGCAGATAGAAGTTGCTGTAGTGAAGAGGACAGGGTGCTGGCTCTGATCCAGACTGAGTTTAAAACTGGCTCTAGCCTTTTATAGCTTTCTAACCTTAAGATTAACTTCTCTGAGCCTCAGTTTTCCCATCTATAAATGGAGAGAATAATAGTAACTATCGTCAGAAGACTATTGGGTGGATTCAAGGAGATAAGCCAAGTAAAGTGCATATCTCAGAGCCTGGCACGGAGTAGGCACTCAATAAACTTTGTAATTGCTCACCACCAGGGCCTGTGGCTTATTTCATTTTCAGTAGTAGAACTAGACAGAAGAATCACATTCCCTATTCTCTTGGGTGAGGCTGTCATGACATTTTCTCTCATCTGTTTCACGACAGAATGGTCTGAGAAGCTTGCTCCTCCTGAATCACAGCCAGGACCAGCTAAACATTTGGTAAGGTCAGAATAGACTGTGGCATTTCCGATCCCCATTGGACTTCCCTCTAGGATGAACGTACTTATGTTGTTTCAGGATTTCCAGCAAGTCCCGGCCTGGAAACCAAAAGCTAAAGTTATCCCAAAGTGATAAGCTCAGGAACTACATGAAATGTTGATTTGGATCTAGTTTCAAAGGTTATCAAAGGTTCAGAAGCCGAGAAAGGAATGGCAGGTTAAGGGTTGGTGGGAAGGGGTCTAGCATTTTACCTACAGGGGAAAATTGTGCTGTAGAGAGAAAAACCAGTTTTGACCGAAATGGCCAAGCAAACAGGTAAGTTTAAATTAATGATAAACTGATAATCTGAGCCTCTAAGATAAACAAAATAAGGAGCTGTTATAGAATGAGGTTTATCAGAGTGCGATAGGAAGGTCAGGCATGACAAATTGGGAAACTGGGATGTTGAGTTGGCTCATGACTATTATGTAACTAACATTTTTGCTAAATTTAAACAGGAGCAGCCTTCTCTGGAGGTGTGTGGGTGGAGAGGTGAAGGGGCAGATTGAAAACAATGGTCTTTATTTTAATAATGTACTTTAATTTTAGACCAGGGTTGAATGAGAACTTTCAGCTAACAGTATATTTTTTGGCAGTTCTGTATTTTTTTGAACTGAGGCTACCTTTGGCCCTATGGAACACCCCTATTTTTCTGTCAAACTACTACATCTCGTGCATTTTTCTCTGGCCTCCCTGGAAGTAGAATTGTCTCGGCCTTTCCCCTGCAGAACGCAAAACATAAACATAAGGACATTAAAATGGAAACAGGATCTTGGTTCTCACTGTTTCACCAGGCTCCTTAGCACTGACCTCTGACCCTCATTAAGATCCCATGGAAAGTCTGGGCATCTGGGGTGTGTAGCTCACTGTGGGAATTTTTTTGTTGTTATGGTTGTTGTTTTCCTCCTCCTGGATTATTTTGGCTTAACCTGGGGCTATGATGTAAAATAAGCCACTTTCAAGAGCTTTTCCTGACCTCATCTGGGGATGGGGTTAGAATGGAATTTGACTACTGCTGCTGTCAACTCAAAGAATCCCACTTTCACGTCTTCATCTAAAATTTATGTGAGAAAATAAAACATAACATCTCTTGCATTCTCTTGCACTAATGACAGGTAAATTCTTGTTTTTGAACACCGATGTAGAATTGTTGAGGTTACTGAAGATTCATTTTTTAATTTTTTTACTCACTTGTTACTTTTGTAACAGTAGGACCCTACACTAGATACTCTCTCCCATATTTTCTTGATTTATGTTGTTTCCTATCATACTTTCATTAAGGAAGACACCTTTCCGGATCATTCAGTGGGAAAGATCTCAGATAAGTTTGTTTTTCTTTAATGGAATTCTTTGTTGTCCTTGAGCAGTTTAAGAGGCTAAAGTCCAGAAATATAATTGGATGGCAATTTAAAATATTCTGGGTTGAGTGGCTAATTTATGTACACATTTAGGAGTAATTAGTAGAGGATTTGGAAACTTTTCAATAAAAGCAGAAGAGCAGCCATCCAGGATAAGGTAGAATATTTTTTTCCTCTTTGGTTGGGTACCTCTTTTAGATGTCTCAGGGTCACAGATTTCTGTTCCACAAGGGCTGAGTTTCATCTTAAGATTTTCTAATCCATTATAGACTTTCTCATGGCTCAGTTTCAGTTGATATAAGAGTAACTGTTATAAAAATGTTGAGCTGAAGAAGGCTGATAAGTTTTCTTACAGGTATTTTGGATTTTGTTTTTAAGAGAATATTAACAGAAGTCAATATTTAATCTTTATAGTGTTTTTTTTCCCTCCTAAGAAATTCGATATACTGTGTTCTAAAAATTCTGGAGAATACACAGAATTCTTATTTTGAAGTGGAAAAACTGAGACTCAAGAGGGCAAGTGATTTGCCCAAAGTTACCAAGTCCCATGTATGTATATAAAACTCAAGTTCTCAATCTCTAATACTATATCGTATCTATAAGTAAAAAGAAAATTGAAAACCTAAACCTGCTCTACATCAGAAAAGAAGAGAAAAAGCTAGGAATGCCTATGTGTGTCCTTTCAAGCTCTCTCTGTGAAAAATTATTCTTTCCCACAAAACCCTCTTTTTTTTTGGATGGGTGTCTGTGCAGTATTCTAAAGTCTTCCTAATAGAGTCCATTTTTTTGCTTCAGTTTAATTTTAGGACTTGGGCTTCTAGAAGGTACATATCTGATTCTACAGCACTCAAACTACTGTTACTTCACAAACAAATGTCAAGAAGAGAAGTAAGGGGAGAATATATGATTACTAGTTTGAGTAAGCACCTGTAGGAGGCCATGGAATAGGTCCTCACTGTGCCACACTCTTCTTTCTCCTTGAAAATACCACTTCCTCTTGAACTCTGCCATTCCAAGCCCAGAACCTTTATAAAAGTTGCCTCTTTAACACGGTCTCCTTTATTGACACAGTTCAGTCGTCTATGAACACCTAGATAGAATTATTTGACTTCATATTTTTTTTCACATTCTTCAGCTCTTTCACATGTCTGCTCAGTCTTTTTAATTAAATCACACACTCCTTTTTTTCCGTTACTTTTTTTCTTAATTCCAAAGGGCCTAACATGTTGCTCTATACAGAGCAGTCAATAAGTTTGACTGTTATAATGACACAAATCATATATTCAGTGAATTACTTGACCACATATAGGATGAGTATAACCCTCACTTCTGTGTGGAGATGAGATGAAATCAGAAGAGGAGTGTGTCTTTGTAGCCCGTGTATCCTGTGCAGAGAGCTCCAAATGAGGAATAGGTCTGACATGGCAAAAATGAAATTACCTTTATTAATAACTCAACTTACAAATGTATAGCTCGTTGGAAATTCACATTTCTTTGATATATATTATCTCATTTGATTCTCACAGGAAACTGGAAGTCAATCTGTATTGACTCTGTTTTATGGCTAAAGAAACTGAAGCTCACAGGAATTTAGTGATTTATCCATATATATATCTTGCAAGTAGTTGAACCTTGAACCCAGTGTTTTGTCTTGTTTTGTTTCCTTTGACCTCCAGGGTTCATGCTCTTCCATACTGCTTCTCCCATTCCATAAAGCGATCATTGCAATGCTCACAGTTAGTGACTCATTCTGGAGTAATAACCCTGCCTCAAGTGATATTTGCAAATACTATTAACCAAGGGATTTCTGTGACTACTATATGTCCTGTAGCTTCTAGCATAATACAATTGTAATATTGAAATAAGATGGCTTTTTTTTTTTTTTTTTTTTTTTTAATAAGAGCTCTTAGAAAACTGCAGGTTGGATGGAAAAAAGTCACAGGTTACTTAGACATTGCACTTTGAACATATTGCGCTCTTGTGCTTCATTTGAGCAGCATGATTCTGGCTTTTTAGCTCAGCAGAAGTTTAGTGTAAGCTTCTAGGTCAGTTCATCCACTCACTAGAAGGAAGATTAGAACATCCTTCTCCTTTTTTCTCAAAGCTGAGAAGAGACATTTAATAACAACTCTCTGAAGGGGCAGAAAGTCCAATATGTCTGCAATTGTCAAAGAAAGATAATCTGTTACTACAAAATCATCATTTCCATAAGGTGCTTTCAGAACAAGGTAGAATCACAGCACAGTCATAAAACTCCCACTAAGTAACATGGAAATATTAGTGGGTTAATTCCTTCCCATTTACCCCCCAAACAACAACACTGTACCATGTGTAGTACTTCCTGTTTTGTTTTTCAGTCTTTGCTTGATTTCAGCTTGTTTAGACTTCATAGTCTCCAATCTCTTATGAAGATAGCTATTCTGGCTCAGAGACTTCCGTTGAACCCCACCGTATTGCCCACCCCCAGCTGCACAGACCCAGTCTTCCAGATTTAGTAGAGATCATTACCACCCATAAATTTTATGTGCATTAAAGGTAGTTTCCCTCTCTTGTAATCATTATTAATATTTGATGGCCAAGGTATTATTCTTTATCGATAATTTTATAGATCATAGTTAATTTAGAAAGAAAAAAATCAGACCTGTAATGCAAAGTAGTACAGTTCCACTTTAAAGAGTGACCTTGTCAAAGAGATGCATTTTTACTTCAATTAAATTCAAAGTCAGTCAGTCCCATAGGTAATGTTAGCAATTATAAGAATACTTTACAAAAGTAGTTAAAAAACACTCAGAGAACTTTTATGTGATGCTAGTTTTTAAAGCAAGAATGACTTTCTTCTAAAACTTCAATTCTTTATGAGATCATTTTGGAGTGTACTGTTACATAAAACATGAGGTCAGTAACTAAGGCTAATTAAATTTTAGTAGGAGCAAAAGTCACCAAAAGGTTTTTGCATTCATCCTACCCGTTCTAAAACAGTGATACAATACGCCATTAATAGCCTTAGAATTGCTAATTATTTCAACATGAATAGCGATATCAACGCTGTCAGTTTAATTTAATACACTCAGGAGAATTCCTGCAGAATGCATGATTTCTCTATTATTTCCTGGTTTTCACAACCACTAAAAGCTATAAATTCTCTTTCTTTTCTTCAGAGAGAGAGAGATTAGTAGTCTGGACCCTTCTCACCTTTTTGAGGAATGTTGCAGTTGTTATTTTTTTAAGAAATGGGAAGTGAAAACAAAATAGAAATTCAGAAATGAGAGTAGGCTAGGTTTAATTCTGTGATCGAGTGTGAGGAAAAATGTTCCTTACTCCAAAGGAATTAAGATGCTCATGCCTTCTGTTGATTTCAGTGGAGTTTCTACTTGGGAAATGACCTTGGACTTGGGGTTGAAGTGTCTCCTTTTTTGGAGAGGAGTTAAAAAGAAAGTCTGGAGGAGTTTAAGTGAAAAGAAATTGTTTGATTGAATAAACAAGTAGAAACTTCATTAGAAACTTAACCAAGTTAAAAGGAGGGAGTTATCCTCTCATTTCATAAAGTATTCCTTTGGAAGGCAATAGAGAAAAACACGGCTTTCTTGTGGGGGAAGTGTGAATTAAAATTTATTCTATAAAAGATTCATTTGGTAGTAACTAATTAAAAAGTACTAGGTTAGACCTTAAAATCATGGAATGTCAGAGTTGGAAAAAACCTTGAAAATAATCTATTCTATGTTTTTAATGCTTGTAAACCCTTAAAAGTGATGGGTCAATCTGGGCTTGTATGTCTTTAGTGATAGAACACTTACTACATTATTTTCAGAACATTTTAATTGTTTGTACATTCTTCTTTAAACCAATTGAATTTTCTTTGAATTTTCACTCATTTACTGGGTTAGCATCTTCTGAAATATGATGGTTTTAGGTGACATACAGGAAAGAATCTTAATGGTAACATATATCTCAACATACATTTAAAAAATACGCTATTGTACCAAACTCATGATTTCACAGATTATTATTGCTTACGATGGAGCTAAGGGGAAAAAAAATGAGTTCATGTAAGGTGGAGTTAAGAAACTCTTAGGTAAACACTAAGTGCATGTGAAGATGAATATGACCAAAGTTGTGAAGGTGATTACAAAACAACTAAGTATGAAAAACAGTACCCTAGGTCTACTATGGGAACCAGAACAGATGCTATAATCCTATATCATGGAAGACTGTACCGTCATGAGATTAGTCAGGAAGGTGTATATAGATAAATTGGGGCAGAGAGAAGAGGTAGAAGGCTGCTGTAATAATGGGGCAGATATACGGTGGTCTAATACATGGTGGGGACAGCAGAAAGGTCAAGAAAGAAGTCTGTTAGTAGTGTGTTATGAAAAGAACACTGTCCTGCATCTCCAAGGACTCAGATCTTCGTCCTACCTCTCCTCTAAGTAGATCTCCTCTTACTTCTCTAGGCCTTAGTTTTCCTCATCTGTGGAATAGGGATGATTTTTAATGAGGACACCAATATTCCTTCCAGCTTTAGAGACCTTTGATTACATAATCATTGTGAATATATGGACTCAGCAAATGAATGGATATGAGGAATGAGAAAAGAAAGAATTGACAATGACAGTGAGATTTAAAAGTGGGTGAGAAGGATCGTTCACAGACAAGAGAATCAAGTGGAGAGGATAATTTGGAATCAGTAGGGAAGGAAAGATTGTTTTGGATCTATTGCAGTGGAGATGCCAATGACATCTCTAGGTCTGATAGGTTCTTGGATACTTGAGAAAGAGTGAGACTTTATTTGCTCATTTGTAAAATAGAAATTAGGTGATCTATAGAGATTTGGGGACTTACGTAGAGATAGATGAGGAGAGAAAATTGGAGTAAAGGGAGTTAACAACTATATTCAGGGCTCCTATATGTCAGACATGTTATTTACATGGTCTCTTTAACCCATACAAAAGTCTTATGAGGTATATGTAATTTTCCCCGTTTTATAGAATAGAAAAATGAATGTTTGGAATGGTCCAAGATCACCCAAGAATGAATACATAGCTAGAGTTAAACCTGTCTGTCTGACTTCCAAATCTATGTGATTCTAGCCCCATGAGGACAGAGACATGTTAAACGTAGAGAGTGGGGAAGAAATGAAGACACTGCATGGGAGTCCTCTGAGGATTGCAGGGAGAACCTCTGATCCTGTGAGGTGAGTGCAGTCAAAGCCAGGGGGAAGAAAAGGAGGGGACGATTATGGTTGACCCTTGATCCATGTGGGCGTTAGGGACACTAACCCACATGCAGTCAAAAATCTGCATATAACTTTTGAATTTCCAAAAACCTTAACCACTAATAGCTTAATGTTGACTAAAAGCCTCACTAATAATATAAATAGTCAATACATATTTCATATACGTATTATACACTGTATTTTTACAATAAAGTAAGCTAGAGAAAAGAAAGTGCTAAGAAAAATGTTAAGGAAAATACCTTTACAGCACTGTACAGTATTTATTGAAAAGAATCTGTATAAGTGGACCCACATAGTTCTAACCCTTGTTGTTCAAGGGTCAACTGTACATATACTGAACACGTACTATATGTTAGACACTTTTCTAAGTGATTTACATTTATTAATTCATTTTATCCTAAAACAACTGACTTACTGAATGGGCTGGTCTCAGTAGGATTCAAGGCAGTAAACAATTTTATTCTTTCCTACTATAGCCTTTCAATCCCAACCACTCAGTACTCCATGACTACCCCTAGACCATGTATTGAGCAGATCCTATAACTTTTCTTGATCCCTTCTCAAGTACTGTATTAGGAACTATGATCCATACATTAATATAATGCATGCTATGTGGTGCCAAAAAAGAATGAAGATGTTCTTTTTGTACTGAAGCAAAATGTCAAGTGGGAAAAAAAGCAAAAAAGTAAATATAACAACCTACCAGTAGGGTAAAGAGTAAAGGGAGGAAAAAATTATGTCTGATTAAATACCCTTTGGGACATCACAGGACCTAATAGAAGTATTTGCTTATGGGAAGGGAAATTGTTGGCTAGGGTAACTGTAGAGGGAGGAAAACTTTCCATCGAATTTCTTTTTATTCTCTTTAACTTTTACTCTTTTTGAATGGGATAATATTGAGCTTAGTCATATATTGCCACAATAATGATGCATAATAATCACCCCCAAACTTGTGGCCATAAGTGTTGATACTCATGCTCATAGGCAAGCGGTTTAGCTGAGTGCCCTATTTGTGGGCGAACTCTATTCTTGTGAGCATTATTAAATCTCGTTTGTAAATATGTTGGCTCTCTCTTAATATTGGCCCCCGGGTTAGGAAGAAACAGCTGTGTTCAGAGTGAGATAAAATCCGTTAGATTGTGCTGTTAGTTATTATATATGCAATCGTGTCGTCTACTTTCGAATACCTGGAGTTCAGAAATGCCTCTTTCGCTGTTTATGCTGGATCCAGCTGACAGCCAAAAAATATAGGATGGGATCAAAGGGACACTGGCATTTTCTGACTTTTACAAAGTTACCTATTTCTTTTCAATAAAAAAGAAAAAGAATTTCTATCATTTTCAGCACTTAAGTATTAAATATGCAATGAATCCCCCCAAAAATTAAAAAAAAAATCTACAGCTGTGCCGATTGCCCATTGTGGTTCTACTTCATTTATCTCATTTTAGGACCCCCAGCTAAAAGGAGCAGAGACTTTCTGGGGCATGTTCTTTTCATAGCGAAGTCAGTAATTTCCAGAGTGGTGACAGAAGACATTCATGCTAACTAACTAAACGTTTGGTTTGAAATGTCCACACAGTCACTTCTGACCCACATGCTTAAATAAGCAGGGACATATACTCCTCCAGGAGGTATAGAGAATGAATCATTGCCAAACAATAATCTACCCCACTATTAAAAAAAAAATAGGTCAATTTAAGTCTAATATAAAAATTTTAATCTCTCATTCAATCCCTTATTTCTCCTTTTTCCACCATAGCTCAAGCTTGACCCATATTTAGAAGTATGTAGTGAGGAAAGGGATCAAGGCCAGTTTCTTTTGTTTTCTTTTCTTTTCTCTTTTCCCTCCCTCTCTCCTTCTCCTCCTCCCTTTCTTCTCTTCTTTCTTTTTTCTTCTCCTTTCTTCACTTTACCTACTTTTAACTTTTATATGCTGTATCTGGCTTCTCCAAAGTTAGGTTCAAGAAAGAAGAATGATTAGAAGGAAGGATCAAGTTCTTTTTTTTGTTTTTTAAATAGATGCCACACTCAGAGTGGAGCCCAATGTGGGGCTTGAACTCATGACTCTGAGATCAAGATCGGAGCTGAGATCAAGAGTCAGACACTTAACTAACTGAGCCACCCAGGTGCCCCCAAAGATCAAGTTCTGCTATGACTGGTCTTCTGTACTATATATTGGTGTCCTATGAAATGACCCATGACATAATACTGGTTCTTTGTTTCATGAAACAGCTGGTGAGTTCTTTGAGATTTTTGGCAGGGGCTTTCTGCTTGATCATCCCTCCATACAATTGATGCATCTCTGAATGACCATTCATAGAGGTTTCTATGCTGTTAGATCTATTGGGTGGGATTCTTTCAAGCACTCAAGCCCTGCCACTGTCTGTGAACTATGAGAAATAAGTACCTGTACCTGCTGTTGATTAAAATGTAGCTTGCGTCCAGGGTAGTCCTTATTCTCTGTTTATAGAGATAGCCACTCATCATTAAACTTTTCCAGGTAAAAGCCATCTCTCCTCAACTTGGCTTCATAGTAAGGAAGCACCTTGTCCTTTCAAATGCACAGCTCTAATCAACTCTTTCCAAACAGATTCTTACCTCTCTTCTCCCCAGGCTGTATTAAACCTTTTATTGCACAGGTTGGAGATGGATGGTGGGTTAAAGAAGTGGATGGCATCCAGAATCATGGATTCTAGACACAGCTCTGCCACTAACTGCAGAAGTGACATGAGTGAGAATCTAGTTCAGCACCACTTTTCTAAAGAAGAGGAAACTGGGACTCACATACTTAACTTTTCCTCTTCAATCTGATAGTGACAAAACTCTGCCTAAATCTGCCTAAATTCTTTGGACTGCAGTATAATTTTTTTCCCCACTGCATCAAAGCAGGAAGTCTTCCCTTATGTTTAAACAACCCTCTTTTTGTGATTTAGATCCTTCCTTCTTGTTCTGGCCTTGGCAAGGACCAGACTAGGAGAACAGCTGGTCACCATTTTTTATATGTGAACATTGTAAATAAAAAGCCTTCCAAACCTGCCCTAAGAGTTAGGATTTCTTTTAGAGTCGTAAGAAGCCCCAGGGACTCGTTTTAGTGCATTCAAACTACAAAATACTTTGGTTCTGAAGATCTTCTTCTGAAAGACCCCAATAAAGATCTCTCCTCACAGTCCATTCATCAATTAGTCCCCCTATGTGGCTACGGGGAGATGTGCAAAGTCAGCTGAACTTGGCACTCATTATTCCTAGAGGAAAGTATATTTCAAACTTAATACTTAGATTCCAAACTCTTTTCTCTGTAGGAGTTATAATGCTTAAGTAAAATAACATTCTTAACTCCAAGTATAGAGTTCTTAAATAGGAACTTATATCTTCTTTTTCCCCCTTATTTTTGGAAATTTAAAGTTCATTAAATTATTAACTTTTAAAAACTTCCATCCTCCTACTTCATTGTCTGTCAGCCTAAGGTCTCCCCTCCTCCTTGTCACCATCTCTCTCCCTATAAGGATATATTCTGTTCCTTTTGTGCTTCATTTCTTACGCTGCTGCTCAACATTATTGCCCTTTCCCTGCCTATCTTTGAAAGCTTGTGAATGTGCACGCGCATACCCTCCATTTGCATGCACAGTGCAGATAAAAGAACAAAATCTCCTGTCTTCTGAGAAAAATTCTAACTCTCCTCAGGTACTGTAGGTGTCTCATTTAATATTCTTGCTTGAAAATATGAGAGGGGTCCTGAATCGTGATCTCGCATTATGCCTCAGAGCAGGCCTTCTTAAAAGTACAGTTCCCTCCCCCAGAGGAAATGAGAGAGCTATTTAAAACAAGCAATCAATCCATTTAGAACTCACCACAATCTGAACAACAGTTCTTAGGGTGATGAATCAAAGGAAAAGAGGAAAAGAATTTTTTAAAAATGGATTTAAAAGGAGATTTTGGACCCATCAGCATTCACTGAGTCCAAACATAGAAATTCAATTCAATTTATCACGAAGAGAAAAGATTAATCACTTGCAGAAATCTTGAAATCGGTGTGCTGCATTCAGAGTTGTTAAATGAGAATCATTTTTAATTACCACTATCTGCTCGGTATGAAACTTTTCTACATGATTTGATTATCTTGCTACAGCGTGAGTTGTCTTTAATTCCTCTGTGTTTCAATCCCCAAACCAAGTCCATTGCTACCCGTGACAATTTTTCAGAGGATTCAGATTTATTCCTCTTCTTTTGAAAAGTCAGCACCTCATAGGAAGTGTCTACCTCACATGAATTCATACTATTCCAGTGATCTGTTACCTGACCATTGCTTTCATCTTCCCTTTGTGTGTGTGTGTATGTGTGTGTGTGTGTGTGTACACAAAAGTAAAGATCTTTTTTCTAAGTATTTTTTAGGGAATGCCATTTCCATGTGCAATCTACCTACTATAATTTCTAGTTATTTCTTAAGTCAAATCTAAACTCAGTCTTACTACTCCAAAGCTACATTTCTATTGCTGGTTTTGATGGAACTTGTTTTGCCACTCAACATTTTTTTTTTCCTGGTAACATCATTCAGTTTTGCTCTATTGCATAGAATCTAGTAGGACCATCAACCCAAGTGTCCTCCCCCACTCTGGCCTAGGCAAAAGTCCATGATCCAAACCTTTTACCCATAGTTTGACATGAGCAGAGTGACCAAAAAAAAACCACAAAACAAAAAACAAAAAACAAAAAAAACACCTCAAAATGGCAGGAACTCACTCATTTCTAAGACTATCCATTTGCCCCTGTTCCCTGGACCCCCAATCAACTTTAATCCTTGCTGAGTCTGTTTCTTCAGGCTTCTACACAATGTGTGAACCACTCAGCATCTTTCAAGTCAATTTTGCTTTTCTGCTTCAATTAGATTTATGTTTTGTTGATTATATTACAGTTGGTTTTTGTTGATTACCAACCAGAAACTTCCAGTTGAGACATAATGGAATTCTCCTCAAATATCCTCTAGTCCAGTTAGTTTTCCCACCTCCGGTCAAGAGTAGGATGGGCTTTTGGGGGGCTATTGTTCTGTTATCATCCTAATTTTTTTTTCGTTTTGTTGATAAACTGTACCATTTTTATCCTTTATAATATTTCTTCAAACCTTACTTTTTCATGGCAACGAAGTCCATTTAATAATGATCTATATTAACTTCCTTCATGGCATTTCTATATAAATTATTTCCTTTGACCTTCACAATCACCCAGGGATATATGTCGAACAGAGAGTATTAATTCCATTTTATACAGATGACTAAATTGGAGCTTAAGGAAGCAAAAGGCCCAACCCAAATGTCCAGTGATAGAACTAGGACTTAACCACCCTATCTTTCCACACCAAACCCACTGTCATGTCTTTTCTTTTGCACACCACACTTAACACAGTGAGCAAATAAGGTGTATGGCCCCTACCAGCATTATTACCATATAAAAGAGGACCCCAAGAAGATAGAAACTCTTTCCAGAACCAAAAAAGTGAAACTATAATAATAGGGCAAAGCCTCTAGCATATTATGGCTACTGGAAGGAGGCTTTGTTCCCTGTCCTTTTATACACCACACAGGTGGCTGCTGGCTTCTCTACCTACTCCTACAGATAGCATGAGGTAAGGGAGCAGGCATGAATAAGTGTGTGTCTCCTTGCCAGTTGATAAAGAAGATGGGAGAAGGCCATGTTGGTGTGACCTGCTTTAAAGGAAAACAAAGAATCCCTCTGATGTTGCTAGTAAAAATGAGTGGCTGAACTAACCCCTTGGGTTGGTAACAGTTTCTACCTTTATATCAAAAGAATAGCAATGCATGCATTTTTTTAACATCCATGTTTCAGATTAGGAAATTGGCCTAATGTAGCCCAGTTTAATCACTGAGTCACTAGGAACTAGTTTGTTGCAAAAAGTTATGGTCATTCCTTGGAATTTCCTGTTTCATACAAGTGTCTGTGTGTCTCAGTTTTTGGATTTGAAATAATCGTTGTTCCCAGGGGAAGGGGAAACAGCGTGGCTGTGGACCAGTTTGTGTTAGGCCATTCACTTCTCTCGTCAGTGTCTCACAGGCATGAATTATATTATAAGAGCATTTCTTGGATAGTACAGGAACTTGAAGGTGACAGAAAAAGAACAGTTGACGTATAATTGAAAACTCCACTGAAAACACTTAAAAGACAGATGAAAATGTGAAATCGTCTAGCAGCAGTTGCCCCTGACAGTCACTGCCAATCCCTGATAAACTCCAAGATTCCACCTCAGGTTGCACATTTCCCACAGAGGGGTCATTGCCCTGTGAGTGTGCAGCACACCTGCAGGCAGGTCTCTCCTGGTGTTTGCCTATAGGAAGGTCGTTAAAAGGCAGAACAAATTAGGGCAGCTCCCCCAGCAGTAGCAATTAACCTTCAGGAACCTGGCAGGCATAGGTATATTTTAGGACTGCCGAAAGCATTAACCTTCTTGTTATTTAAAGAAGTGAACGGTAGGAGGAAAATCTGAGATCTCCTTCACCCTCTCTCTCCTTTCACTTCCCCTCTCTTCATCACCTCCTTCCCCCTAATTGCCCCACCATTCCCCTCTATTTCATCCATCCTATGGATGTCTTTGAGATGCGTAAAGTTCTCTTCCTGTGGCAATAATGGCAGTTGCTCCTTCGTGCCAATCTGTCTCATTGTGGGCAGTTCTCAGGGAGGGCCCTTACACATGGTGAAGTGAAGTCTCTTCTTCTCTGGGTCCAGTCTTAGGACGAGTCTGGGGGGACGTGGTGCAGGTTCTGAAGCCTCCTGGCCTGGTGCCATGTGGTGATAGGTACCACTGATGCCTGTCACACCGACAGGGCCCCTGCAGGTGCCTCTTAAATGCCCATCCGTCTCCTTCTCGTCCTTTTCCTGTTGGCTCTCTGGAAAAGAAGGAAACCCATTTTCTCTGCAGGGGAGAGCAAACAGCAAGTTGGCTCATCCATCATTGCTAATGTCAGATGCAAGCTGTAGATGAATGTTCAGAGACTGACACAGCTCTGGTCAGAACCTCCATAATAATGCCCCCTTTCCTGTTAGCTAGGGATCTCTGATTGGGAAGAAAAGAATATGTATATCATTTTAAAATGTTCACATTCAAGAAACAGCATTTTATTTTGAATATCCATTAATCTGATGTCTCTTAGCTGGGATAACTTATATTTGGATCCTAATGTACAAAAACAAATCTGTGAGGTTTAATTTCACTTTCAATTAATGATGTTTTATTTTAGAAAAGCAATAGTGAAATAAAAGGAAAACATAGGATAATAGTCTTGAGTCTCTTATGTCAAATGTCATTGATGTACATCCATTTAAGAGAGAAAAGGAAAAAAATGTTTCATTTCACTAAAGAATGAGTACTATTATTTCATTTAAAAATAATCCCTAGGCTATTAGGCAACACTATGAAAATCTAATCTGGCAGCATGTTTGTGATTGTTACAAGAAGACACCTATGAAGAAATTCTAAGGAGAGAACTGATTCAGGATTTGATGTGGCTTCTGGCAAAGCGAGGAGATGCCAGGATTGCCCCAGCCTCTGAGGAAGCCTCTTTAATTTAAATGTGCATGCTGAGATGCCGCTGTGCTGATGAATGCATATTTATTGGACCTGGATAGGAGGCAAATGTGTAACTAATTAAACTATCCTAGTGTCAGCTACTCTGGCCAACAACCCCTTTAGAAAAAAGCATTGCTATTTAAAATGTATTTCAGAAGCAAAAAGTTACCACTCAACTAATAGACAAATAGTATCTGTGAAGGGACACAAGGTGATTTTACTAAGATTAGAAAAATAGGATTTAGGAATATCTTTAATTTAGAGGTGACTTCATGAAAGTTGACTCAACAAAGAGTGCTGATGGGCTACTTTGGTTCTCTACCTGAGATGAAGATGAATTGTCTAGAAAATGTATAGAATAGCATGTTAGAGCACATCTAGTCCACTTGTCCCCCTTTGAGCTGAGCCAACGGAGGGAGCTTAAAGTGACTGGAATATAAACTAAGTAAGCTTCCCTGTTTTCCAGCTGAGAGTGCTTCCTTTGCACTTCTGTTAGCCAACAATTTTTTTGTAATCTTATTATAAAAGATAATAATTTTTTATAATCCAATCTTTAAAAAAAAAAGTGTAACTGGTTAATAAGGAGAGCTCCCGAAATTTGTTTCTTTAACAAATCTAGACAAGATAAGCAGCCCTGCTCCAGGTAGAAGCAAAAAGATGGGACTGGATAGCATCAGAATGCTGGAGTTCTGTTATCTCATACTCTGCAACATGTTAAATAATTCAACTTAGGCATTTATTTCATCCATACCATGCATACTTTAGATTTTCATTATCTAATGATGAAGAGTCTATTGATAGATCTAGGTTGAGGAGAATATTCCAATTTGGGGGTTTTCTGAGGCAGTGCAATAAATAATGCTTCTCTTCCTTACCCAGATTCTGAATTAATCAAGAAATAAGTCAGCAGTAAGCTAATGGAGTACTGAAAGATCACCTTTATTACTGATAAAATTTGAACAGTATATCTCAGAGTGCATTCAGATGGGCTAGCTGAGCTGACTCCCAGTACATGGGCTGACCTGCTCCCTAGGAGCAAGGAGATGGGCAGGGTCATATCAAATTTACTAATCTGATAAGTAATTCCATTTGCCTCTTATGCCTTCATCTTTGCTGGTGAAATGAAAGAAGAACAAGGTTATCAAAGTTATTCTTTTTGAACTCCCCCAGAGAAAGAAATAGGGTGGAGAAGAAACATTCCCTTCTACAACTTTTCCATTTTGCCTTTTGATTCTTTTCTTTCAGTTGGATATGAAAGACATGAAATCCAACATTTTGGGGAAACGCTTTCCTTCTTTATCAACTTGGGATCACTAAGTGTGTGTGTGTGTGTGTGTGTGTGTGTGTGTGTGTGTGTGTTGAATGACATTCTTTCCAAAAGGTGAGTGTGTGAGGGTAGGAAGGAGGAAGGGTTTAGACTCATTAAAGAAGTGATACAAAGTGAAAAAAGAAGAGCTAACATTCCATTTCAGATAATGAAATTGAGATTTTGCCAAATTAATGTGAAAATAGGCGAGAAGAAAAAAAGGATATTTTTCCTTTAACACAGCAAGAACCAAGCTTAGAAAATTCATTTATCCTAGATATTTATTAAGTGCTGACTGCTGACTATGGGTTAGAGACCATTCTAAGCCCTGGGAATACAGCTGTGAAAAATTCTATTGATAAAACTCTGCCTTTGCTAAGATTGTATTTTAGTTGGGGCAGACTTGAGATCTAGTGGGCCTACCATGGTATCTCCTCTGGGGAAGTAAATCAAGCCAGGAGCTGAATACTGGATGCCTATGTCGATTCAACAGTAAGAGTCAAAGGTTCATCGACAGGTGCCAGTCAAGTTAGAAGGAACCATACATCAAGCACATCAGCTACTGACTTCAGAACTGAATGCCAGCAGAGGGAGTAGCTGCCAGGTGAAAGAGAAACATGAGAGCTGAGATCTCAGATCAGAGGACTTCTTCAATCCAGTACCACAAGACTTGGCAAGCTCCTTCCCCCAACATATACCCAGACATCATTTTGAGAAGAGAAGGGAGAAGATGGCAAAGTCTGCAAGTGGTTGGATCTTCAAAGGAGAGAGTACTTGAGCAGATCTTGATTTAAAGTGAATTATCAATGAATTGAATGTTTAAACTAAAAGGAAACTTTATACTGGAATGACTGAAATATTTTTATTTGGGTTAAATGTCCTTCCTTTCCCTTGACATCTGACAGTAGAGAGACCTTCCAGAAGTGTGGGGGTAATTTTATGACCTTGCCATATGGTGCTGTGGAGATGATGTCACATAAACAGCAAATGTACTTGGATGCCTCATTGCTGACTATTTGTCTTTGACTAATTTTGAGACAAAAGAGAACCTTTTTCCTTCCTCTTTGAAGCTTTGTGTTCTTAGGTAAACTCCATCTACTGGAGGGGGTGATTTGCCAGTGATTTCTACTATACACTTTATCCGGAAAGTATGAGAGTGTTCAGAGGGTAGTATAGAAATTGTTCCAAAACTTAGGACTATGACACATTGTTTAAGGTACAGAAATTTGGGCTCCTGCTGGGGAAATAAAGAGGATGTGCCTCAGTGGGGAGAGAAAGGGAGTTTCTAGGTCATAGCAGGGCTGGACCAAGGATTGCCCAAGGCTTTATGTTTGTTTTATATGGTCCAATGGGGTTCTTTACTCTTTTTATGATGTCTTCACTTCTCCCAGTTCCTGTTCTGAGTTCCACCCCCAATTTTATCACTTAAACTGCTTTTCCAAATGTCAGCAAAGACCTACAAGTTGGAAATTCAATGGACTCTTCCAGCCTCTCATCCACCATCCTTCTGTTGTATTCTTGTTTCTGGGGTTAAATGATGAAATTCTGTTTCTTTGAGATTCTGAAAGTACAGTGCACCAGTTCTTCCTATCTTTTTGAAAATTCTTTGTCAATTTCCTTCATGGGCTGGACTGTGTTTCCTTCAAATTTAACTGTTGAAGCCCTAATTCCCAGTACTTTAGAATGTGAACATATTTTGGAGAGAGGATCTTTAAAGATGTAAACAGCTTAAAAGGAGGTTATTAGGATTAGCCATAATGCAACATGACTGGTATTCTTATAAGAAGAGGAAATTAGGACAGACATATACAGAGGGAAGGCACATGGAACAGGTGGTCATCTACAAGGAGAGAGGTCTCTGAAGAAAGCTTGATCCCTACCAACAGCTTGATCTCAGACTTATACCTCCCAGAACTATGAGAAAATAAATTTCTATTGTAAGCCACCCAACCTGTTTTACTTCATTGCTGCAGCTCTAGCAAACAAATACAGTTTCATTTATTAGTTCTCTTTCTCTGTTCATTCCGTAAATGTAGAAATTTCCCAAATTTCAGTCCCTAGATCAGTCTTTGTTTAGCCGTGCTAATATCATATACCTCCATACGTTCAATTATTACCACCATGAAAGTGAACCTTCAATTTATTAGATTGAGCCATAGGATATGGCCATTCTTGTAGGTTAAAAGTAGTTAGCTATTCATGGTTTCATGTGGCTCAACCTAATATGCCTCTACTTGGAACTTTCTTGAGGCTCCAAACTTGCATGTCCCTCTGCCTTTTGCACATGCCCAGATGATTATACCATAGGAACTTCCCAAATACCACATCCAACATGGAACCTAACCATCTTCTTAGGAAACCTCTAGGCTTCAAGCACTGGCCTCATCTTTGGGTCGTTCCTCTCCTTCGGTGTCCCATACCATGATGATCACATGTGTGGTCACCTGTGATACCTGTCTTCTGTACCTATTTCTTTAGGTACAGCTCTTTTGGAGGAATTATTGAGAGGCCTCCTAACAATTTGCAATTTAAAGTATAGTCCCTGGGCCTGCAGCATCCCCATTGCCTTGAAGCTTGTTGGAAATAAAGAGTCTCAGTCCCCACCTGGATTTAGTCAATCAGAACCTGGGTGGGTTTTGTTGCTATTGTTGTTGTTGTTTGTTTATTTGTTTTTTAAAGGCCCAGATGATTCTTTTACAATTTTTTTTTACAAAAAAACTTTACAAATTAAAGTTGGAGAAGGACTGCTTTAGAATAGGGTAGTAGTGGGCATAGGAGTTCTGAATTCTCAGAAAGATTATAAAAATTTATTTTTTTCACTGGCAGCAGATTATAGAGAGTATAAGAAAAACTAACTTGCCATAGTCTCACCAGCACAGAGTATTGCCCTTAATTAAAAAAATAAATAAATTGCATATTTGATAGGAGAAAAATTATATTTTCATAATGTTATGTTTTATCCCTCTTTCATTACAGGTAATGTTTTTTTTTTATTGATATTTGTTCATGAAATTTCTGGGTATAGTATTTGGTAGTTGTTTTTCTAGTCTAATTTTTGTGTACTTTTCTAAATTCCATTATTCTTACTTTTGTTATTAAGATGTGGATGACTCCTAAGATCTTTTGTTAACCTGCTGAATTTGAACCAAAGGAATATTCCTGACAGCCATGCATTTAAACTGTAGAATTTGAGAAGTAAATTTTCTTCCTAAATGGTTTTAACCAGCTACACAAGTCACAAGTTTTTGCCTAACTTATGAGCACAATTTGAGGAAATTAATGATTAATGATGATTTTAAGATGAACGCTACAGTGCTTAACACATAGTAGGAACAGAATCAAAAATGATTCTGAAGAGAGTCAGAAAGGCAGAAAATAAAAAGAAAGCATAGCCCCTTTCAGCAGCCTCTTCTTTAAACCTAATTGCTGTCGTGCGTGTGTGTGCGCGTGCGAGTGCGCGCGCACGCGCGCACACACACACGAGGAGTCCTTCTGGGGAGCCTGGACGGGTCCTGAGACACTGAGCACTAGGAATCATGCCCTTTCTTATCATTCAAAATGATTAGTCTGCTGGTTGTGACTATCTGGGCAGCCTGGGAGGTGGCTTGACAAGGTTACTTAGGTCAGAGCCGGCTAACAAGCCGCAGAAGAAAGAGCTATACACTATTTAAGAAAATAAATAAACAACTCTGATCATGCTCCTAAAGCCAGCAGCTTCACTTTGCAGTTGAGTAAGCTGTACTTGTCTTCCTTGCTTCTCTTTGTTTATGAGGATTTCTAAGTTCTTGCCTATTGATGGTGTAATTTGCTCAGCCAGACAAGCAGGTACTGTACACAATAAGTTATTCTAAATAAAAGGGGCGATTAATCAAGGAAAATCAAACTGTGAGCCCTAGTACCACTCCTTCCTGGCTGGTCCCAGACTCCCAGCTTGTTTATTTAGTGTCACCCATAGTCTGTCATGGCTGACCTAAAACTATCAGGAACAGCCACAATGGCAGCCAAGCATAAACAAAAATCTGAACTGAAGGTGCAGAGGGACTGCCATTCCACAGATAAGATCTATTGCTGTAATAGCCCTTGATTATGAAGACCAAAGGAGAAAAAACACCAAATATACAGACACTTTTCTGTTTATTTATACATGAAGAAGGAGGGGGAAGCAAATCGTTTACAAAGAGGAGGGGAAAAAAGGGAATAAGGTTTCATTACATGTCAGTGTTTCTCAGTTTATACAACAGGATTCTGTGATAGCAGGGGTTTGCTTCTGGTCTCCTTTGTTTGTGTATTGACATTTTGCAATGCTTAAAATATCACACACTGGGGCCAGAGATAGCAGAGAGAGAGAGAGAGAGAGAGAGAGAGAGAGAGAGGAATTGAGGTGGGAAAACCTACCGGACTGTTACCTAGGGAAAGAATGTTTTTCTCTTCCATGTAATCATTCCAAGTGAGCTATAGATTTAGGCCAACAATGAGGAGGTTTTTAGATGCTCTTTCATGTAAAATGATGTGCTTGGAGTTTATGCTTTTCAAATGAACAGGATCCCTTAATGACTCAGATGTGCATTAGACATTTACAACATGCAAGAAACACATCTTGGGTGAAATCCTCACTTTCCTGTTTGGTCTGGTTTTCTTTCTGTGGTGGAACTCTTTGACTCCCCCCCCCCCCCATCAGTTTATTTAATTTTGTAAATTTGGGAATTCCTTGGAAACAAAATTAGCTAGCCATGCCTCTTATCAGAATGTGATGGATATAGGTGTCAGCTTCAGAGCCAATCTGGTCACTTCTTCAAGATGGAACACGAAAAGATTACTTTCATCCTTAAAGAGGCCCCCAAGTTCTGGGAAGCAATGGAAAAGGATCTCTTCATTGTTGTTTGTAGGTGCTATGCTGCTGTTGCTCATGTTCCAGGTGCCAAATTTATCCATTTAATGGAGAAGTGTGCTTGTCCTACTAGCTTTCCAATTTATAAAATGTGTAAGAGGAAGGGCAAGATACTTCCAATAGGATACTAGTATTGAGGAATACTGCTTTATTGTTCTCTGTTGGTCAATTACTGGGACAAACGGCTGCAAGAAGTTCTCCCCAATCTATATTCTTGCAGGCCATGCAGTATTATATTTCACTCCAAAGAGTAAAGTTCTAATGCTTTATCACATTCCAATGCTCAAAAGGGAAATCGCTGCCAAGGTACTTAACACTAAATGTATCCGTTTTGGTATACTGACATTGCCTGGGACTACAGATAAATTTAAACAAATCACACTCATACACTAAGGAATTGGGATCTCATTCTCTGAGGCACTGGAGGAAATAGAAGGCACTGCCTAGGGAGGGCACAAAATAAGGGTTGGCGTTATCAAGACACTGCACTGAAAAGGTGAAATGTTCTACCAGCTACTGTGAAAAACCGCAAGTGTGTTCACTTGCATGACTGGGTGAAAATTCATTTCCTTTTCCCTCTTGCATGTTTCCTGGCAAAGGAAAACATTTGGGAAAGTCTGGTATTAGGACTAACACAGAGTACACAGAGTCAGAAAAGGGTCATGTGGTTAGCACTAACCTAACACCCAAATTTAGATGGATACTTTAGTATCCATATATCATTTAAAGATAGATACTTTAGTCCATTTCTGCAAGCTGTTGGAAGCTCATAGTAAAACTTTCTCAGTTTTTAAATGATTCAGGACCTAAAGTTCGGAATGTGCTTGTAAAGTACAACACTATTTTTTCTTTGCCTCCTTAAAACTTAACATACCATTCTTTTTCTCTAGCACCTCCCCAGTGCTTTCCGGTGTGACTCCCATCTCTACCCTGAAGTGTTGTTCGTGCATGGTGATTATCTGTGGTGGGGGGGATGCTTATGTACACACAGATTACTAACAGCATTGAGGTCATTTTTAGGATGAAATATGAGGATTGGAATCAAATGATTTATTATCATGTACATTGGTTCTACCTAATTTTCCTTGTCTTAAAAAATGTCTTTCTCATATATTCTTTGAGATACAATTCACATACCATAAAGTTCACCCTTTGAAAGTATATAATCCCGTGCCGTGGCTTTTCATATGTTCACAAAATTATATGGCCATCACCACTATCTAATTCCAGAACATCTTCATTATCCCAAAAAGAAACCCCATACCCATCAGCAGTCACTCCCCATTTTCTCTCTTCCCAACTCCTGGCAACCACTAACATAATTTCTGTCTCTATGAATTTGCCTATTCTAGACATTTCACGTAAGTGAAATAATACTGTCTGTGGCCTTTTGTGTCTGGCTTCTTTCATTCAGCTTTCTATATTCAAGGTTCATCCATGTAGTAGCATGTATCAGTATTTCATTCTTTTTATGTTTTTGAAGACTTCATTTTTAGAGCAGTTTTATTTTTACAACATTGATAGGAAGATATAGGGATTTCCCATGTCCCCTGACTCCACACATACAGAGCCTCTCCCTTTAACAACATCATTTACTAAAATGGTGTTTGTTTTTTTTTTAGATCAAGGATGAACTTACAATGACACATCATAATCACTCAACGTCCTTAGTTTGTTTTACGGTTCACTCTTGCTGTACATTCTGTGGGTTTGAACAATTATGGAATGACACATATCCATTATTATACTATCACATAGAGTATTGTCACTGCCCTAAAAGTCCTCTGTACTCTGCTTATTCACTCACCCTTCCCATCATCCCTGGCAGCCACTCATGTTCTTATTGTTTCCATAGTTTTGCCTTTTCCATAATGTCATGTAGTTGGAATGATATAGTAGGTAGCCTTTTCAGATTAGCTTTTTTCACTGAGTAATATGCATTTAAGCTTCTTCCATATCTTGATAACTCCTTTCTGCCTAGTGCTAAATGATATTTAATTGTGGGGTGTACTGCATTCACCTGCTGAGGGACATTATAATTGTTCCCAAGTTTTGACAATAATGAATAAAGCTGCTGTAAACATCTATGTGCAGGGTTTTGGGTGGACATAGTTTCCAACTCCTTTGTGTAAATGCCAAAGAGTGTGATCACTAGATCAGATGATAAGAGTGTGGTTAGTTTTATAAAAAACTGCCAAACTATTTTCCAGAGTGGCTATACCATTTTGCATTCTCTTTAGTGATTGATGGAAGTTCCTATTGCTCCACATCTTTGCCAGCATTTGGTATTATCGGTGCTTCATCATATTGATAGGTATATGGTGGTATGTTACTCTTTTACTTTACATTTCTCTGATGACATAATGTGGAGCATCTTTTTATATGCTTATTCTCCATCTGTATATCTTCTTTGATGAGATATGTGTTGAGGTCTTTGGCCCATTTTTTAAACTGGACTGTTTGTTTTCTTATTGTTGAGTTTTAAGAGTTCTTTATATATTTTAGATAACAGTCATCTATCATATATATCTTCTGCAAATATTTTCTTTCAGTCTGTGGCTTGTCTTCTAATTCTTTTCATATTTTGCAGAAGTTTTTGATTATTAATTTAAAAAAAAACTCATACTATTGATTATTTCTTTCATGGATCATGTCACTAACAAATGTAAAAAGACATTTCTATGCTCAAGGTCTTCTAGGTTTTCTCCTATCTTATTTTCTAGGAGTTTTATAGTTTTACACTTTACAGCTAGATTTGTAATCCATTTGGGGTTGATTTTTTTGTGAAAGGTTTAAAATATGTGTTTAGATTTATTATTTTTTTTTGTACATGAATGTCCAGTTTTTCTGGCACCGTTTACTGAAGAGACTATCTTTTCTTCATTGTGTTGCTTTTGCTTTTTGTCAAAGATCGGTTTGACTATTTATTATGGGGGTCTATTTCTGGGCTCTCTGTTTTGTTCCATTGATCTATTTGCCCAATTTCTTGCCAGTATTACAGTATCTTAATTACTATAGCTTTTTACTGAGTCTTGAAGTCGAACAATGTCACTCTTCCAACTTTGTTCTTCAATATTGTCTTAGCTGTTGTGGGTGTTTTACTGTTCCATATAAAATTTGGAATTGCTCTGTCAATTATTTTATTCTTTGCATGGCTGAATAATAATATTCCATGGTATGGATATACCATATTGTGTTTATCCATTTATCAGTTGAAGGATATTTGAATTGTTTCTACTTTTTGACTATTATAAATAATGCTGCTGTGAATATTCATGTACAAATTTGCATTTGAATATCTATTTTCAATTCCTTTGAGAATTTACTTAGAAGTGTGCTTGCTGAGTCAATATGGTTACTCTGTTTAATATTTGGGGGGACCTTCTGACTGTGTTCCAAAGCAGCTAATATCTAAGTATTTATAAGTTGATAATTTATAATTCACATTTTACAACTTTTAACAATTTCTATTAATTTATCTTTGCTTTGTTATAGCTTTGACTCTTCTACACAAAATAGTCTTTGTTCAGAACTCCATTTTATATATGGGATGCTTAAGATGAATTTAGTTTAATTTAAATGCCCATTCCTATTCCTTAAGTTTTTCTGACTCAAAGCTCTTACTATACAGCCATTGTAGCCATTACAGTCAGTTTTAAAGACAAAGCTAAAATACAGTTACTTTGATAATTGATAATAAATATCATATAGTTGATAAATATATACTAGTAGCTATTGGTAAGAAAACAGATTGATAATATTTATTAATTATGGTTGTTTTTGTGCTTTTGCCTTTTTAAAAAAAATAAGACCCTTGGGGTGCCTGGGTGGCTCAGTGGGTAAAGGCCTCTGCCTTTGGCTCAGGTCATGATCTCAGGGTCCTCGGATCGAGCCCCGCATCGGGCTCTCTGCTCAGCAGGGAGCCTGCTTCCCCCTCTCTCTCTGCCTGCCTCTCTGCCTACTTGTGATCTCTCTCTCTCTCTCTCTCTCTCTCTGTCAAATAAATAAATAAAATCTTTAAAAAAAAAAATAAGACCCTGCTTCACTGAAAAAAATTACCTAAGCTGAGATTCCAGTTATGAAATGTTCTATTTTATTGAACCATATTTCTAAAAACCAAATACATTTTGATTCACAATGAGGACAGAAACCTTTCAAAAAAGAAAATATCATAATTAAAAGAAAGCAACTACTAACCCATACATTAGAACAGTAAAGTAACCAATTTGTGAATTATTCTTTAGGTAGTCAACAAAGGATTAGTTAACTGATTTTTTGAAAGTATTGGTCTTAACTATATTCTTGAGACCAGTAACATTTGGAGTCTCAATACCTTTTGAAACATTTGATGATATTCAAGAACTTTTTCAGGGATAAGTACAAATATTGGAAATAAATCCTATTGTTTGTGTTTTTAGTAAATGGGAAATGGCTCTTTATCTTGGGTCTTGATTGTATAAACATGTTATTTTTAAGACATTAAGAATGGGTTGGGAAAAAAAGAATGGGCTTGATAGTCTGCTACACTTAGGAAATAGCCTTTCTTCTAGCTTTGTACTTCGATTCCATTTATCCAGCTTCCCAAATTTATGACAAGTTTCTATATTCTATTTCAGCATACTGTTTAGTGATGAGTGGGATGAAAGGCCCATGAGATATTGAATGGGAAAAGAAAAAAAGAGTATCAAGTGCATTTTAGAAAATATTAAGTTTAAAAAAATCAATAACTAAACATTTCTAAAGGTAAATAATATTAGACAGAAAGCAAATAAGGACCATTATGGTCAGTGGTCAGATTAGAGAAATTTTCCCCAATAAAGATCTTGTGGCACCAGGAAAACCAATATGGAGTCTGTTAAGATGTTGGAATTATTATTCATTTAGGCGAGTGTCTCATATAAAAGATCGACTAGAGTGTTTGAAACCACATACCTGACTCAGGATGGAGAGCTACTTGCAGGTCTAAAAGGCTTCATTGTTATGTGAAAGGCTGATGTGCTTTTGTGGAGTAGCAGATCAATTTGAATGTAGCAAATTTGTAGTATAGAACTACATAGGAAGCTTAGGACAAGTACAAAAATTTTCTTGGGAAAAGGTTGCAAATTTTGTATGTAAAAATAATTAATAGTTGATTCTGATTTTATTTTATTTTATTTATTTATTTTTTGATTCTGATTTTAAAGGGACATTCATTGTTCTGCTTATCTACTATTGAGATTTGTATTAAAATCATCATTCCTGTTTCAGAGATGAAGTCTCTACACAGAACTGCATTAGAATATTTCTTGTTTTTGTTCTGAGCCACGAGAGCAAACAACAGAAAGCAATCCTGGTAAGCTTAAATTGGCAAGGAGAATTCATTATAAAGATACAGGGATGTTCATGGAATCCAGTAGTGGGAAGGAACTTGGGCTTAGAAAAGAGTTGAAACTAGGGATCAGAAAGCTCTTTTTTTTTTCTTTCTCTCTCTCTGAAGACTGGTTTCTTTGAATGACAAGTGGAATTTCTTCTCCACTTTTCTAAGCCTGTACCTCACAGTTCCAGACACTTCTAAAAGGACTTCCTTTCGGTTCTAAATCCAGTTTCTGAGAGAAGGGACTCTATTTGGCTGAGATTGAGACAGGTGCACATTCCTGGTCCAATCAACCATGGCTAAGGAGATGGGGTTATAAATAAAATGGCTACTGATATGTCTACCATCTTGGATGGGATGGCAGTGAATGTAGGTTGCCTGACAGTGTAATGTAGCATGTTGTGTGTGATGTGGGCAGAAATTGATCCAAGTATGTATCAGCTAGAACTAATTTCGAGTAAGTCACGTAGAATAAGAGTGTAACTAGAAAACCATTTGTCCCACTCCCCCAAAATAATATCTATACTGTACTACTGTCCCAGAAAATTCTGCATGTGGTTATCATAAAAAGAAAACAGAAATTGACTTACATGTATGTTTTTTAAGTCCAAATCAAAGGATGCATTCTTAAGGGAGAGCATAGTAAATACTGTTTACCAATCTTTTGAATACATTCTCCAACTGGGGAAAATCAATTGCTTTTTTAGTTGTCTCTATTAAAAGTCTTGTGAGGTCTTCAACAAAGAGCTTTCGGTTCAAGAAATTTCAGAGACAAATAACTATTTATTCCAGGGCAAAGTGTAAAAAGTACGATTGAACACAGCAATTGGGTGGTTGTTAGAGTGACTGCTAAAAAATATTTACTGTGTACAATGTTGTCTTTCCTCCCCACCCTTGAGGAATAAAACTCACATAGACTTTGTTCTTAACATAGATATTTTAGAGGTATCCTGTATTATATAAACACTCAAATAAAAAGCTATAGTAACGTATTAACTGTTTTCCAGGAAAGTTCTGCTTTAGGATTTTTATATTAAAAATAAAAGAGAGGTTCTAGTTTCCCCTTTGTCTGTTTTGTCTTTAATTGTGTAGCATATATTCTGTTATATCTCATTTTAATTACACTCTACATTTAATCAATTTCCTATTTGCAAAAACAAAGACAAAAATGCAAATACAAAGACAAAAAACAAAAACAAAAATAAAACTGCAGAACAGATATATATTATATTACAACAAAGGTATATTAAGTGGTAGTTACTGCTAATTCGAAAGGACTATTTTTTATTATGGTAGGCAGAGGCTTCAAGGGAGGGAAGGTGGGATCACCTTAATTTGGGGAGCAGGAAAATGTCTTCATGAAGGAAGGTGAGTTTAAAATTGTAAGGAGAAGGAATTATAGGGTAAGGAGATGTCATGATCAAAGTCACTGAGTGGGAAGGGAGTGGTGGAAATGAATATTCCTTTTCTGTTGTTGTTGTTTTAAGGTTTATTTATTTATTTTAGAGAAAAAAAGAGAACACAATGGGGAAGGGCAGAGGGAGAGGGAGAGTCTCAAGCATACTTGGCACTTCCAATGGCGGGGGGTTGGGCTGGACTGATTGCAGGGCTTCACGGGAGGCAGGATCTCAGATATGACCTGAGCCAAAAACCAAGAGTCAGTTGCCCAACCAACTGCTCCACCCAAGCGCCCCAGAAACAAATATTTCTTAGGCCAATATTATGGGGCAGAGATATTGTTAGGAGGTATAGAAATATTTTAAATTGGTGGTAATAGTATTTGACTGGACTATGGAGTATAAAGTGTAGAGTACAGGCTGTTGTAGATTTGCATAGTAGTGTGGGGTCATAAAAATGGCTATGCAAGCTGAAACTACACATAGCAATCTTAATGGTCATTGGGAAAAATTACAATTGTTTAGCATCTTTTAAAAATTTTCTGTTAAAAAAATAAAAACTCAGTTATAAATATATAAAGAAATTAAAGCAGTAAAGCTATTTAAAACACTGTAATAAAAACATGAGTAACATTGAGAATTAAAGTATATTATTGTTTTTGTAAAAAATCTATCAAGAATAGTTTTAATAGTACTTGTTATCTTCTTGCTTATGATTTGTGATTAGGAGTGAACATTTTTCTATGCACTGGCATATTGTCATACTCCTTTCTAAGTTTTGATTAGCTTCCAACATTTTCTCCTTCATGCTTTCAATGTCATGAGATATCTCAGAGAGCTTCTTTAATATTGAAGTTGTTTGCCAGCATCTTTTCCTCTGGGACATCTTCATCTTTTTTGTCAAAACCTCTTTCCTCATTTATGTTGATAAGTTCACCCTCAGTAAGTTCTTCTGACTTTACATCTTGAGTCTCTCAAATGGTAGCTCTGTCAACAATCCTGTGGTCAACTATTTCTTCTATAACTCTACATTGGATGAGAGTTTCAGTTTTGATATTTCATTTTCCATTTCTTTGCTGAATTTTTATCTCTGTTAAAATTTTGATCTCTAATTTAAAAAAAAATTGATCTCTATTAAAAGAAGCCAGTTCTCCTTTCAATTATCCATTTTTATAAAATGTCATGTGGGTTTATAACTGGGAAATAACACAACTGTATTCTTTACTGTCTATGCATAAACTGAGTAATAGATGTGCCTTGGCTAGTCGCTGGCAGGCTTTGAAAGAAGTGATGTAATTGGTTACTGATTATGATGCATATCTGTTATACATACATACATACATATACATACATACATACATACATATACATATATACACCAAAGAGCTAGGTTTGAGGTTTATACTTTATGCAATTACTCATAATTACTATTATTGTGGTAACTGTTTGGGGGTCACTTTTTGGGAAGGCTGGTATAATTTAACTTAACTATGATAACTGAAATTCATGCCAGTACTGTGTAAAGTGAGGATTGCCTAAATAGAATAGAAATATAGGTTCCAGAGAAGACGAAAGTAAGGCCAGAAAAGAACCATTTTTTATGTCTTTAAAAAAAATTAAGGTGAAATTCATGTAACATGCAATTAACCATTTTAAAATGTACATTTCAGTGGAATTAATATATTCACAACATTTTATAACTACCACTTCTCTCTACTCTTAGAACTTTTTCATCACACCAGAAAAACACCCTGTACCCATTAAGTAATCACTACCCATCTCCGCTCTCCCATTCCCTGATAACTACCAATTTATTTTCTGTCTTTATGGATTTGCCTATCTGTATATATTATATAAAAGGAATCATACAATATGTGACCTTTGTCTCTGGCTTCTATCACTGAGAATAACATGTCCAAGTTTCACCCACATTATAACATGTGTCAGTGCTTTGTTCCTTCTTATAATTGAATAATATATCACTACATTGATAAACTTCAATTTGTTCTTCTATTCATCCAAGGACATTTGGGTTGTTTCTACCTTTTGGCTATTTCCACCTTTTGGATAATGTTACTATAAACATTTGCGAACACGTTTCTGTGTGGACCTATGTTTTCATTTCTCTTGGAGTGAAATTATTGGGTCATATGCTAATTCTATGTTTAATCTTTTGAGAAACTACCTGTACAGGTATTGTGGTGTGTATATGTATGTATTTATTTTGGGTGGAATTTCTGGGTCTTAGGATTTGTATATGCTCAGCTTTAGTAGATGAGGCTAACCAGTTTCCAAAAGCAGTTGTACCCATTTCCACTCCCACTTGCAGTGTATGAGAGTTCCAGCTGTTCCACATCCTTATCAACATTTGGCATTGTCAGACTTTCTAATTTTAGCAGTTTTTGTGAGTGTGTTGTGGTAAATTATGGTTTTCTTTTGCATTTCCCTGATGACTAATGATGATGAATACCTTTTCATATGGCCATTTTTTTATTTGAATACCTCTTATGAAGCACCTATTCAAAATTATTTCTGATTTCTGTTGGGTTATCTGTCTCTTAAAAATTGATTTATAGGGGTTGCTTATTATTCTAGATATGACTCTTTTGTTGCTATATGAATTGAGAGTATTTTCTGCCACTTTGTGGCTTGCCTTTTCTCTCTTAATGGTATCTCAGATGAGAAGAAGTTTGCAACTTTAATGTCTTTCAAGTCATCATTCATTTCCTTTATGGTAATGTTTTTTTGTGTCTTAAGAAATTTTTCCCTTACTCCAAGCTAATGAAAATATTTCTTATGTAGTCTCTTAAAAGTTTAATTGATTTTCTTTTCACATTTAGATCTACAGTCCCCTTGGAATTGATTTTAGTGTTTGATATGAAGTGTAGAGGTCAAGATTAGTTTTCTTCCATAGAGATCTCCAGTTGACCCCAAAGACCACCTTTTTCCTCACCACACTGCAGCACCATCTTTGTCATAAAGCACATATGCATATATGCATGGATCTGTATCTGGTTTCTTTTGTTCTATTTGTCTTTTTGGTTATCATTGGGCCAGTATCACAAGATCTAAAATATTGTGGCTTTATAATAAATTTACATATCTAGTTGTATAAATCCTTTAGCTTATTTTTGCATTTTTAATTTTATCTTGGCCATTTTTGACCCCTTGCAGGTCCATACAAATTTTAGAAATTCTATGTTAATTTCTACACACATGAATACCATGTGTTCCCCAACAAAACAAAACAAGACCAAAAAACCACCACTTCACTTGGGGGATTTTGATTCACTCTATAAATCAATTTGAGGAAAGTTAAGGTCTTTAGAACATTGAGTCTTCCCATTTCCAATCCACAACCACTATGTATTCCTCCATTGGTGAAGTCTTAGTAATAGTTTTCTATATAAGGACTTGCCTAATCTTTTGTTAGATAAACTTCTAGGTACTTAATTATTTTGATGCTTTTGCAATTTTATTTTTTTAAAAAGATTTTATTTATTTGACAGAGAGAGAGATTACAAGTAGGCAGAGAGGCAGGCAGAGGGAAGAGGGGAAGCAGGCTCCCTGCTGAGCAGAAAGCCCAACGTGGGGCTCCATCCCAGGACCCTGAGATCATGACCTGAGCCGAAGGCAGAGGCTTTAACCCACTGAGCCACCCAGATGCCCCGCTTTTGCAATTTCTAAATTAGAAAAAAATCATTTCTTTTTGCTGATATATAATTAATTTTTGTATATCACTCTTGTGTCCAGTGACCTTGCTAAATCTCTTCTGAGTATTTATATAGATTATTAAGTCACAGTCATGTCCTATGTGAATAATGAGCTCTCAAGTCTTAGAAACTCTTTGTTACTTTGTTTTTGCCTTTTGTACTAGCCAGGAACTCCAAGACAGTATTGACGAGAAATGGGGATTACTCACATAATTGTCCTGTTCCTCATCTCAGCAGGAAGGTGTTGGTGATTGTGTCATACATGTCACCCGTATACCCAGTCCATATCTGCCTTGCTCAAATATCCACCTTCTAGGAGTTCAGTGTTCTTTCTTCCATTTTAAGGTACACAAACATACAGAATGCTAGTCAGAGTGGGGTGACAATATTTGAGGTAACAAGTGTCTTTGTATACAATATGGAGGTGTTGTTTTAAAAAGAAAAGAATAGTCTCTGAGTCAGGGAGGAGAAAGTAATGACTTGTATAGACAGTCCTCAGACTGGTGGAAGGGAGAGAGAGAAGGTAAGCTGAGTGTGTTTGGAAGGGCTCACCACAACTCCTTCATATGCAAACCTCCAGGATCACTAGCCTTGTATGGACTTAGTGCTCTGTTCTTTTGAGAATGGCTGCTAGTGAGAACTATCTGGTTGAGTGAGGTGTATGAAACATGTAACATCTTCACTGCCTGCAGGTTGGAAGGCCCTTCCTGGCTTTTCATCATAGATCCATTCCTGTATAAGTTGTTGGTCATCACCGACCTTCCTTCCAATAGGGAAACTCCCAGAATGCCCTGACGTCCTGGCTATTTCACACTTGCTTACCTTGGAGACTCTAGAGAATTGTTGACTCTGTGGGATTTGCCCAGAGGCCTGACTAGAGGAAACAGAGGGGAAAGGCAAACAGAAAAGAACTATTTTGTAAAGGTCTTAAATACTAAATTGAGACTTTGGGCCTAATTGGGTACACAGTGGAGAGCCACTGAAGGCTTTTGATCAGATGAATGAAATGATCAACATTATATTTTAAGAAAAATAATCCCACTATGGTGTGAAAGCTGGTTTGGTAAGGGAGTGTTTTATTAATAAGTGATTTTAGGAATACAAGTTGAGAATTAATGAGGCCCTGACCCATGGTTGTAGTCATGGGTAGGAAAAAGGGTTGTAAGAGAAACAAAGTTCCATTCCCTAGTCCAGTCTCATGCCCATATTGGGTAGTCATTAACTGAGGTATCAGGTAGATCCAGGACAATAGCACAACATATAGCTCTGCTTCTAATTTTAAAGGAATTGTTTACTAGATTATCCTATCATGGTTCTTCATCCTACTATGAGACCATATGCAGCTGGTGCATTCTTGGCAACTTTACAGGACACAGTTGCTGTCTTGTGTACATCTGTATCCAATATAGACTGCGCAGGATCTTTTTATTTTCATTTACTGGTATAGGGTTCTTGACACCTTCTCCCCAGCTCCTCCTACCCCAGCTCCTCCCATTTATTATTCAGAATTTGTCTGAAGCATTGAGACTAAAGGGAGAAATCCTAGGAACAGATAGCGTGAGAATTCCCACTTATAAACTAAAAGGTGTTTGATTGTGGCTAAATTTTCTGTTATAGGATGCACTCCATTGCACCTTGGGGGAAAAATGCCATGCTGAGCTGCTCTTTTACAAACTGAATGCTTATCCGCTATTCAGTTCTCTCAGCCAAATTCTAATGACCCCATAAAGAACAAAACAGGTGCAACTAAGAGTACCCAGGGATTCAATACTTAGAGTCCCCTGGAAATCTTGCTGCCAAAGGAAAATTCTGCAGAAATGGGTCATGCGGCAAGGTAAGGGGAATCTTTGGCCTAGCAAACAGCTCAGTTTGAGGAAAGTGAAGGGAAACTGTCTAATAAGAATAGGCTCATGTGGATCTGATGCCAAGCAATTGGAAGACTCAGAGAGTCTATAGTGTATGAAGTGACATTATCTGGCTGGGAAGTTTCAGTAATGAAAATGTAAAGTTGCTACTGCAGAAGCCCCAGAGACTCTGTAGAACTAGCAGACGTGAGTCCTTGTATGAGCCAGGCTTCCAGACCTCAGCCTGTTACAAGGTGTAGCGATGAGTTAAATTGGAAGAGGATAAGAAAAAATGTGATTTGGGTTAAGTGCAAAATCTTTAGAGCACTTGGTAATATCAGAGCATTGGGAAGGCATATACGTGGTCGATAATCATTGTTGATTGCTGCAGTACAAGATAGATGGTCAAGCCTTGCCTTAGAACTACTTCTATAGATAAAGTCCTTACTGCTACTCTGGGTTTTCAAGACTTAGAATGGACTCTTAGTTAAAATGCTTCTATATATTTAGAAGTATTTTAGACATCTGGATAAATAACTATTGTTTTATACTTTAATTTACTCAACTTCATAAGTTATTTTTTAGTCTCTCATTTCCAGTGTCTTGAGATTTTTCGATGTAGACACCAGCTTTGAATTTCCTGAATGTGGGTTATAGGATATAGATAAGGAAAAGTCTTCAGGATAAGCTATTAGAATTTAGACATGGCTCCGTAGTCCTAGGTTTTCCTGGTGAAATTTCCACTTGACTTCATTTTCGGTTAACTCTCTGCATGTAACAAACATTTGTGTTAAAGGTTGCTGATGTTGGTCCTCATTTTACCTATGAAGAAAGTAAGGGTCAGTAAATTTAAGAACTTACCTGAGGTCATTTGGCCACTGAGTCATAGAACGCTGGTCCAATGACTCCAAATCCTTGTTCTTTTAATTTTGCTGTAACATTACAAGAATTAGCTATTTATTCTTTTTCTGTTCTTGATTTTATTGCTTTGGAACATTTCAAATCTCTTTTGTTCCTAGAACTGTCTCTTTCCCCCCAATATTTTATATTTCTCCAGAACAAGAGGAATGTTTCATACTTTTTTTTAAAAGAGTTTATATTTATTTGACAAAGAGAGAAAGAGAGAGAGCACAAGTAAACAGAGTGGCAGGCAGAGGGACAGAGAGAAGCAGGCTCTCTGCTGAGCAGGGAGCCCGATGTGGGGCTCGATCCCAGGACCCTGGGATCATGACCTGAGCCAAAAGCTTAACCAACTGAGCCACCCAGATGTCCCTGTTTTATACTTTTTAAAGTTTTTTAAAGCAATGGTATCTTGCCCCCAAGACTTGAGCAAAGATTTTTAGTGGGTCATAATGTTTCTTCTAGTTATTTCACAGCTTTCTCTCTACTTCTGTTTTCTTGGTCAGCCAGTCAGTACTTATTTGTTTGGTGATTGTCTCATTCTTTTTATCACAAGTCTATTGACTTGTGGTATATTAGACTATTATCTTGAAAGTGGTCAGAGGACACAAAGGATTGCCTCCATAGACCAATGGAAATTAGGCAAACCTTTAACATATATGTCCATGTACCTTTGCCAGCCAGCTCATACATGTAGGCATGGTCCTTCAACATAGTATAGTAGAAAACCATGAAAAATGGAGGAGCAACACATGGACTTGTTATTGACGGACTTTTAAAAACTATCTAAGGTTGCCAGAATCATATTTTGTCTATGTTAACAATTTCTTTTGAGTCCAGAAGCTGATCTTTCTGGCAGCCTGATGGATTTTGCTATATTGTGAATGTGCATCCCATGGTTTTCCAACCCCTAATGTGCTGAGCAAAGACAAATTGTATGGAATCCCTTTTATCTATTTGACTAGCTGTATGGCATTCTTTCCCTCAGTGTCTCATTTGTAAAATAGGAGTAGTACTGATACAGTTTACAAGACTGCTTCATAGGCTGCAAGAAAAGGAGTAGCAAATATTAGCAAAGCTAGGTGGCACACATTAATGAAATTATGGAAAACAGAAATAGCACTTAATAGTTCATATATCTGCATACTGCAGACTACGGCTTCTGATGCCCATTCCCTGCTAGTTTTTATTCTTCCATTCTGTTTACACATGGTATGAATTTATATGTGTACATTTTCATGTGTAGTTTGGTAAAACTAGAAAGAAAAAGATTTACTGAATGTATTATTATCATGGGGGGGGCTTGTACTTTTCATCACTCCTCTTCATATTTAGGGTTTACAACTAGCCTGTAAAATACTTGCCCTAGACTTGAAGCTTGGCAGATGAACTCTCAGTTCGTCTTGAAATGTGAATTTAGTGCAAATTTTCAAAACCTGTGGAGTGCCGTGTTTACTACGAATGGGGCCTAAATGATATCAAAGTCTAGTTCAAAATAGTTTGCTTTAACACTAACATGTTATAGCTTTACAAATAAATTCTAATGGGTAGATGGCATCATTTCTATTAGGAGGGGCCAACAGGCTTTCCAACCATACTGGCTTTTATTTAATTATACAGGTTTATCACCATTTTTAGCCTTATCATATGCTTAAATGGTTTAACTAAAGGTAAATATATATTTACCTGAAATGGGGAAACAAGAACCACTTCATTTTATTTCTTTGGAGAACATATGTTTTTAGAAATTGTATCTCCTTTCTTGGAGGGGATGTAAGGGAACTAACTGTATATCCTGGATTACGCTATTCTCTAATTTTGCCACATGAAAATTGAGTCAAGTTAGTATTGGTAGAGTCTATTTTTTATTTTCTTTGGTTTCAGGGTAAAATAGTACTCTGCTCTAAGTGGGAAAAATACCTTTTTGAGGATCTCTGGATGCCTCACAGCATCAGTGTCATCAAGTAGTCATTTTTGGTCCATTTATTAGACAAGAAAGGAGGTAGGATCTAAAGATTTAGGAAGTCACTTGTTGGAGAGGAATTGTTTAAATGCCTGTGTTCACCATCAGGTATGAAAATGCGTTGCCTTCTGGATCTATGTTTATAATTTAATGTTTTTTATATATAAGCTATATTGTCCATTCTAAAAATGTCTAAAACACTAAGATGATTCAAAACATTCCCTCTCTCCTTTGTGAAAGGAGATTGCATACTGAGAAATTGTCTCCTTCTACTTCAAAGAAGGTAAATAAATTATATGTTTCTGCAGGCTGGGGTCTTTACTGACATTCCCTTTCTGATGGGATGTTTAGTGTTATGAGGAGAAAAGAAACGAGATGGACAAAGATAAAGGAAGCACAGATAAAAAGGGAAGCTCCAAAAAAGATGAGGAGAATGGGGGCAGGAGCATTTGGGTGCTTGTTGACCCATCCCTGAAAGTGAACCACTTTGGCAGGTCAAAAGGCGCTGTGGCTAATTGCCTGAAAGAACTGCTGTGAGGCTCAATACTGCAGTACCCAGGAGCAGCAGGAACCAGTGAATCAAACTTGCCTCAAAATAGAGGCCAAAGGAGGATTCATCCTACCAGCATATTGTCAAATCGTTGGCAGAGGGAATCAGTATTATCATTTGGGGGCTGGTGATATGCTTGCCTGATCTTTGGACCCTTGAGGAATATGCTTATTTGTGTCCCAGGAGACCTAGGATCCCTAGCGGTACATTGGATCCAGTAGAGTGGAGGGAGAGAAGCTCCTGTCCTTGTACTTTATGGGTGGACTCAGGCACTTCAAATCATCCCCAGCTGGGGTGAGCAGGAAATGGGTATCCTTGGCATACATTTCTTAATTTACAATAGGAATGTTGTAAATGAAATTTCCAGTTTATTTTGTTGATCTTACATTAATGCATGCTTTTCCTTTGTCCATGTTTTATTTGGTTATGTAGTAAGGTTATTATTGAAATTTAGTTATGTACACAACAATCATATTAATTTTGGTATTCCCCCCTTCTTTTTTACAACATTAAAATCATAATTGGAAATATTTATCATTCAGCTCTTGTAATCGTCTCTGTCAAGTAGAATATTGACTATGGCTCTCTTTTTTTTTCCTTAGAAATTATCAACCAATGGTTATTTTAATGTTTCTGCAAGGATATTAAGAGCAAACTAATATCCAAAGTGATGTCTTTGTTGTTATTCACCTAGTTTTGGTTGCATTCTTAATCTTTGCCATGCATTCTAAATTTGTGTTTACTAGATGTTAACACATTTAGAATTATATCAGAGCCTCAAACACTCTTGTTTCATAAACAATATCAGTATAAGAATGAAGAGGAATATGATGGCTGCCTTTGTCATAAAAATAAAATATCACTGAGAAGTGACTTTTAATTTCTTAATAATTTGGAATGTACTGGAGTATAAACCTTTGAGTCAACTAGAAAACCTGAAAAGCAGCATTTTATCTTAGAACTAGGAGACACTCAAGGTCCTTTCCACTCTCCTGCTATGCTCCTTTCTCCAATTTCCATTATCCTTTGGCTATTGCTCCTTGCACAGTCGCTGTCATTCTTGGACTCCTGCACAGGCTTCCTTCTCTAGCTGTTCTATCATGGTTCATATCCTCAGGCCTCCCTCAGTAACAGTGACTAACACACTGCTGATGGCATTGGGCCACCTCTGATGTTCCTCCCTGTCCCACACGTCCCTGTTGCTACAGAAGGCACAGAGGGATCGCAAAGTGGGAATGAAAGAGTAAAATCCTACAGCATCATCTTTCAATTAAATGCAGCAGAAAGCCTTACTAATCCATGAGTTCTTATGTATATTATATTTAGGGCTTGGAATTCTTTGAGAAAATTGTTTTTGGCCTCTTTGGAAAACTGGTATAAAAAAATGAAAAGCTAAATATTCATCATCCTTCATGAGTTGATATTTGTGTCTTATGGTGCTGCTGTGTAATCAAGCCAGGATATCTGCTAAAAAGATGTTTCTTTCTGTTAATAGATTGGCCTTTCTTTAAATTGCCCCTCTCAGGAGAAATACCAGACCTGAAACATACCCAAATGTGTTGCCAGAAAATTAGGTCTGGCTCAGGATGATTGAATGCATCCAGTTTGAATTCATGGTCCTACCTCCAGGTCTATCTTCCTTTAACTCCTCCTGTCCAGGGGCTCCTGGGTGACTCAGCTGTTAAGTGTCTGCCTTCAGCTCAGGTCATGATCCCAGAGTCCTGGTATCAAGCCCCACATTGGGCTCCATGAGGAGCCTGCTTCTCCCTTTCCCCCTCCCCCTGCTTGTGTTCCCTCTCTTGTTGTGTCTCTCTCTGTCAAATAAATAAATAAATAAAATCCTTAAAACAACAACAACAACAACAACAACAACAACAACAACAACAAACTCCTCCCCTCCTGCTATCTCAGGGATGGGGGTGGGGAGAAAAAAAAAAAAATATATATATATATATTTCTTAATTTCGTACTTTCTTTTCTCTCCAATTTAATCCATCAGCAAGTTGAAATTATATCACAAAAATCATCCAAAGGAAGGTACTGAAGGATTTTATGCAGGTTAGTTATGCGAACGGTTTTACAGTTTTAAAAGACTGCTCTGGCTTCTGTGAGAAGAATGGAATTGAAGAAGGCCAAGGAGAAGCAAGCAGTCCAGTTAGGAAGCTATGGCAGTGGTCCAGGCAAGAGATGATTATAAACTGCACTAAGGTGATGAATAGAAAGGAGAGGATAGAGTCAGGATAATGTGTCCAAGCCAACAGGACTTGTTGATTGATTGATTGTGAGGTGATTTACCAGGCTCAGTCCTTTTGCACATACATTTCCTTTGGCATGAGATACCCTTTTCATGTCTTGCCATGATTGAATCCTCATTCTTCAAGTCCCAGCTTAAATATCCTCTATTTAGAGACATCTTCTGACCTCTTGCCCAAATTCCATTATTCTCTATTTAGTTTGATTTTTAAGTATTTGAAGATTTAAGTTATTGTTTGATCTTCCCACTACTGTAAAAGCCCCTTGAGGGCAGGGATCCCTTCATCTTGCTCACCACTGAATTCACACCCCTTAGCAGAGATGGTACACACTAGGCATTCAATAGACAGGTTTTTTTTTTTTTTTTTAAGGTTTTATTTATTTATTTGATAGAGAGAGAAAGATCACAAGTAAACAGAGAGGCAGATGGGGGTCAGGGGGGGAAGCAGACTTCCTGCTGAGCAGAGAGCCCAATGCAGGGCTCGATCCCAGGACCCCGAGATCATGACCTGGGCTGAAGGCAGAGGCTTTAACCCACTGAGCCACTCGGGTGCCCCTCATTAGATAGTTTTTGAAGGATTGGATTATGTAGATCATTGTACTGGCTTATTAGATCTGTATAAGTACCCATAAATTATCTGATTTCAATTGAGTAGATTTAAACTAAATCAAATTTTATGTGTCCCCCTTGGTTTATACATGGACAGAAAGTTTTGATGAATAGGTGATTGGTTTCTTCAGGAAACAGACTACTCTTCATCTGTGAATGCCCAGTGCCTAGCTCAGGGCAATGTGGACCAGGTGCCCTACTTTCCTCTCCAATCCTCAGTTCCATAATCTGTAAAACAGATATAAGCCTCATCCCTGTTTTAAAGAGTTGCTGTGAGAATTAAATGGGATAATCCATATAAAATACGTAGCATGGTTCTGACTCTATTATAAGCACTTAATGTGACTATTATTACTGTTATTATTATTGATATTCATTGCTGAAAAAACAGGAAGTTTGTGACATCTAAGGACCTTACAGACCAGTAAGCATGCTGCTATTTATTCCTATTGTCTATAAATAGAAGTTGTTAATATCCAAAATCTCCTTTCCAAACAATATTTTACAGTTGTATATTCTTCCAAGGTAATTCTTAGAACTGGTTTAAGTGATTAACTTTATGATTCTTTCTATGATTGAAACATATTTAATTAAAGGCCAGCCTTCTTAAGCTTCATACGTAAAAAGGATTTTCATGGTATTAGGCTTTTAGAAATTCTAAAATGTAGAAAGAGAAAAAAGACATTTGACTCCTTAGATGTGTGCAAAGAGTAGTAAACAATTATATCTACTAAGAAGATTAAAAATATCAGTAAACATCAGCTAAATATCCTTTGATTTTCGATATGAAAAACATACCAGAATTCCACATAGCAGGTTACTGTTGAGAGTCATTTATTTTTCTTCAGTAAACATCTATAGTTTTGATGATATGGTGTCATCATGAGGTAAAATGTCAATATGGTTAAGGACCTAGCATTGTGAAAACACATATTTTTAATATTTAAAATGTTTGTGCAATTGTAAATAAGACAGTGCACCCAATATCACAGCATGCTTCGTGAGAAAAGATGCTAAATTTCCTTGACCTACTTTCATCTTCATCTTTAGGAAACAGTGTCTAAGAAGTAAACAAAGTAGTTGTGCCTCACGTAGGAGATGATTATTGTTTGAATTTATGATTCATGCCTTGAGCAAAATTTTGTTTGTGGCCTCATTTGCAACCATAATTTACAACTTTACCAGGGATATGCTGTGTATTTGGGAGGTAATATATCAGACTTGCTTTGTAGGGAACAGTTTTCTAGCTCTGGGTATAGTATTTTCTGTGTTTCTGTTAGCTATAAAATTTCTAGGCATAACATTTATTGTAGCAAATATGGAAATTTTTTTAAAATTGTATTCCCCTTAGGAATGTCTTATTGTATTTATATTCTTATTATAGCTAAATCCAACTAGTGTTTAAAGGAGTTGTTAATCCTACAAATATCTGGTTGCACAAGTAGGAAGAATTAACCTTTTCAGATTCTTTGAGAATAAAGATGGCCTCATTTTTGCATTTTGTGTACCTCTCATCTAAGAAACTAATAAACAACATGTGACTCAGATATGTTATTTGTGTGCGCCCTTGAAATCCAGACTTTCTTTTTTCTATTGCAAATAATAAGTAGGCTGTAATACTGAAAAATGAGTTTTGCCTTATTCTCTTTGATCTATGAGTTAGTGAAGAATTTCCCAAAGTACTCACTGGAAGTTTTGTTGTCTGTTCTAGTTTCAGTTGTCTTAAGCAATACATCTTGAAATACTGGAGATTTTAAAAATAAATAAACAAACAAATACATCCATAAAGCTACTCCAAGTTGCCAAGATCCCCAGCTAAATATAAGGTTCTTCTTAATATTGCCTTATTTCTTTGCATGTTCCTATTTTGTCACTTTTTATTAGCATGAGCTTTTATTAAGACTAGTATTTATTCCTCCAAATAAATATTTAAAAGTCAACTTTAAACTTTCACTGGAAAATTTGAGGTAGCTAGATTTGGAAATAGTCATTTTCATAAGTACAAATAACAAATATGATCCCAAGCTATATTTTAAATTACTAAAATTAAAATTTTTATCTGATTATATACATTTAAAGCACCATTCAGATGAGAAAGTACTGCCGTCTCTCCTGTATGCTGATACAACCCGTGAGAAAGGAAGCTAAAAGCCTGAAGGAAATTTAAAATTTTAGGAAAAAAGCTTGATAATGAACATTAGTCTAATATGCTTCTTGCTACATGTGCTTGCGTCATAAAATATAGATCAACCTAGAATTGGACTCCTCCAGAAGTTTTTTTCCCTCCTTAAGTTCTTAGCAGGGTTTTTCTTGACATAAAAGCAAGTAGATGGGATAGTCCGCTGAGAAGGGACATAGTCATTTTTATTGGTGGGCACAGCAGGGAAGAGAGAAGTAGGATTTTGCCTTTTGTCTTGATGCTGGGACTTCAAAAACAAAATTAAAACTGTTGAGTAGTTTGTAGGCCTGAGTCATTTCAGCACCATTACATATTTCTTTTCTTCCCCCAGTAATTATTCATTCAGCTATTATAACTAACCACAGTAATTTTCTTAGAACAAAGGAGAGCATGGCAACAATAGCTTTAAAAATGACCAAGTTTAAATGCCCAAGGTCAGAGTGTAACATTTTGATTTCTGTAAGTATTTCAAATGCTACAGGCTTTATGTAATAATTTTAATGTGAAAAATATGCAGGCCACGCTTCACTGCTCTTTGCGTATACTGCAAAGAGGAAAAAAACCTTAAAAATTGCTTAGCTTTAATTGAGCAAAAGGATTCACATGTGATCTGAACTTGTGGCTCATAATTCCTCTAGACAGCTTCGGTTGCCGTGTGATGATCCTAATTAAATTATGTAACGGCACGGAACTAGCTAAACCAAAGGGCCTGTTCTTTCGTATCACCTGGCCATTTAACTCTTTGCAGGATTTTGAGTTTTGGGCTCCGGTCCCCTACCGCAATTTTGTATGTTTTTCATTGTTAAGGGTAGGAAAACACAATAGTGACAGAATGCGCCTTGAAAGTTTCAGCCTGTAGGTGGCAGCATTGTAAGGGTTTGGAAGTCTTGAGCTCTGAGGTCCCTGCCCGTTCTAGCTGCCTTTCCCCCGCCCCCCCGCACCTCAACCTCCACTGCCTCCCCCCGCCCCCACCTCATCAGGCTCAGCTAACATCATTACACACTCATGTCAGGTAAAACTAAAATGGAGAGAAATGTCATAGCCAAAAAATTAGGCTTTGTTCACTTAGGTCTGTGTTTCATTATATCTCTGATAATATGGTACATTTGTAATTCTGACCTGAGATTCTAAAGGAGGCTTCTCAGTAGTCCGGAGTTAACCCATTGCAAACCATACACCTTCAAGATAGGCATTTTACCAAATACAGGAAGGGGAATTATACTTTGGGTGAATAATTAAATTAACTTAAGCATACCTATTTTAATCACTTGGGAACAATCAGAAGCCTTCAAGAATAAACATTTTCGAAACCACCTTATGAGGTCCCACAGCAACCTTAGCATCTTAAGCTTTCTTTTCTTTCTTTCTTTCTTTCTTTCTTTCTTTCTTTCTTTCTTTCTTTCTTTCTTTCTTTCATCTTTTTTCCTTCCTTTTCTTCTTTCTTTCTCTCTCTCTTTCTCTTTCTCCCTCCCTTCCTTCCTTCATTCCTTTTTCTTTATTTCTCTCTTTCCCTCTTTCCCTCTTTCTTTCTCCTCCTTTCCTTCTCTCTTTTTCTTTTTCTTTCTCTTCCTCTCTTCCTCCCTCCCTTCCTTCCTTCATTCCTCTTTCTTTCTTTCTCCTTCTCTCTCTCTTTTTCTTTCTTTCTTTCCTCTGTTCATGGCCACCTGTTTCAGTCTAGTTAAGTTACATCATTACTTCTCCAATTTGGGCAGAGCAGGAAAGAAACAAAGCTTTACCAAATCTGATATATCTGATTTAAAAGTCATGATTCCTGTGACTTCTAATAATGCATTACTTTCTGCAATACTAATATTGTTAGATTATACAAATTGAATCATAATAAATAATAAATACATATATACAGATGCTGGCGTGGATTTCATTGACTGTGATGTTTTTCATAAGACCCACAGAGATCTTACAGTTTCATCTTGTACACTTCTCATCTACGAAAGTTACACTTGAAAAATTTCACTAGGTGATATTGGAAACAGTATAACGTAAGGACATTGGTATCAAGTCTTGTATGAAGTCTTTCGTTAACTGAATCCTTGGGGAAGTTGTTTCTGAGGTCAAGATTGACAAAATTATTTAAGTATTATTGAAAATATAAAACAAAATTGTTTCCTCAATAAATATAATTAGCTGTATATACTGCAGTTTCAAGAACAAGCACTGATATTGGGACCAGCTCTTTAAATAAAATAGGACCTCTGTGGTCTCTGGAGGGAACATGCATAAAGCAAAGTAAATGATTTTCTGTCAACACTAAGTAGACAGGTGCTTACATTGAACAGCATTCTAATATGTCTCTGAATATTTATGTCTTCTTTTTCAAATGCATTGCCCATGAATGTCACAGCTGTCAAATGTCTGTACACAAGAAGATAAAAAATGAAATTAATAAAAGGCAGATCAACATTTCGTTTGTTTGGAACACTTTTCCTCCCTGTTTCTTTCCTTTTCCTTCCCTCCTTCTCTCTTTCCTTCCTTCCTTTTTTTTTTTTTTTTTTTTTTTAAACTCAGCTGTTTTTTCAGATTTGGGCACATCTGCATTTTCTAAAAGGCCAAGGGAAATGTGAGTTGACTCGTATTTTAGGCAGGCACCAGGGTCTGTCTCAGTATTTAAACACCCAAATAATCAATGGAATTAATTACCAAGAGAACCAGGGTCTGAGGATTTTTCTAGCCATTTCCGCTGTCCATGTGCCCTGTTTGCTTGGGTGCCACAAACGAGATTCTGACAGGTTGTCACTGCCCCAACCTGAAACTCAAGTTTGTGAGGTGAGAGGCTCTTAAATCTTTCTGCTTCTGTAGCCCAGAGTTTTAGCTCTACCGAGTTAGCGCCAAAACAAGCCATCGTGTGCCCTCAGAGTTATAGAGGAATTTGGTTTTCAGAACAGAGATGACTAAATAGAATTGGTGGTGGCTCAAAGCAATGGAAAAAGTCAGCAGATCCTACCTCTCTGCCTTTCATGGTTACTGAAAGGACCACGTATACCAAGAGGACATATTGGGATGAACTCGGCAGTTACTTGACGAGCATTTATTTATTAAGAAGCAGCAAATTTTGAGGTGTCTGGTTATTATTATTACTAACTAGTCCTCAGCCAAAATATCCTGCCAGCTACTTTTGTATCCACCCTGAATTGTCTGAACCAACCATCAGGCCAAAGGAAAGAATGTAATTTAAATGCTGAACCAAGATTTAAGTGTAGGGACTTGCTGCAAGGGCAAAACAGGGTTTTGTCCTTGATGAGAATTTTTCTAAAGAAAAACTCTCCAAATTGTCCAAGAGTTATTGCAAAAACTTCTGTTTATTAAAACTTAAAATTTGTTGTCCAGATTTTGGTGACCTAATTGGTATTTCATTGATAACCACAAATATGAACCAGAAGTAATAATACCAGCTTAGCTCAGATTTGATTCAGGGAACATGCTGATTGCCCCAATTTTGTTGTATTTATAAAAGTTAAAAAAAAAAAGTCACCCATAATGTCAACTATGAACTTTGAGTGATTATGATGTGTCAGGGTAGGTTCAACAATTTTAACAAATGTACCATTCTGGTGGGAGATGTTAACAATGGGGGCAGCTATGCATATACGAAGGCAGGGGATGGATGGGAAATCTTGTTCCTTACCCTTAATTTTGCTATGAACCTAATACTTCTCTAAAAAATTAAGTTGATAATAAAAAACAAAAAAACAAATAAAACACCCACTTAGGTTTAGTTCTAATTTAAAGATGTTCACTGAGCTCTTTTTTTTTTTTTCAAGAAAATTTCAGTTGAGTTGGCAGTCTGATTAAACAAATAATTGAGTCTATTTATATTTGGAGTTCTACAGTTAGTTATAGAGCTTAGTTCAAGTCCCTTTGGTTAGCATTGTGCTATTAATGTAGAGTGCTTCCATATAATATCAACCTATTTCAAATCAGCAGTTTAACCTCTTATCAGTAAAATTGTGGGTGATCTGATTGGCATGACTTATAAGCATTTTTTGAAGGTTGCTGCTGATCCTTGGCTCCGGCCTAGAATTTCGCTGCATCTCTGCCCATTGAAACTCTACTCCTTTATCAAGATCCAATGCAAACACTAAAATTTCCATCAGGCCTTCCCTGATTCTCCTTAGACAGAGCTATTTTTTTTTTCTGTCTTTTTTTTTTTTTTTTTTGGTCCTTTTTGTGTACCACTTTGGATGTATTTTAATTAAAGTATCATTTTACGCTTTGGGTTACGAATGGATGTTTATGTGTTTACTTTTTCCAATATGTATAAGCTCTTTGAGAGCTGTTTTGAAATTTGTACTATCACAGTTCTAGTTACTCTTGTTTGCAGATTACTTATAAACGTTGTGGCTTTTGATGTTGGTTGAATCTTTGTTGTTTTTTGTTTTGTTTGTCAGTTTGTATTGGTTGGAATGGGTCACTTGGAAGGAAAAAAAAACCTTAAGCTATAAAATATCATCTGAATGCTTACCACTGAAAACCTTCTAGGGCATTTCACAACGCAGACACAGAATATCTACAAAATATACAACCATTATAAGCAGTTCACTCCTAAGTTCACATTTCAAATAGGTTGCATCTGTTTCTAATCAGGTAACTGAATGATTAGCAGGAGAAAACATATGATTAGAAAGCATGCAACCCTTGCTGATATGTATTATTTTTAAAGCTCTCCAAAGCTAAGGTCAATAAAGAAATACTACATGCAGCAAGAAGAGCTAGATTAGAGGAAGAGTTTCAGCTGTAAACCCTTTTGTGAGCTGTTGTAAAAACAGAACTAATTTAACTGATGAGTTGAGGCATTTGGGACTGACATGCAAACTAAGGAATGTGCAAACAGAAGAGAAGAATGGTGACTAGAAAAATTATGAGAGTTGTAGTTGAAGAAAATAAAAAAAAGTTTACTGAGTAGAGAGTTAATGAACAGATGATTTCATTCCTTTTTATAGAGCCATACTTTAACTCAAAGAAAGCTAGTAAGAATAATGGGGAGAAGCCCCACGTTTGAAAAAATAAAAAGGCTATTAACAAACAAAAAATGTTGGAAAGCTCTTTGTTTACTTTCATTATTAATGGGGAAAAACCAACTTTCTTGAGGTTGTATATTATTTTAAGATCATACTTATCTCTTAGCTTAATCCATCACATTGAACTACCTCTCTTTTGAACAGTTTTTACACCACTGAGCTTGAAGTTCACAGAAGGAATGAACAAAAAGTTCTGTTCTCTACTCCTGATTTGAACCAGACACAACTTCAACACTGCATGCTGTCCTTCAGTTAATTACCGTCCTGAATTCTATCAGATGTCCCCCTGTCTGCAAGCCACAGACGGTCTGCAAGAGTAGAAAGGTATGGTGAAATTTGTTTTTGGTAACTTGCTTTTTGAACTGACTTGGTAATATTTTTCCAGAGTTTATTGCAGAAACTGGCTACACTTTTCTGCAGACCATCCTTACTCAGTGTAGTTGAGACTCTCATTAGCTTAACAGAACTTAATGTCCGAGAATGTTAGTGTACCTACATAGCTATTCTTTTTTTTTTTTTTACAGCCATTCTGATAAGAAGGGAAATTTAGTCTCATGTGAAAGTCCATTATGCATACGATGCCTTATTTTATAACGCTGGGTTTATTATTTTTTTAAGTTAGATTTTGAGACTCAAGTGAAATTAAGAGTTCCAAGTTCAAAGGAACTTGAAGCCATGGGACCCTTAGCCTTGGGAAGTACTCAGAAATCTTGGAAAATATAGACTCTCCAAAGAACATACAGTAGGGATCTTGAACCAATTTTAACTGACTATAAAGGACATAACTTCGCCTGACACTGGACTTACTTTTTGCCATTATTTTTCCTCTTCTGGGTATTTATAAGCTTATAACTTAATTACATGCTGTAGTTAACTAACATGATTTGAGCAATTGTTTTTCTGAAGGCTATCCTTCTGATCAAATTCAAAGGTTTAATAACCAAAGTTTATAGGAATTTTTAATATGAAATTTGAAATATGGGTCTATTTTCTTTATGAAATGCCACTATGTCATTTATAGAGTTCTAGTATCTACTTTAAAAAATAGCAAAATGAAGGGCCCCTCGGTGGCTAGTTGTTAAGCGTCTGCCTTCTGCTCAGGTCATGATCCCTAAGTCCAGGGATCGAGTCCCACATTAGGCTCCCTGCCCGGGGGGGAAGCCTGCTTCTCCCTCTCCCACTCCCCCTGCTTGTGTTCCCTCTCTCGCTGTGTCTCTCTCTGTTAAATAAATAAATAAAATCTTTTAAAAAAATAGCAAAACAAATCTTTAAGAAAGGACACAGTGATTCTTATAATTTTATCCCAAATTATTTCTATTGCAGCTTTTGCCAATTAAGCTGTGTTCATGTTCAGATAGAATAACTGGTGTCTGTTTCCTATGTGGTTTTCATAGGCTTGAAGATCATTGATATTAGTCTTTAACCTTTCTAGCTCCAGTCCAAATAATTCCATGTTGCTTGATCTTTTCCCAGGGATCTTATTTTCCATAAATAATCACAAAGCCTCTAGACCCATAAAGTCTTCTAATCCAGGATCTGTTACATTTCTTTTCTTCCCCCCCTCTTTCCTTTCATTTCCTTTTCTTGATAGTAAGAATAAAGAGGCTATAAGAAATGCTTCTTCAAAAGTTGTGGTAAGACAGAGTATTTTATATTTTTAATTTTGCCATTAAAGTTGTAGATTTTCCTTGTAGTTTATCTTTTGCTCAAGACAGTCATTAAAACCTCTTTTCTAAAATTCAGACAACGCATTTCTGTCAATCAATTTACACCCTGCAAAACAGACCAGCTTACCACTCAGATCAATCTCTAAGCACATAGGAATCTAGGCAAGCGCTTGTCTTTATAGAACAACTTAGTTTAAGCAATTAACAATCAAGCCCTATATACACATAAACACACTATAATTGACTGTTTAATAGTGGAAGCTTGCTTTTCACATTTTTCCCTTTGAGCGTAGTCAAGGTGAATTACTTGGTTTTTCCATCACTAAATGCTACAGCAGCTCAGTCTTTTGCAAGTCTCCAGTCTCCACATATTTTCCTATACCCACTATATTTGACAGTAAAACTGCCAAGCTCCATTATTTCCAACTGGCAGCAATTTAATACATAGTTGAGTCAGTTATTTAGCTAAATAAATTGCTTAAAGTTAACTCTATTTGTAAGACCACAAGGTGTTTCTAAAATGTGCTGCCCTTTTATATCATAAACCTGGATTAGGTTTACAACCCCATTTCCCCTCAGCAGTTTATAAATCAAACAAAGAACATAGAACAATGCATAAAAATCCCTGCGAAACCACCCTCAGAGTTTTTGTTAATGACAAAAGCATACTGGGAGCTGGATTTACTCTGTATGGTGAAGAATAAAAGTTTGGTTTAAAGTAACCAGAATTTGTCAGGGTTATCCAAGCTCCTTTAAGAGTGATCAACTTTGAAATGAGAATTTTGTGAGAAGCCACAAGCCATCTGTTCCATGCTCTATCTAGAAGAATGTCAGGTCATCTAAAAAGCTTTGAGCATGCCCTTCCATCTCCTTTCCTCCTACCTACTAAGAAACGTGCTGAATGTTCTTAAAAGTACATGGGAGAATAGATATTGACTTATGATGTCTCACCACAGGTTCTCATTAAATATAAATGAACAAATACACGTACACACAAACACACAAAACCACACAATGCCCACAATGCGCACCACATAATCTGGCCCAGATGTAATGTTTCCTTTTCCAGTTAATCGGGATAGGTTTCTGAGCCAGGTTAAATGTAGTCACTGCTTTCACCAAAGGTATATTTAAAAGAGTAGAAGAAAGCTAAAGATTAGGGCATTTTCTCTAAGAACCCCAATGACTAGCTCTCTTCTAAAAGTGAACATACTTCATTTTCATGACTTACTTCAAGATCTATGTTTAGATAGGAAAAAAAAAAAACCTGTAATGGTTCATTCTGCAAAGAGTACAAACCTACAGATTAGAAACCCAGGTCGTATTTAAATGCTCATCGTTTTTAGATTTAGAAACCTAGCCATGATTGTGTTTTTAGGGAATGGTTTTATGTGCCAAATCACATCCTTAGTGCTCTGCAGAGCAGAGCCTGGAATTTCTTGGTTAGTCATTTTCTGAAAGGATATGTATGGCAGAATAGATAGCCTTACCTAGCAAGGTACGGTCAACTCTGCCTTATCTATACTAACAGGAGGGAGATAATGCCCAAAGCATTTGCATATGTCTCTGGAAGGACAATTTTATATTCATTTAAATTTGAATATGGACATAGTGCTCTACGGAGAGAGTTGAAGTTGTTTTCATTCTGTCTCTACTCATGAGGGCCTAGAAAATCTACCCCTTTCACAACTTGCCTGCCTCCCACATCCCACTTCCCTACCCTGTTCCGCTTCTTGCCAGGGGAGACTGATGTCTGGTAGACTGAGCTCCAGTTTGAAAAAATTTGCATGATTTATTTCTTAAGTTCAAATTCAGGAGCACAGACTTTGAGAAATGAAGATTGATTAAGTAAAAAGGGTGGTACGGGGTCAGGATAGATTCCTCAGCAGAAAGAAGCTTAGAAATCCAGCCTCCAGCTTTGTTTCCTTGGCTGTTCTAAACCCCTCTCTTCTGCTGTGGGCCACCACTGACTGTAATTTAGGTTCTTCAGTAAGTCCAAAGAGATGATAAAAAATTCGCTGGAGCGGTTAAGACCAAAGCTCCACTTAGGTTGTTTGACTTTCTGCTTTTACTGAGGAGAACTGAAACATTTGCAAAAGACAACAAAGCAGAGAAACACCCACAGCTAATCAAGGGCATACAGACCAGGAACAAAGGCAATTATTTACTAAGCCAACTTTTACTTATAGGAGGGAAAGAAAATAAATACAATATTAATAATGAAAATACGTAAAATAAAAAACCTAGGTCAATTTATCTTAATTTTTCAGTATGCCTACCAAACTGCCAATAAACAAGACAAAGAGAGCACTCTGTGATTTATCATCTTTTGCCTACCTTGAGTCTCCATGGAGTGTTAAAGAGAAGCTTAATTTCCAGAAATCAAACAAAAAGGAAGAAGTAAATGATCTAAAGAATCCATGAATTTATTCTACCAAAAAAGCTTGAAAGCAATGGTTAAGATAAAAATAGAAACAAAGCAAGACCACCCCCCAAAACTGCATAAAAACTTTGATATTAGTTATCTTTAAGAATTACTTCATTGCTTGGAGAGAAGGCATTTTGCAAAGAAGGGGAAATATCATACAAAGGCCACATTAAAGAGACAGATTTGGCTGAAATTACTGGACATGTTCTATGAAGAAGTATTGATGTATTTTGGCTCTCAGAACAGTTGCATTAGGGTTCTTTTTGTTTAGGTTTATTAAATGTGAATTGTAGAATATTTATATACAGTAGGCTAATCCCCTAAGAAAATATATGTGGAATCTCAACTAGGCGCTCTAACTTGAGGTGACTGTGTCTTGCTTCTGATCTGATTTCTGCTCTGCCTTGGTCTCCTATCTCTGGATCACTTCCTGATTCTCACTTGCTAAGCCACTCGCCATTAGTGCTTGTATTGTTCCATGTCATACCCACGATTATTTTTTTATTTGCAGTAATGTGCCAATTACGTAGAATTTTCCATCTTTGTAACTGTTCAAAGTCCATAGTTTATAGCACAATAACTTCAGTGTTTGCATTTATTTCTGTAGGTTAGTTCTTTCACTTCTAATTTGTTAGTACATAACTTCTTGCACATAATAGAACTTCAAGAAGTGTTGAAATTCTCTAATTTCTACAAATATGCCTACATCACTACCCTTAAATGCTTTCCCCTCTCAGTGCTGTTCTAGTGGGAAGGGATTTATATATATTGTTGCCGCCTGCACAAAACAGAAACTCTCTAGAAGGGACTCCTTAGATAAAAGCCCTTTACATTTTATTTACCACAAGGTAAGTTTTCTTCTTTCTTCCCTGTACCATTATTTTGGTTAAAACTCCTTGCCCTTTAACTATTTTATGGACTAATGAGCCTATCACAATAATTTAATAAAATTTCTTTGAGAACCAACTACATTAATGATTAGGCCAAACCATCAACTTGGGTTTCTGTCCCTGAAGCCGTCTACCTAGACCACAGGTCTTGCTTGCCATGGATTTACACTATAGAGTAGAGGATATACACACCATTTGAAATAGAAGATAATACCTTATGGAAACAGTTTCCCATATTGTTCTAACAGATTCTGGGCATTTTAATTTTATAGCCAAGATCCATCAATTTGCTGGAGCATATGCTCCAAGGAACTCGTTGCTGAGACATGGAAGTTTGTTTTAAAAGGTGATGTTAGTTTTGAGAATGGGTTGATACTTGTTTTATTGTTTGTTTGTCTTGCTGATCACTTGCTTGGCATGTTTTGATTTAATTGTGTTAAGATTTTTTTTTTAAATCTGCCTAAGGGTACTAGGGATGGGTTCATTGAGAGATAGAAATTGAAAAATAATAAATTCAGAACATATTTGGTTTGTTATTGCCCTTTGGAAAATAGATGAAAGAATGTCTTACTTTTCTAATATTATTTACATACTAGAAATGATATTGATCTGTAGAAACAAATACTCCATGCATTAAAGTTGTAATTGATGGAAGAGATAACTACCGATAAATGCTAATGTTCTACTATTCCGAAAATAATGAATTCCTAAGATCTTGACAGACTTGGCAAAAAAACTTTGAGATTCTTCTCTCAATTACATATACATAAACCTGAGGTTTGATGCCAACACAAGGTCACCTCTACCTTATCTGTATTAGCTTGTATCTTTCTAAACCATTTGCAAATCCTTACTGTAATAAATCTATATCTCTTGAAACTTTGCACTCAAGACCTTTTGTGTCACTGATTTAGAGTTTGAGTTCTTACCTGGAAATTTTGGTCAGTTTTGTGTTCGCACTTACTAGGTTGGAGAAGGACATTCTGGGAGAGGCAAAGTATATACTTTAATTAGAATTGACTATGTTTCGATCACTGTGCTAGGTAGTTTACATTTATTATCCCATGTAACCTTCATAATAACTTTCCCGTTTTTCAATGAATTTGCTTTTATGTGAAATATTTGTAGATATTTTTGATCTTAAGAAAATATGTCCTTAGACTTAAAAACCTTGAAAGTCATAATTTTTTCATGTCCATTATATGAGCTTATAAAATTGCTAGACAATTAGAGGTATAATATGTTTGTGAAAGAGTCCTGCCCCTAAGTGAGATTAATTATGTCTTTAACTTCTAACCTTGTTTTCAGTACTGCCAGGATTTAGTTTGCTGAGCCAAAGAATTCAAGCTCCTTCACTGTTCAAAATATATAAACCATAAGCAATGATAAAAATAATTCTACCTATAACAATTTATGTGCAGTGGTTCTCAGAGTGTGGCTCAGGGACCCCTGTGGGTCCTTGAGATCCTTTCAGGATATTCTCAAGGACAAAGCTGTTTTCATAATAATACTAAAGTGTTATTAGTCTTTTTATTCTCATTCTCTCATGAGTGTACACTAAAGCTTTCCTGATGCCACTTGACTTCTGCTACTGTTATTGATTTGACAACTAATAGATTGGGAGGAGCTGGTGAATTGTTGTTTTTAATAGAATTTTCGAAGGTAGTGGTTTGAGTATATAAATATATGTGGGGCTTTAGAAATTAACTCGGTTTGTTCTCAATTATTTCTACTTTGCTTTAACCAGTTATTTTTGGTTATGCCTCCTTAATCTCTTAACTCGTTATTATTCACTAAATTGTTAATTTTAAATGCTGAAATTTTCTTTGCAACTACACAGTAATACAAGAAGTAAATACAGCTTGTGTCTTGTTTTACAATATTGTTAAGAAAAAGATTTTTGAATATGATATAATGGTTAAACTTTATTTAAACTATTTAATAAGTTATTCTAAAATTTAAAACTTAATATATTTTTGTATATGAAGTTGGATCAATGACTTTATTTATTTATTTATTTTTTTGGATCAATGACTTTAAAAAAGGACTTTAGAAGACTTGCCTTTTCTATGTAGTTTCATGCTTTGTCTAAAGTTACTAAAAAAAGATGAAACCTTACAGACATAAGAATTTACCTCAAGAAATTATGAACAACATAAAAAAGAAATGAAGATATGATATAAGCTATCTTACCATTGGTTTATAGATGTTAGGAATTTGTGCATTGTATCTTATGCATTAGAATATTTTTGAATAGCATTAAGATGTCAGTTATGTTGGAGCATTATTTCGAGATATAAATATAAACACAATAAGCTCTTTATTATTTTTTTAAGATTTTATTTATTTATAAGATTTTATTTATTTATAAGATTTTATTTATTTATATTTATATATTTATTTATATTGCTTTTCCCTCTCCCTCTGCCCCTCCCCCCACTTGAGTTCTGTCTCTCGCTCACTCACTCTCTCCAATCAATCATTCAATCAATCAATAATTTTAAAAAAGATTTTATTTATTTCTTTGAGAGAGAGAGAGCGAGTGAGCACGAGTGTGGGCAGGAGCGGAGGGAGAGGGAGAAACAGACTCCCTGCTGAGCTGGGAGCTGGACCACATGGGACTCAATCCTAGGACCCTGGGGAATCATGACCTGAACTGAAGGCAGGCACTTAACTGACGGAGCCACCCAGGTGTCCCAATAGTGAGCTCTTTAAAAGATACAAATTGTTCATTACTTTTTCTTCAAACTAGAGATGGGAAAAGAATCCTCTTTCAAGGTAAGTTATTGCACTGCTCTGACACACTACCTTGTACAGTTGATATCCCTGAATTTCTGTTGGGCAGAAAAATCAGTATAAAAGAAAAGTCATAGCAGTGCCAACTGACTCAATGAATGAAAGCTGTAGCTGTAAACCTGGGTTACAGGCTGGGTTAATATCTTGTAGGCAGAACTGGGCTCTTGCCTTACAAAAAGTCAATCTACAGCTGTGGCCGGACTTGCCATTTTGCTTATGTTTTCCTGGTCTCAGCACCAACAAATAAGCAAAGAAGATATTTTTTGGTGAATATGTGGCAAACAAACAAGTACTGCTGAAATAGTCAAAGTACTTTGAAGTATTGAATAACTATTCTGAATCTCAGAGTTTGTACCAGACTTTTTTTTTTTTTGTCATTTACACTGATGATGTAAAAACACTGCTGAGTAAAATTGCTGGTGCCTTACTTAGCAGGAATCAAGGCAGTGTCACCCAATGGCACTAGCAGTCACTGTATTCGTCACCAGCATGCATGCACTTACAGTAAAATAAATACCAGTCTCATTCAGAATGACCTTTGTGAAGCAGTAACAATGAAATCTCATTTCTTAAATATTATTTTTCTTGGTAATCTGCAGGAAATATGCTGAAAGCACTTCTGCTGCATGCTGAAGTAGAATGGCTATCTTGGAGGAAAAGAACTTGTATAATGTATGAGTTGGGGAAACTTGTATCTTCTACAGTGAGCTTAATAATTTTCTAATACTTCAGAAAATTTTCCTAAGATTGGTGGTGATATAGTTAAATGTGATTTTTTGATATTGTACAACCAAATGTGTCAACATTTGGAAGATCTATATGATTTGATGAAACAATATTTTTCTACATGACCAGTTTATAATGGTTCACAATTATATATGTGCATGGGAACACAAGGTAAACCAGTGAATTTTAATGTAAGAGAATATGAAAAGCTTATTCATAAGTTTCAGATTCCATATTGCCACTAACCTTTAAGTAATTACCAATTGTCAGGTTTTATGTATTATCAAAGAAGAATAACCATAATTATCTGACAAAGACTGTTATATTATTCCTTCCTTTTCCATCTACATGTCTATATAAGGTTTTCTTTATGTACTATAGCAAAATAAACATATTGAAACAGAGTGAAGAGCAAATGCAGAAGCAAATATGAGAATCTAGTCATCTTTTATTATGCCAGATATCAATAAGCAAAAATCCCCCTCTTCTCACTAAAGTATTTGAGAATTGGTGCTATAATAGAAGCAAATTGATACCTTTTTTGCTAGAGATATGGAAAATATTCTCCTCATTGTCATATGACTCAAGGACTCTTTAGGAAATAGATGACACTGAAATGGAATGATAGAATTCCTAGAGTTTCAAAAGAGCACTGTTTCAACAAATATGGACAGGATTAATGGAAGCCAACAAAAGATAGTGAAGCATACTGGGTCTAGCAGAGGCAAAGGTGCTATTACTATTAAGCTTGAAGGAGCAAGAAGATGGGATATTTACCAGAATCTAGAGGGAGAATGGTAGGTACAGCTATAGACTGATCAACAGGAATTATGAATCTTGGAGAAATGTCTCTGCCAATCTGCAGTCTATCAGGAAGAGATCCTGAGAAATAAATACTCTGACCTCCCTCTTTCTACCTCTGATCAACTACTGATGCCTCCCATTGTCTGAAATAATTGGGAGCCTAGCTGGTACAGTCCATAGGGGTCAGGATGTAGAGAAGGTAGAGAAGGATGGAGGGTGGATCTGGAGAAAGGACAAAGAATATCCAAAATAATTGTTGTTGACAGAAACAGCAGCAGGCAAGATTGAATATTTATTATGGAATTATGAGAGACAAAACATATTCTTTGCCTTCAAAGAGCTTGCATACTTTTTATATTTTGCTAATATTAGTTTCTTTTTCATTACAACTATATCCTATCCTTTATTCAGATTTCGCTTATACTTCCACTGATATTCAGGTATTACTGTTGATGAGCCTGTGGATACATAAAGAATGGGGGATGAGACTGTAAAAAAAAACACTGAGTAGTGAGAGTAAAATGTGTGAATGATTATGAAAGTGAGAATTAGGAAGATTCCTAATATTTTTACCTTATACTTTTATACTTGTAAGTCTTTAGTCTTTAAGACAATTTTTTTCATACACAAAAGCTATAGATAATTTATTATTATTATTATTATTATTTTATAAGATTTTATTTTTTCATTGGCACACAAGAGAGACAGAGATAGCGCAAGCAGCGGGGGAGGCAGAGAGAAAGGGAGAAGCAGATTCCTCACTGAGCTGGGAGCCCATCGTGGGGCTTAATCCTAGGACCTGGAGATCATGACCTGAACCGAAGACAGATGCTTAACCATCTGAGCCACCCGGGCACCCCTAGCTATAGATAATTTACATATACAACTTAATAAGTTTAGAGTAAGGTGTATTAGTTTCTAATTTGGGTAAATTTGCTCAGAACAATAAATGCTGAGAAGTCCGTTAAGGATGAGGACAGATGAGAAATTGGTGTGAATTTGTTGTTAGGACATATTTCATAGTAAATATAGACACAAGTAGGATTGGAACCCAAAGAGAAAAGAAATCTTTCCAGGTGGCTGGGGCTAATCTGTGAGGTAGGAATCTTGTGAATAATAAATAGACATAGGTCTGACTGTACTTAGGGTTAAGAGGGATAGAGAGAGAAGAAACAGATGTTTGTACATTAAGGCCGGCCCAATGCTTTGAATGACAGAAGATTGTGTGTGATTTATCTGGCAAGAAACAGAGCCATTGGCCATAGCCAATCTGCCATGGGCCCACCAACATAGTGTGTAATAAAATCAGATAGATGTACACAGCAGTCCCCCCTTATCCATACGGGATATGTTCTAAGACCTCGGGTGGATAACTGAAACCATGGATAGTGCTAAACCCTATATGTGTTTTTTCCTATATATGCATACCTATGATTAACTTTAATTTATAAATTAGACACAGTAAGAGATTAATAGCAACAACTAAGAAAAACTAAAAGAAATATAGTGATATACTGTAATGAAAGTCATACAAATGTGGTTTCTGTCTCTCTCAAAATATATTACTCTACTGTACTCATCCTTCTTATGATGATGTAAGATGATAAAATTCCCATGTGAGAGACGAAATGAGATGAATGACGTAGGCACTGTGATATAGCATTGGGCTACCGTTGATCTTCTGAGACACATCAGAAGGAGGATCATCTGCGTTCAGACCCCTGTTAACTGTAGATAAGTGAAACTGTGGAAAGAGAAACCACAGATGAGGGGGTGACTGCTGTAATTACAGTCAGACATCCTTACATTATAGTAAGGACTGGTAGTGTGGTAGTGTGGTAAGGACATTGTAGTGTGAACTGTGACCACTTTTTGTGTGAGGGCATGGATACTCATAGAAAGGGCAGTGAGTTCTTGGTCTTGGGTTCCTTTCTCCTAGAAAATGATTTCACTGTGTGTTGTCTGTGTTGATGACTGAACTTTAGGGGGTTTCTGTGAGGAGCCTGAAAAGTATCAGTGAGTTGTGTGCATTCGTGCATTTCCTTTTATTTACCTTCCACAGTATATTCTGGCTGGCTCAGTGGTGAATCAGAGTGAAAGCAAAGTTCTTTCTCAGTCTGCATTCTCCTTCCTACCAGTCTTTACGCTCAGAACTGACTTTGGGTTTGTCTGTCAGTCTGTCAGTCATCCAGGCAGAGACAGCTTGGAAGTGTTTTCAATCCTGGTCTCTGGGAAAGGGAATATTTGGAAGTGAAAGACGTTGACAATGTCTTATAAATTAGAAACATAAAGCCTTTGATAGATTTGGCAAAACTTATCTTGTGATGCAAGAGCAGTTTGCTTACTCGTCGTTGGCAAACAATGAGAACATGGCATTATTTACATGAGTTGCAAATAACCCATTGGAAGTGATTGGATTTTACATGAGGAAAGAAGTGAAAAGCACATGAGAGTAGAAGGAATACAGGAATATGTATACAGGAATATATGAAGGAATATGACCTCATTCTCAGTAGTGAAAACTTCTTTTTTCTCTTTTTAACATAATATCTCTGCGACAAGCATGGTCCTTTGTAGACTTTAAAAGAAATTGATGGCTCATTGTAAAGGGTTAATGATACTATAATTTCATGGAAGTCACACTTTTAACCTGATAACAAAAAATGTTTACTGATGAAGTATCTGCTTCCCATTGGCCCGTGAAAATAAATAAAATGACCAATATTTGGCAAATACTTTTATTGCTTAATGCATTGTAAATAAACATAAATTACATTTTCAATCACTCCTTTTTTTCACCTTAGAAAAGAAGACATTAAAATGAAAACATTGCCATCATTTCTGTGCTTGTAACATTGTGGATTTTAATGGGAGGAGTTAATGATCTTCTAAAATCTCTGCCCTTCTTTTCTACTGAGATAAAATATTCTTTAGTAAAGAGATTTTTTTTTCTTTTGTTTTGGAGACCACATGTTCTGTGTTCCCTGAATCTGCACTTAAGAAACAGCTGGCATTAATTGGGAGAGGTATATCTCCTCTACAGGGTCTTCTTCTATTTTGGGCAATGCAGCAGGCCTGTAGGGAGAAGCTTGGGAATGTCATTTTATGGTGATGAATAAAACTAATGGAAATTAATTACACAACCCAAAAAAAGGAAATCTAAGAGGATTGAACAAAAGTTAATTAGTAGACTATGAGAATTAGTGTAATGTAGCTGTCTTCCTATGTATGAAACTAGGCAGTTGAAGTAGCAATACCAATGAAGGGCACATACCCTAACTAGAGTGGTTGCCCAGGCTGTAAGGAAATCTTGGAGGCTGATAAATAATTGTTTCCTACAAAAATTTGTAAGAGACCTGATCTGTGCTAGGATGAATGCTAAGACAGGTAAAATTGGTCTCTTGTTACCAAAGAAACTGCATTTGATGATACTTTACAAACCATTTGAGGATCATAAGAAATTCTTACTGGTGTTTGAACGACACTCAGTGGGAGCTTTCTCGACAGCAATGCAGATGGTATTCCTATGTTATGCAGATTTCATAAGTCTCACAGAAGTTAGACTTTACCCAAGTGTCTAGTTTGTTAGCTCCAAACATTGCGTCTCAGACCTCGTAAAGATGCTTCAAATCTTTTTTTATGGTTACAAAGACTTTTTAAAACTCGATAAACTAACAGAACTTGTTTTGAGAGCCCTCATAGGTAATTTAAAATTTCTATTTCCATGATGCATTTCTAAAGGTGGAAGCAATTGAAGAAATGACTAGGGCAACATTCTAGATTGTAAATATTTCTCTTTCATTTGTGGCTTACTTTTCCCCAATTAGGAGAGCTAAAGGTGCTTCTGCTGCTAACTGTTAATTATGTAAGACAAAGAGTAACTTACAAGCATATCATTTTCTCCTTCCCAAACTTGAGAATTATGTACTTGATGTGCTAATAAACCATAAGAAACAGTATCAATTAGTTAAGTAAAACATGGTGAAAAAAAGTGTCAATGTTGAATTAGTCTGCTGATAAGTTGATGCTGTTGGATATTCACTAGTTGAAAAACCAGTCTATTGTATACTTTTAAGACTATTTAGTAGATGTATTTCACAGAAGTTTAGATCCATTAAATTGGTAAAAAGGAGGGGGACTAATTAAAGTCATAAAACCATTTTGTTGTGTCTGAAAAATATCTTTAAAAAATGTAGAGGCTTTTGTAATAACAGCAAACATTCATTGAGTGATTCTTATGTGGCAGGCACTAAGCAGATAGATTTACTTCTTTAATCCTCAGAACAACCTTTTGGGATAGGGATTATTATTATAATTCTCACTTATAGAAGAGAAATCCTCAACATAGAATGTGAAGTCTCTTGTCCAAAGGTAAACAAATAGTAAGTGGCAGAGCAGAGATTTGAACTCAGGCAACATGACCTTGAAGCCCACTCTCTTAGCCATTAAGCTGAGATTATTAGAAAACACGTGTAACTGAGAAAAAGATATTAACGCACCCCAGTGGTGCTGATTTGTAGAAACCTAAACCAAAAGAGGACTAGAAGAGATAAATTGTAGACATTTTAGATGTGCGTTCAAGTGTCATTATTAGTTGTAGACATTCTTACAGCCTGGAAAGGACCAAGATGGAGAGAAAAGAAAAGCAAGTAAATGATGAAGGAGAGATGCCATAGCTAAGAAGATACTGCTATGTATGGAAACACTGCTCTTAATCTCAATTTTTCAATTTAATTACTTGTGAGATTTTTTTCTTTCCTTTTCTCTCGCTTTTTTTCCCTTGGCAAACAATGGAAAAATGAAAGTTGTAAGTTTGCTTAAGTGATATTTACTCAATAGCCCTTTCTCTTCTGTAAGATATAAACTAAGGGTTAGTTCTACATACATTAATGCACTTATTTGAATCATATGAATATATTATAACTGGAAAGGGCTATTTGAATATTTAATGTTTAAGAATAAAAGCAGACGAGATTGCTGCTAAAAAAAATGCCTTATTATCAAAGGTAACTCTGAAGTTTAACTTCAAATACTCTTTATTGCCAGTGATAATAATCCTTTAGTTTCTCACAAGGGCTATAAATAATTAATAATAATTTGTTCAATTATTATATATGTAATATATATACAATTATAATATATATGCAATTATATATAATATATTATTATTAGTTAAAACAGTAGTGGCTACTACTTATGGAGTGTCTCCTGGTCTTAGGCACTATGCTAGGTGATTTACATAAATGACAAATGTTCACGTACAACTTTCAGTAACCCCACGTGTAAGGTGTATTCAAATCATTTTACAGATGAGGAAACTAAGACTCAATGAAAGAAAGAAACTTGTCCATAGCTGCATGCATCAAGGATGTATCATTTGCTTTTCATCTATTCTACTTGGGCAACACTGTTGAATATTGTGCTTAGATATTTCACAGGCCTATAATGAAGTCATTATAGTGATACATCGTTTTTAAATTTCAAAGCAGGATTTACTGAGATAAATTGAGTAAAATGAATTGTGATTATTCTAAAAGAATTACTTAGGATAAGCAGTGATGATCTGGTAAAATTACATTCTCCACCAAAGAGCTATATTACATTAACTTTACCTTCATAATGGTATAATTACTGGTGCATACATATTATGCTCTGTTTTTCTTTTTTCTCTAGAGTCTAGCTATAGGTGGGAAAGGAGGGACTCCATCTACTGTTTTAGCTACTTGAGCTCAAAAATAAATTCCTGGACAAAAGTAGGAGCCCCTTAGAGGAGAAATGAGCAGTGATAGGATTAAAAAAATTCTTTTATTAATAAAAACTGTTCCATAAGTGAATGTTCTCTTCAATACCTAGACACAAAGGAAACTGCCTTTAATAAGGCAGCCCTTAAGCACAAACACACAGACTATTTTTCTTACTTTTTTGACTCTGTCAGCAGGTGATGTGACATGCTGCGGCAAAAGGCTGATGTTTTTCTTGTGGGTGGGGACCCAGCCAGCTGTGATTGGAGTGGTGGGTGGGGAGTATCATGCTTGGTCTTCTGTGAATGTTGATAACTTAACACTGACAAATGATCACATTATCATTAATCGGAGTGTTTGATATGAGGACCTGCATATTCATCATGTAGACACTAGCTTTCAACTCAAAACATTCCTAAATAATCATATATATCAGGTTTAGAGGAGGGGTAGAAATGACATGTATATATGGACAGTAAATATAAATTACCCTTCTAACTTGAAAATCATTTCATTGATTTGGAAAGAAGACCACAAACTCCATCCAGTTATTCATGAGCTAAAGTAAAATAATGAGAATGAGAATATAGAAGAGCCTCTGCCCCCTGGTGCCTCATTCCTGGCTCTGTGGTATCTACAATTAACAGTCATACTTTTTTAAAAAGAAAATTATCCTTATTCAGTGCCCTTTACTGCTTACTGGACATATAAGAGATGGCAGCTTGTATTACACAGGTGGTGATGGGCTATACAGAAGCACTAAATCAAATAATTGAAGGTAACTCTTTTAGTGTTGTCCAAATATAGTCGATGGCTTCAGTGTATTCTTATAGCATAAATAAATGGTGCAGGGTGATGTTAAAAGCATGAAGTAGACTGCCTGTGTTTGTGTCCTGGAACTACCATTTGCCCCGCCTGAGACCTTGGGCAGGTTTCCTCGTCTTTAAATAATAGTAGCTACCTCATAGGGATTCATGAGGTTTAAGCGAGTCAATACATATAAACACCCTTGTCTGACACATTATAAGGGCTTAGTGAAGATAGCCTGTTTTATTTTACATACATCTATCAGAATGCCAATTATTCTTTGAGACTTCCTTTGGAGTAAGTCTTATGTTTGGGTTGCTAATATTTAATGCCGAGCCAAGTAAGGTCTGTGATTATCTATACATCCATATCTACTTCTGTATCTCTCCCGTCATCATCATCATCACTATCCTGAGTTCTTTATTTGCTGAAATGCCAAATAGAGTCCTTCATCCTATGTTTTTAATATTATTATTTTATTTTATTTTTTATTTTATTTTTTAGAGAGAGAGTATGCAAGCTGGGTGAGGAGGGGTAGAAGGAGAGGGAGAGAGAATCTTAAGGAGGCTCCACATCCAGCATGGAGCATGATACAGGGCTCAGTCTCACAATCCTGAGATCAGGACCTTAGCCAAAATCAAGAGTCAGAGCTTAACTGACTAAGCCACCCAGGTTCCCCCTGTGTACTGTGTATTTAAGGGTTTTACCAAAGGTATTTTTTATGGCATGAAAAGTCCTGAAACTTTTTGTTACTTATAAGGAGCTATTCTGCTTCTTATTTGAAACCTAGTGGATGGCTGATATTTGGGGTGACAAGGTGTGTTATGAATTTATTCAGTCAGGACATATTTACTGAGCACTGACTATATGCTAGGCATAGTTCTAGGGTATATGCAGGTGAACAAGATGCATGAAGTCTCTCTTCTTATAGAGACTGAGGGTGGGAAAGGGCAGAGAATAACTTTCAAAAATGAATAAATAAGGAAGTGTCACATAATGATATTCTCTACTATTGAGAATGAAAAAATGTCCTAAGATACAAGACAATTGAGTGGCCATTTATATCAGGTAGTTGGGGAGAGTCTTTCTGAGGGAGTGACACTTGAGTTCAACTTTGAATTAAAGGAAAGATCCAGGCAAGTAAAGACGGAGGGCAAGGCATTTCTAGAAAAGGAAATGGCTTGTGCAAAGATTGTGAACAGGAGGGGATTTAGACTGCTTGACCAGTTAGAAAGGGCTGAGAGCAAAGAGTAGAGTGGGTCAGGGTAGAGTTAAAGATGAATGCAAGACTTTGTAAACCATCTTAAGGAGTTTGGATTTTATTTTAAATGATTGCTATGTGGAAAGTATACCAAGGAGGTCAAGAATGTTAGACTCCTTTGTTAGACAGTAAACTGTCTTGTGCAAGAGGGGATCTACTGATAAATGGAATCCCAGCAAGGGTTGAAGAACCAACCCATGGGAAGGCCACAGATGCCACTGGGTCTAGGTCCACACAACTGAAAATTGCATGCTATCAGGAACTCGCTCCCTCTATCTTTTTATCTTACATCTCTTGTATAAAAAATTTATTTTCTCTTAATCTGGATGGAACTATTTTTTTTTTCTTGTGAGGCCACGTGTCTATAGACAGCTCCTAAGTTTTATATCTTCATGGCTTCTACTACCAGAGTGGATTAAATCTGTCTCCCAGTAATGGATTAAAATATATTAGGGGAGGAACTCAAATTGGCTACTCTTGAGCTGAATTGTATCAGGGAATGAGCTCATGAGTCTCACCATGTGGATACTGAGGCAACAAAGGGTGGGAGGTGGAAGGCAACAGTGCATATCCAAGGGGAAGTAGAAGGGAGGGGACTGGACAGGCAGTCCCATATTGTCACTACAACAGAAGGAGTATCCCAAGGATGAGAGGAGAAGAGGGAAAGGTGGGTACTAAAGTTTATTGGAGTATTGACTTCTAGGTGTTGGGGATGTGGCAGCAAACAAACAGATTGAAATCCCTATGCTCATGGAGGTTCCAATCTAGATACAATGTTTAATGAATATGTTTAATGAATGCTATTTATGGTACAACTAAACAGGGTTCAGTGCTGTTCTAGCAGCTGGGAACACAACAAGGAAGCAAAAGAGAAAAACCCTTTCCACCCGGATAGAGCTTAGAATCCACTGCGAAATATAGAAGGACAGAGGACAAGCCCAGGGTGCTCTTTCTCTGCAGTTTTCAGGGATGAAAATGAAGAGGAAGAAGATTGTAGAAGTTGGTTTATCTCCCTGCCATTTCCAAGCCCTCATCATCATTGCAAATAATGAGGAGGAAGAAGGTTTCCTGGGCAGAAGCTGGAGGGTTATGGCACCTTCCCTGTGCCTTGCTGCTAGCCTCTCTTCCATGGACTTTATATTCCAAATGCTCTGATGGAGGAAACAACTGTGCCACAGTCAACCTATTGTGAATCTCCTCTCTTAGTCTAAGCATTGCATTTGTAAAACCACACATTCTGGGATGCACCTGGGAAGTTCGCTGCCCCATCTGTCAATCAGTTTCAGTCACTTGCCAATCAGGTAACAGAGTCAGAAGCCAAGAATAAATGAAGTAAATAAAATAAATGCTGATAGAATAAATGGCAGGGTATTAGATTGACAGAGCTTCATATTCTAGGTATATTTATAGACTAATTAAAGGATTAGACAATTGGGCATAAGGCTATATTTGTTGTGGTCAAGAAAACTGAGTGTTAGAACTCTACCCTTATGCTGATTATACTTGGATGGAAACCAGTATGACCAACTAATGTTCTTATTTATTTATTTATTTTTAAAAGGATGTTATTTTTAAGTAATCTGTACATCCAATGTAAGGCTTGAACTCACCACCTTGAGATCAAGAGCCACATACTTTACCAACTGAGCCAGCCAGGAGCCCTACAACTAATGTTTTTAAATTTCTTTTTTTTTTTTTCTTGGCAAAAAGGAATTAGAGAAATAAATGTTAATGAAGTCAAATTTGGATTTGAGTTCTATATGGCCCAATGATCTTACCCTATTCCAATGCTATTGATCTTGGTGGCAGTTATCAATTTATTGCCCCTGGCTCCAAATCTACCCATTATTTACTGACTTGTTGAAGTGGAGATGGGCCCTTCAAATAGTCTCCTTTTTCCTGTTTGTACCATGTTAAGCTATATCCATAAAGGGCACTGAAAAGATACTGCAGGAGGAAGGAGTTTTCCTTCCCGGTCCCCTTGTGCTTTTCCTGACAGGCTCTTAAAGCACAGGAGTCTTCTCTAGTTTCTATATTCAGAGCCACTTTTATGAATACTCGACCTGTGTAGTCATCCAAGGTTCTTGCTTCGTTAGTTCTCTACTGTCATCATCTTGATTTTTTTTTTTTGAGAGAGAGTAAAAAAGAGAGAGTGTGAGTGTATGTATGTGTGTTGGGGGGTGGGTACAGAGGGAGAGGGAGAGAGAGAATCTTCATCTTAAGCAGGCTCCACACCCAGCATGGAGCCCAACACAGGACTCGATCTCACTGCCCTGAAATCATGACCTGAGCCAAAATTAAGAGTCAGATGCTTAACTCACTCAGCCCCCCAGACACCCCACCATCTTGAAATTCTTAATAATGAGCATGAAGCCCCACATTTTCATGTTGCACTGGGCCCTACAAATGATGGAGCCAGTCCTGCCTGCATCTCAGGGTTGCTTCCCCGGCACCAGGTCCTGAAGCATGGGAAGCTCTCCAGTACCCAGGTATGTCAGGGCTCTATGGCCAGCAGCACCCAGTGTCTGGCAACTTCTACCAGTACCCACACAGGGAGTTTTACAGCAGATTCCTCCCTGGGAATGGCTTTCCCCAGCACTGCAGATTTAAAGCATTTTCTGGTGCCATTCTTTCATGACCTTACTTTTTACCTGAGCATATGGAGTCCTCTCTCAGCGCTGGGTTTGACAAACCAGGAGGCAGCACTCTTCCTGGGCAGCATTCCTCCTGCTTTGAGGCAAGGGGTCCCGAGAGCTTCAGTGGACATCAAGCTGCCCCAGAAAGGAGGGCAACATAGTAAATAGGAGAGCAGGGGAAGGAAGCAGAGAGAACACTGCTGTAGGGAACAGAAGTGGTCAGGAGTTGATAGTAGGAAAGGCTGGGGAAGCCATCCAGGCTGCATGAGAGCATGTTGGACACCACTTCTGATGATGTCAGCTGCTGCTGGGACTTTAAAGGACAGAACAGAACTGTTTTTCTGTCTTAGTAACACATTCGCACACAGACACAAGAATGGACTCTTCTTGTTCTGTCCTTTTCTCTGTTCTTTTCTTCCTTCATGCTGGGGATAACTCGTGTTGCTTTGTTCCCCCTTCAGGGATAAATAACAGCATGAGATAAAACCTCTGGACCCTCTAGACCCTCAAATGAACTGAAATAAAATTGCTGCTTACTGGAGAACTAATCACTTCTTATGATTTTTGTATTAGCTGAGTTTGATGGCCCTCAGTTTTCAAAACAGATACAAATCTCAATCCATTTTAGCTAGTTCTCTCTATAAGAATGTGGTGAGGGATGGATTTACATGCACTGGAAACTTCTTAGGAGCTGTAGCAGATAAGGTGCCCTTATTATGCAGCAGACCAGATGACCAGTTTCCTATCCTATCATTACCTGTGAATATTCACTTTTCCTTGTATTTTCTTATCTTAAATGACAGTGTGTATTACTAAATTTCTGGAATTTAATGTTTGTGACATGAACAAATACATTTATTTGTATTTATATAAATATGTTATTTGTATTTATGCTAAATACATTTAAAATTGCTTAAATGTTGGAAGTGGGTTTCTACATTTAAATTGATTTTTATATTCTTTTCAAAAAGTGGCAGAAGTAAAGACAATTTAACAAAAATTAAATGGTGAGAAAAAATTCAAAAATAAGAACAAATAAAACTGAACACAAAATAAATTATGGTCTAGAAGTATTATGTAAACAATTTCATGTTTATTGTTTGTGATTCTACTTTTGGAACACTTTGAAATTCTTCAAAGATAATATTACATTTGATAAGTTCTATATGTTATGCCATCTTTCCATCTCTGTGTTTGATATTTTTAATTGTTCTATACCTGTCTATCTTTAATCCTGGAATATTCTCAAGTACCATATTTTTAAATTTTGCTTTTCTACCATTCCACCAATGTCTTCTGCTGGGATTTATATTAAATGCATGTAGAAGCCTCAGATATTAATTTCCTTGTCTCTTCAGTACTATTTCATATTGTTTAACCCCTTTATCAGAGCTGCACCCTGGGGCAATTTCTCTGTACTTTCTTCCCATTTACCCATTTTCTCTTCAACTATGTTCAGTTTAGAGTTTAATTTGTGAGATTAAGTTTCAATTATTTTGCGTAGTTTTTCGCTTTCTGGATTTTTAATTGGTTCTTTGTCTCCCTAACTTACTTTGTTTAATTTTGTTTTCTTTTATGACCTCTTTTCTTTCTAAAAAAAATGGTAGTTGGGTTTTGTTTTTTAAATTCTTCTTTGAAGGCTAAACACATTTATTTTTAAAAGTAATTTCCAGATTGTTGTTTTAGCTATAGTGAATTTCCCAACTATAGATTTTGTTTGCTATAGACGTACGTCTTCCCTCCCCTCTTCTATTTTCCTCCCTTCCTCTCTCCCTCCCTTCATTCTTCACTCATTTCCTTTTTTGCTCCCCCCTCTTTCCTTCCTTCTCCCCTATGGTGTTTCTGATATATTTGTCTTATACTTGTCTCCACCTTGTCTCCTAAGTCCTCCAGTTCAAAGCCAGGTCTTAAACTGACAACGCAGGGCTGATAGTCCACAGTGCCATTAGACACTTCTCAAATTTGGCCACCGAGCCACTTGGTGAATTGGACTAAATCTAGGCTGCAGGGTGGTTTCTCCTATTCCCTGTAAGATGTAGCCCATGGCTGCAGCCAATGGCAATATTATTCAGATTCTTACCTTGAGTGGGGGTTTGATAATATGGGGAGATAAGAGAAGGAGAAAGTCCTACATTGTACTTGTAGGTACTTATTCTAAGTACTTGTTCTTAGTTTTATATCCTGTTTCTCTGTAAAAGTTCAAATCAATTCTGTGTTTGGAGGGTGCCTTAAAGCATGGATTTGAGTGCTGGTCTTGACCAGTAACCTCAAGGTCTTATATTCTTCTAGCTTGTGTGTGTATGTGTCTGTGTGAATCTGTGTAGGTTTTTCATCCAAGGTTGGGGCTAAGTGGTATATTATATTAATGGCTCTGAAATAGAATTTCATCCATAGAAGGTATAATCCAATGTTGGAAGGGGTCATCAAGAGGATGTGATCACTTGTTGACCTCATGATAGATCTGGGCGATTGGAGGCTCCTCAACCCCCTTTCCTGTCCTTGGACTGCACACTCTGCCTACTGTTTCCATAGTGGGAACTGTTTTAGTGCCATAGCCTTGAGAGAGTAAGGTGTTGTTGAGACCATCTGGACTGTGAAAGTGATTGAACCCAGTTAGGGCCTCCATATAAACTTTTAAGATTCTGGTGGGCAGGTTCAGAGATCTACTTATCTTGTGGTTTCTCAAGACCAATCTCATAAATAAGTTCCCTTGTTTTATGAAACTTGCCACCTACCATTGTAGCGTAGTGATCTGCCTCCTTCTTTGATCTCTCCTTGCCCTCTGTGAATATGGGGGCCCTTTTCAGAAGCTCCCAAGGTTGTGAGCTAACATCCAATCACCCAAGAACCATTTTAGTCAACATATACTGTGCTAAGTAAAACACTAGTTCTTGTGGGACTAGAGAAGAATAAAGTGGAGGCTTCCCTTAATACTCTCTTAGGCCTATAGGCGAATAAGAATAGATAAACTCCCTTGTCCTTGACTTTCCTGCAAGATTGACTTATTGACCATTTTTACTTGATTTTGAAATTTTGGAAATTATTGTGGACAAGGTGGTTCAATAAATAAGCACATTGCATTGGAAATTTTGGAAAAGTTCTCACCAGGTCTGTGATGTCAGTTACTTAAGAACATAAAAGGGTAAGGCCACATGTGTATGTCAGAGGAATGCATAGATTTGGTTAGCACAACTGAAAAAGTTTAGCTTTTTCTCATCTGCTCCAAAAAAAAAAATCAGCACAGCTTTGATATACTTATGAAAATAACCGAAACTTTGAAACTCTAGTTTTTATTTAAAGAAATCAGACCTAAACAGGATTAGTAAGCAGTGCCCAGATTAGCTTTATTAGTAATAAATAGTGAGTCAGAAGGGAGAAGCACCATCAGGAGAACCAGCAGCTGTGCCCAACATGTGCTGTTTTTACCCATTTTTATCTTTCACTTACATAGTTTTTGTAAAGAGGCAAGCAAGAAGGAAAAGACGGATGAAGTAGAGCAAAAGAATTGAAGAAGGAGAATGGTTTAAGAGGGAAGAAATTTTCCATAAAACAAAGAGCAGAGAGGCTTATTTAGGATAAGAAAGAAAATGAGACAGGAGGTCAGGAAGAAAATAATATCAGAACAGGAACAAATGAACAGTCCTTCCCTTCCCCTGCGTGGAATATTCTATATACAACATCCTTCTTTAACTTGCTAGTCACCATCATATATATTCAAGAGAAAGCACACCACAAAGACATCCTACTTTTCAATATAAGCAGGAGGATAGCTCCTAAATAAACTCATCTCTCATTCTCCCTGTTCCCGCAAGTCTGAAATGGATTCATTCTCCTAGGAATAGAAATTATGGAATCTAAGTGTAAGACAATAATCTGGAAAAAGAGAAAGGAGAGAAAGGGCAAAATTTTCTTTTGTTTGCAAATCTAGTGTATTAATTGCATTCCTGGGAGAATTTCTGGACAGAGCCTCTGGTAAACAAATTAGATATAAACCGAAGGCGAGGGCACCAAGGTCACTGTGGTGAGGGAACGTCAAGTGACAGGCGCTGGGACCCCCGATGCATGGCTTGCAGAGCAGATGTTCACAAGGATGCAGTGATTATTGAACTGGTAATAAAAAAGCATCAGCTTACAGGCAGCCACGATGGATGCTGGTAATTATAAAGCATCCCCTGGGAGGAAAATGACACAAGTCAGCCACAACTCCGCAATCACCGGGGCATAATTAAAGCTCCAGTAACAGTTGTTAATAGGGTGCAAATAAAACAGGGGGAAAATTTGAACACAACCTTTCTTTCTTTCTTTCTTTCTTTCTTTCTTTCTTTCTTAGAGACGGCAAAGGGCAATGTAATTACAGGGATAGCAAATTTTATAATTTTGCTGCACATCATAAAACAAAGGGTTGGGGCTATTAGGTGGTCATAGATATTTAAAATATGGAAACCCAGATATACCTACAAATATATACACACATATATATAATATATATTATATATATATTTACACACACCAAAGGGAAAAATTGTGTTTGCTCTTTGAATATGTAGTATGTGGGGGAGAACAGATTTTTAAACAGAATGTTTATATTCTAATTTTCAAAATGGTAGAAATACAAATATGTAAAGAAAACGGAATACATGTAAATATTTGGCCATTTCATCCTTTCCGGAAGATCTGTAGTGGTATAATGTGCCAAGCTATATGATACTGTTGGTTAAAATGGTTTAGATATTGTTAAATAAAGTCAGCAAATCACTTATAGTGTTGAAAGTGTCACTTTTTCACAGAATGCTGCCAGCCACTCCCTAACCTAAAACATTAAGCAAAACAGGGCTCATTTTCCATGGGCTAAATCTCGGAAGCTATTTGCCAGTACAGCTCCTAAGAAAAATCATCTACACCATTGCAACCCAGTTGCTTGGGCGATTGGGCAACTAACTGTGCATCAGAGTATGCATTATCAATTAGGCCTATTTATAGATCTATTTTAAGAGGCACACAGGTAGTACAATGAGAAGGAAAGGAAACCTCTTGAGCTCCTATCTAGCCAGTTTTCCATTCATGGATATTTGAAAGGTTGGGTTTAAAGGGCTGACAAATGTAGAAAACAAACTCTATATCCTTGCCCTAGACTTCATGTGAGAAGTACATGAATAACCATGTGTGTTATGTTTCAATAAATTGTAGGAAATAAAGGGAAAGGGAATAGCAATTTTCAGTAGAACTTCAAGGTTTTAACATGATCACAATTAACTATCAGAAAACTTTCTCTTGCTTCCTTTTGGTATTTGGAGCGCTGGCCAATTAAAACATAACTGCACACTGATGTATTTGGTATGGAATGCATGAAGAACAAATTATATTTCCAATATGAACATAGGTTCCTAGAGCTGGAAAGGACCCAAGAGTTTATAACCATAATTACTCTTGAATACCTACTGTTTGCAATGCACTGGTAAACATGAAATGTACTAAGAGACAGTATCTGCCCCCATAGAAGACTTGACATAGACACAGGAAAAATTAACAGATGATGAAAGGTGAAGTTCTTGCCTTCTTTTGGGCCCTCAGTTTACCGAAAAATAATAAAAGCTTCATGAGCAACTTCTGTTATTCCAAGAAAGATTTAGAGGCACAAGATGTACCATTCCAGGACTAAGATACAAACAAATGTGGATATTTCGACTTTGGTGAGGGACAGGGCTTCCTTTAATTGGGAATTATGTCCAAAAGGAGTATAAAATGTACAGCCGTAGGGTCCATCCTGAAAGGAGTAGAACAAAGAGGAGGAGGGGGGAGAGAAAAAAGGATATCCTATCTTCACCTAAGGCAGAGAACAGGAAAGAGTGTTCTGCAGGTGGCTCAGGATTCTATAAGGAAAAGGGGGGTTATAATCAAATAAGTGGGAAATGCTGTTTATTGCATTTCCCTCTTGGAGATTCACAATCACATTAGCCTATTAAATGCTCTGATAAAATCCTGCAGGGATACTATATATCAAACTGGTGAAATGTACAGCTTGGCTTTGGAGCTAAATGGTCTTAGTTTGAACTTCAGCTCTGACAAAAACTAGGCAAGTTACTTACACTATCAAAATAATAGTTGAGACAACCCTATCCTTGGTTTCTTCAACTACTAAGTAGGGAGGAATATAGTATCTTCCTCTGGGTTTTTATGAAGATTAAATAATATATTCCATATAAAGTATTTAGCAAAGGTTTCAAGTGCATAGGAAATACTTGAAATATCTTAGATATTACTAAAATTAATTTTATATTATATAATAAGCCAACCTGTTTAACTTTTGTTGACTTCGGTATTTTCTAGTCTTTGACTATGAAACTGTCATTTAGGGAATACTTCTACAAAAATCTGAAGATACATTACTAATTTGGGGGGATAAACAGATTTAAAGCATTGGCCCTGTGAGGGAATCACATGGTCCAAGGGTGATATTTATGACTTACTTCTCCCTCCATCCTGAAGTTATTCAAGTTTGCTATAGGAAATGAGGCTCAGAATGTGAAGAACAGTAGCTTTGGGGCATCGGAAGGATGAGTAGAAGAAGGCAGATGGAAGAAGGATTTATTAAGGAAGCAATAGACCTTTAATCTATTTCTGTTTTTGTAATTGTTGGCAATAATTGAACATCAATTATCTTAGGTTTCATTTGTAAAGTTACCACAGTCTGTTTACATCTCTCTCAAAATTTAGTCATTACATTGTCTAAAGACATTCTATTACTTATCTTTGTATTCTTAGTAACTTCCCCAAGGCTTCAAAAAGAGCCTTCAAGCCAATTCCTTGGATGGGGAAGCAACAGATTAGTCTCCCATTTTCCTTCTATCTGATCTTGGGCTTCAAGCACCCCCACTTCTACTCTTATTTCTCTGTTTTCTTATTTATTTCTCTTTACTTTTTTTTTTTTTGCCCAAAGTACAGAAACCTAGAAGGATGAAAAATGTGAACAGAGTGAGTTAATTGGGGTGAAGGGTAGGTGAGGAGGTTTGCCAAGATAAGTGAAATAACCATCATAGCCTTTCATTTTCCCTGATCCCAAGCCAAATTAAAATAAAAAATGGCCTAATATAACTTACAAAAAATCAGAATGAATGTGCTAGTGTATAAAAGAACATTTCCTTGGAAAAATATTGTCATTTTTAGTATATCAGATATAAATTCAGGAATTTGTGTCCCTTTTTTAAAAAGTAAGTTTTTTAAGGACATTATAAAGTGTTTGTTAACAGTAGTTTTCAACTGCTATATAAATTATACTTAATAATACCTGTTTTAGATTTCAAAAAGTCCTAGGTTAAAATATATTAATTTTAGGGAAGGCTTTGGCTGAATTATAACATTTATTGCTTATCCCAAATAATAGACAATTCTATAAATTTCTTTTGTTCCCACAATAGTTTAACACAGAGCAGACTATGTTGACATCAGAGAAACAAGAGCTAGACACAAAAGAAGAGAAAATACAGATGAGATTATTTTCAATTTTTTAAAGTGGTTCAAGAAGTGGTCTTAAATTTTTTTTTCTCTCATTGCCTACAATTTCAACCCCTCAATGTTCTTAGGATTCTTGCCAAGAAATTTAGCCAAATTTGTTTTAGATTTCTGATAGGACATCTTTATAGCAGATTTATTTTTAATTCTTCCTCTAGGGGATTAGTACTTTATTATATTTTTTAATTTTATGTACCTCCCCGGAACATTACTAATCTCCAGGTTCATAATAGGAAAAAAACCTCTTGGCTTGTCATTGAACAAAGCTGAAAGAAAACCGATAACCAGTTCTATTCAGTGAAACTTAAAACAGTATGTTAACTAAGGGGGTAATAAATGTTTATTCATTAATTTTGGTCAACAAAATTAATGGTTGTGTTTTATATTTCAGTGGCTACAGAACATATTGAGGATGCAATGATAATTAAGACAGTCCCCACCTCAAGAAGCTTTCGGTCTACTGGCATGTTAAGAACACCCAATACTGTGCCTTTTGGGCTATTGCGCTACGGGTGCTATGGAGCAGGTAGAGTAGGGAGGGCCTGATAGAAAAGCTACAATTTAAATTGAGTCTTAAAGGATAAGTTGCAAATACAGAAGAAGTGGGTTATGTGTGGGAGTGATAAGGATTACTCTCTAGCTCTTTCCTTGGCTCTTTTTCTTTTTCTAGAAATTCTCGCTTCCTAAGATATCTCTTCAAATTACATGATGGTCACTTCCATGTATGTTCATGCAGTTACTACATTTGTTTCTTTAGCTCTGAACTTTCCTCTAAATTCTAGACTCATATCTAACTGCTTATCTAATGTTGCACCTGGATATTTACCAACACGTTTTATGTGTTTAAAATAGAACTGCTTTTAACCCCTGCTCACCAATTTGTTCTTCCTCTAATATTCCCTGTTGCATGAAATGACACCACTTTTTACCTCACTCCTAGATATCTCTTGCACCATGTTACATCCAATCTCCTGGCAAATTCCATTGGCTTTTTCCTTCAAATTATATCCTGAATTTGACCACTTGCTGCTACTGCTCTACCCAAATCATTTCTCTTCTGCATCACTGCAATAGTCTCCAAAGTAGTTTGCTTGCTTCTCATCCCATTCCTGCAATGGGCACATTACTTCTTTCGAATCCTAAACCAAATCATGTCACTCCCTGGCTAAAAACCTCCCATGTCTTCCTATTAAGTAATAAAACCTGAAGTACTGAGTGTGCTCCTAAACCTGTCCATGATCTAGTGGGATAACTATTTATTTCTCCTTGCTGCTGTGTTTTGACTACACTGGCCTTCTTGTTGTTTGCTGAACATGGATACCACACCTCAAGTAGGGGGAGTGGAAAGGGGAGAAGCAGGCTTCCTGCTAAGCAGGGAGCCTGATGCGGAACTCGATCCCAGGATCCTGGGATCATAACCTGAGCCATAGGCAGATGCTTAACAACTGAGCCACTCAGGTGCCCCAAGATTTTTGCACTTCTTGTTCCATGTTGGAAATATCTTCCCTAGAGCTCCCATGGTTTGTGTCCTGTACTCAAGTCTCAGCTCCAAAGTTAAGCTCTGGAGAGGTATTCTCTGATGAGCAAAATTAGTGAACCAAACCCTTCTTTGTCCCGCTGTCTCAATTCTCTTGTTCTAATTCATTCTTCATAGCATTTATCACTATGTGGATTTTATCAGAGATCTATAAAAGTTCACAGTGGCAGCAGCTCACTTTGTTTCATTGGCTGCTCTATCCTCAACATACAAAAGAGGGCCTTGCATGGAGTAAGTGCTCACTAAATATTATTGAAGGAGTTTGGGGTTTCATATTCTCTTAGTAGGAATGAACAGTTGTATACATGGGTATGAAATTAGATAGAGCTGGTTTGGTATAAGAAATATCCAATGTACAGCAAATAATTTGATTCAGACAAAAGGTGATTGTGGGCTGTGTAGTTAAATTCCTAAAAGATGAGAAAGGAAGAAGCCCATAGAAATCCACCTTTTTCATTTAGTAGGTGGTCTCTGTAGAAGCAAAGGTTGCATCAGCAAAGTTGTAAAATTCCTTCTTGCCTCTGTGACTGGTGAGGTTTCCCCTTTTCTCCTTCCCTGCCTCCTACTGTTACTCGTCCCAGAAGCGTGTTTTAGAATCTGCTTCATTTCAGTGTGTTTCATCTAGCATAGGAAGGATACACTACTTCAGTAGTTGATTCAAGAATCAAAGATATGCATATATATATATATATATATATATATATATATATAATATACACACAATATATAATAGGAATTTAAGTTAGAAGGTACTATACTACTTCATCATAATGATCAATACCATGAGAATTTGCAAGATGAATCTAAGCAGGAAATTCAAGGGAGGGAGAAGGCATTCAAGAAGGCATTCAAGTGCTAAACTGATAGGCAGGATTTATTGAGGCAGCGAAGTGGACAGCTTGGACAAATGCATGGAGGTAGGAGGACATAGGGTATACCAAGGAAACATAATCTCAACTGGCCAAATCATAATCTAAGAGTTCTTATTTTAACAATTGAAGATATATGATATTCTTTGCTCTTATTTGCTTTTTCCTCACATGCCAAAGAAAACAAAATACGAGTTATTTCCATTGTACTTTATGGCATTATTATGTGGCAAAAGTCTATGGTCTTATTTCGCCCATATGTGTCTGAATGTCAGTGTTGCACTCTGTTGAAGTAGTTAAACTAGCAGTAGTAATAAGATTGCCAATCTCACCCAGCCTCAAGGCCACACCCAAGACAATGACTTCTGGTATGATTTGAAAAGCCCCCTTTCAGGAGATAACCCTTCCCGACCTTACTCTTTTGCAGTTCCAGTCCAGTCTTTTGAATTATCAATGCTTTCTTTAACAATGATTCCTCACATCACTGCTGTAACAATCGCCTGGGAAATGGTTTAATGTGCGGCACTTTTGATTCAATAATGGACCCAGAAATGTAAACGTTTAGCATGGTGTGTGATCCAGGAATCAGACTTTGAGAAACGCTGCCTTAGAGGGTCAACTACTTATGAATCACTAGATTCATACCTCTGTGTGATTTCATATAATGAAATTATTTTCATTTTAATAGGAGTTTAGAAGCAACTAGCATGTAATAAATGAGGATGAGAAATGAGAAACAGAACTTCATCCTATGTACGTGTTCGATGAGTGAGAACACTGGGTACCTACAAACGAAAGTACACTTGGGCTATTTTTGTTGTGGGAGAGGAATGCCCAAAGGCGGAATGAAGCACTGGAGATTTTCTGGTTACTTCATGGCTACATTTTTTTTTTTTGATAATTTTTGCCAATATTTCTGTTTGAACTGTTTCATATGGCTTCCATCTTCTTTCCACTGGGTACTTCTTACATATAGTTTAAACCATTTGGGAATCTACTAAAGAAACATTTGTTTGAAAATTGAATGACAGTATTTTGGTATGAGAAAACTATAATGTGTAAATATTTCTGTTCAGTTTACCAAGAGCCAAGTGGATTTGGAAAAGAAAACTGTTTCTACACAATATCTTTTCTGGTCAGTTCTCTATAATCGTTGAAAATTTCTTTAAAACCCCATCATATTCTATTTGTTATTTTTATGCTATTGCTATTTCTTTCTGCTTGGGGCTTATCAACTATAAGAACGCACTCATGCCTCTTAAGACCTAGTTGCTACTCTTTGGCAGCCCCGCTTGTCAAAAAGACTTATTCACTAGTCTCCATCAGTTTAAGCATTAAGAATAATGTCTTTGGCTTGACCAGCAAGCTATTTTATTGTCTAACTAAATGTTTAATCTTGGCAGAAGCTCTTCATAACTCCTACTTCATAGCAGCGCCAGTGACACTTCTTATTTTAACAGTGTCAAATTATGCCCAATTTATTTTGTTTGATTTCCTTGTTGTGAACTGTTATGTGTTCTCCAAACCTTCTTTCTGGAAGTTAACCCACAGCAGGGAGACACTTGTCACAAGGTGACTTTACTAGCAGTACTTTCTCCTTAGTGATAGAATTGGCTCACCTGCCGGCTTCAAATGGCTTTCCCCAAACACATAATGGCTGCCTCCCACTGAGATCTGAGGCAACCTCCTACATCTTGGAATCTGGCCAAAGTGACACTGCTGAGATACACAACTAGGAACTTTGTTATGTTTTCTGATGTGGAAATGGGACAATGGAACAGTGAACAAATCTCCTTAATATGTGACTCTCCTTCTTGGTGGACACATGTTATAATCTTAAAGTTTAAATAGGAAAAAAAATTCTCCAATTAACTTGAAGTTTAAAAATAGGGATATAATCTGGTAAAGGGAGATGTGAACAAATGAGCAGTCAATTATAGAGATCGGAATAAAAGTCCTTAAAATGTACGACACACAGTGTTACCACCTAGAAACTTATAGCTATTTTTCTAGCATTGGAATTTTTGTTCAGTTGCATTATGAAATATTTAGCTATTTCTGCATTACAGTTGAAAAAAGGTAATTTATTATCTTCAGAAAGATACTCTGCCCTAAAATATAATATCTGTAAGTATCATATTTTGACTTACTGTACTTTATTGTGTTGGAATCACTACAGATTAATTCTCCATGACTGGAATTTCTTGCGACAAGAGATTCTAGAATCTGAGTTTTAAGGAGTCAATTGTTCTCTTTGTTTGGTTGCTTTGGTTCTCATCTCAATAGTGATGATTTTCAGTTTGTTTGAGGCCAAATTATAGAGATATGCATGCATAGTTCCCATTAGTGTCAATAGGAATTACGCAAAGTGACGGAAGAATAGACCCCATATGTTTATGAGAAATGAATGATTTGAAGCATCTGTGAAACATTCTTAAAGGCATCTCTATCACTGCATGCAATCACAGCAAGGTTTTTTTTTTTTTAAAAAAAAAGCAAAATTATTTCCCTCATTATATAGGCTTTAGGGAACTCATCACTATGACTAAGCTATGCAGTAAAAAAACAAAACAAAACAAAACAAAAAACTATAGCTTTAAACAACACACTACCTAGAACACTTCTATAGATATCAAAGTAACTTTCAAATATGGACATTCTATTGAAAAAGTAATGTTTCTTTTGTGTTATCTTGTGTGTGTGTGTGTTGATGCCATTTTAGCATTTTTACTATAAAACTCTACTCAGAGATTATAGAGTTATACTTGGCAGATAGATTTTAAAACTTTTTATTTTGGAATAATTTTAGATTCACAGAAAAGTTGCAACGATAGTACAGAGAATTCCTGTGTATGCTTCATCCATTATCCCCTAATGCTAACTTTTTATAAAATCATGATACATTTGTCAAAATTCAGAAAGGCACATAGGTTTGGTATAATTAGTAGACTTTATTCAGAATTTGCCATTCCTTTTTCTATTCCAGCATCAAATCCAGGGTATCATGGTGCACTTAATCCTCATGTCTCTTTATGTGATCCTCACAGCAGTTTCTCAAGTTTTATTTTTCATGACCTTGACAGGATGGGAGAGTACTGGTCAGATATTTATTTTGTAAAATATCCCCCAGTTTGAATTTGTTTGTGTGTGTGTGTGTGTGCACACGTGTGCATGCACACATGCGTGATGAGACTAGGGTTGTGGTTCTTTTTGGAAGAATATCACAGAGGTGAAGTGCTTTTCTTATTATATCAGGGAGTGCATGTTACCAACATGACTTATCAATAGTGATATTAATCTTGATCACCTGGCTAAGGTAATGTCTGATAGGTCTCTCCAGGGTAAAACTACAGTTGACCCTTGAACAACATGGTTTTGAACTGCATGGGTCTACTTACACATGCATTTTTTTAATGAATATGGTAGAGTACTGTAAATGTATTTACTTTTTCTTATGATTTTTTAAAAAGATTTTATTTATTTATTTGAGAGAGAGCAACAGAGCAAATCCAAGGGGAGGGGTAGCAGCAGACAGAGGGAGAGGGAGAAGAACACTCCCTACTGAGCAGGGAGCCTGACATGAGGTTGTATCTCAGGACTCTGGGATCATGACTTGGGCCAAAGGCAGATGCTTAACTGATTGAACCACCCAGACGCCTCTCCCTATGATTTTCTTAATGGCATTTTCTTTTCCATAGCTTACTTTATTGTAAGAATATAGTATATAATATAAGACACATAACATATAAAATATGTATTAATTGACTGTTTATGTTATGAGTAAGACTTAGGGTCAGTAGTAGGCTATTAGTAGTTAAGTTTTGGGAGAGTTGGAAGTTATATCCAGGTTTTTGACTGTGTAGAAGAGGTCAGCACCACTAAGCCTTGTGTTGTTTAAGGGCAAACTATACTATTTTTCCTTTACTCAAATCATTGGCAGTGGTGAGTACAACTTGCTCTCAAGAGGAGAGAAATTAAGTGCCACCTCTTGGAAGGAAGACTATCTACGTATATTATTTAAATTTCTTCTATAAAGATGTCACTTTTAATTTATTTATTTATTCATTCAATCATATATTTATGTCAGTATTGATCAAGGGTATTCATTTATTTTTTGGTTATAACTCAATGCTATGGTTATTAATTTTGATGCTCAAATGATAGCTTTAACCAATGGAAGCTCTTTTAGGTTGGGTCCTACATCCTATTTTCTTTTTAAGATTTTATTTATTTATTTATTGGGGGGTGGGGTAGAGGGAGAGGGGAGAGTGAATCTTGAGCAGACTCTGCACCAAGCTTGATATAGAACTCAGTCCCATGACCCTGAGATCATGACCTGAGCCAAAATTAAGAGTTGAACACTTAACCAACTAAGTCGCCCAGGCACCCTGGCTCCTACATCCTTTTGACATGCTTGCATCCTTTTTTATTTTTAAAATTTTAAGTACTTCCTTTTTTGGCAGTACAAGTTGCTACATAGGTCTATCTTGTATTTTCTCTGTCCCAGTTCTACCATCAGCCTTTCTCCAAAGAGATATGGATCCTCTGATTGGAGAGTGATATTTAGAAAACAGGATCTGGGTGGTGGGTGTGCTTATTGCTACATAGGTGTCACTGCATCTATATTCGCTTAGTAGGCAATGTTAGAAAATATTTCATGTAAATTTACATATATTCACACATACCTATCTATCATCTATCTATATCTATCCATCCACCCTCCAACCGTCAGTATGTTAAAATAAATATGACTTTATGTTGACATCTATGACTAATCCAGCATAGCAGTTCATTCAAATTTGACCCCTCTACTTACTTATTTGTGTTCTCTTTCTCTTAACAACAAGAAATCTGTCTCCCATTATCGATTTATTTACTTATTTGTTCAAATCTGGCATATGTATAGCTACAGAATTGCTAAACCATTGCCTTGTGAGAAAAACATGTACCATTTAAAGTACAGTATTTATGTGAAGTTCTTTTTGTTTTTCCAATATCAAGTAGAATCAGCATTTTCTAAAGTTAGTTAGATTAGTTCATTCTTGCCCCATCACTCCCTTCATTGAGTTTATGTCATAGACATTTGTAATAAAGTTAGATTCACTTGTTACGACCAACATTCCATCCTGAATCCTTCAACATCCTATTTGATTTCTAAAAACATTTAAATAAAGTGTTATGCAATTTTATGTCCCCCTTTCTTCTGTTTTCTATAGGTTTAGTTTATTGTTTTTTCTCTAGTTTCTGAAGTTGGAAGGTTAGTTGTTCATTTTAGATCACAATTCTTTATTGATATGAGCATTTAATGCTATAAATTTCCCTCAGAACACTGTTAGCTGCATCCCAGACTTTGACATAATATATTTTCATTTTCCTTTAGTTCACAATATTTTAATTTTCCTTTAGTCTGTTTTATCTAAAATTTATTTATTTATTTATTTATTTGTTTGTTTATTTATTTATAATTTAAAAAATTATGTTAGTCACCATACAGTACATCATTCATTTTTGGTGTAGTGTTCCATGATTTATTGTTTGTGTATAATTCCCAGTGCTCCATGCAATATGTACCCTTCTTAATACCCATCACTGGGTTCAACCACCCTCCACCCCCCTCCCTCAGTTTGATTCCTGGAGTCCATAGTCTGTCATAGTTCATCTCCCCCTCTGATTTCCACCCTTTCATTTTTCCCTTCCTTTCCCTAATGTCCCCCATGCTATTCTTTATTCTCCACAAATAAGTGAAACCATATAATAGTTGTCTTTCTCTATTTGACTTATTTCACCTAACATAATCTCCTCCAGTGCCATCCATGTTAATGCAAATATTGGGTATTCATTCTTTCTGATGGCTGACTAATATTCCGTTGTATATATGGACCACATCTTTAAATCGCCAAGGAAATGTTGAAAAAGAAAAACAAAGCTGAGGCATCATATTTCCTGATTTCAAGTTATATTACAAAGCTATGCTCACCAAGACAGCATGGTACTGTCACAAAAACACACATAGATCAATGAAACAGAATATAGAACCCAGATATGGACCCTCAAGTCTATGGTTAACAAATCTTCAACAAAGTAGGAAAAAATATCCAATGGAAAAAAGACCGTCTCTTCAATAAATGGTGCTAGGAAAATTGGACAGCTATATACAGAAGAATGAAACTTGACCATTCTCTTACACCATACACAAAGATAAACTCTAAGTGGATGAAAGACCTCAATGTGAGACAGGAATCCAAACTCAAACTCAAACTCAAAATCCTAGAGGAGAACATAAGCAGTAACCTTTTTGACATTGGTCACGGCAACTTCTTTCAAGACACGTCCCCAAAGGCAAGGGAAACAAAAGTGAAAATGAACTTTTGGGAATTCGTCAAGATAAAAAGCTTCTGCACAGCAAAGGGAACAGTCAACAAAACAAAGAAGCAACCCACGGAATGAGAGAAGATATTGACAAATGACACTACAGATAAAGGGCTGGTATCCAAGACCTATAAAGAACTTCTCAAATTCAGCACCCAAAAAACAAATAATCAAGTCAAAAAAGGGGCAGAAAACATGAACAGACACTACTCCAAAGAAGACATACAAATGGCTGACAGACACATAAAAAAATGTTCAACATCATTAGGTATCAGGGAAATTCAGATCAAAACCACATTAGATACCACCTTACAATAGTTAGAATGGCAAAAATTAACAAGACAGGAAACAACAATTGTTGGAGAGGTTGTGGGGAAAAGGGAACCCTCTTACACTATTGGTGGGAATGCAAGTTGGTATAGCCACTTTGGAAAATAGTGTGGAGGTTCCTCAAAAAGTTAAAAATAGAGCTTCCCTATGACCCAGCAATTGTACTACTGGGTATTTACCCTAAAAATACAGATGTAGTGAAAAGAAGGGCCATATACACCCCAGTGTTCATAGCAACAATGTCCACAATAGCCAAACTGTGGAGGCAGGATGGAGGGAAGGAGGCAAGGAGGCAAGATGCCTTTCAATAGACGAATGTTTTATCTAAAATGTATATAGTTGTTATAGCTCTCTCTTGATTAATGTTTTCATGCTATACTTTTCTGCACCCTTTTACTTTAACAAATCTGTCTTTATACTTAAAGTGGGTTGCTTTGAGATAGCTTATAGTTGGGTCTTACCTTTTCATCTAACAATCTATTATTTAATTGGTATGTTTATATCATTCAAATGTAAAGTGCTTATTGATATGGTTGAATTCAAATCTACCATTTTGTTAGCTTTTTACTTTTTTGTTTTATTAGTCCTTTGTTTCTTTTCTCCTTGTTTTTTCTGTATTTTGTTTTATGTGAACATTTTTTATCATTCCGTTGTATCTCCCCTATTTATTTACTATTTAGACATCTTTTACAAATTTTAATAGTTTCAATAGGATTTGTAATATGAATTCTAAATTATATTAAGTCCGTCTTTAAATAATTTTTACTGCCTCATGTTTATTTCTAGATCCTCATATAATATTTTCCCAATTCCTCCTTCCTGTTCTTTGTGCCATTTTGTTGTTACTCGTTTTATCGTTTTATTTTTACATATGATATAAACTCGTAAAACATTGTCATTAGTATCGATTTTAAGAGTCATTTAACTTTTATAGAAGTTAAAAATAAGAACTAGGAAAACTGGTATTTTACCTCTACTTATTCTATTTCTGCATTCTACATTTTTTTGTGTGTATATCTAACTTTCCGGCCTATATCATGTTCCTTCTGCCTGAACAACTTCTTTAAACATTTCCTCTGGAGAAGGTCTGATGAAAATGAATTCCCTCAGTGTTTTGTTTTATTTTCTGAGAAATTCTTTAGTTACCATTAACTGTTGAAGGATATTTTCACTGAGCATAGAATTCTAGGTTGAGAGTTCTTTTTACCTTAAGCACTTCAAATGTAAAACTTCATTGTCTCCTTTTTTCTTTACTTTTTTTTTCCTAATGAGAAGTTTGCTGTAATTCTTATCTAAGTTACTTTAGAGATAATGTTTTTTCTCTCTCTGCCTTCAAGATTTTCTTTTTATTTTCATTTTCAGCAGGTTGAATACCATATACCTTCATGTGTTTTTATTTTAAATTTTTTATTCTCTTTGGTGTTCTCTGAGCTTTAGATCTGTGGTTTGATGTCATTAAATTTTGGAAAATTCCTGGGCATTATATCTTCATATTTTTCCTTTGTCCCATTTACTGTCTTGCTTCTTCTTTCTGGTATCTTAATTACACATATGTTACATTGTTTGACATTATCCCATAGACCTTGGATTCTTAGCTCTGTATTTTTTCCTCCACCTTTTGTTTTAAATTTGTATTTCTGTTTGGGTAATTTCTACTGACATATCTTTAAGTTCACTGATTTTTTTTCCCTTGACTATATCAATTTTGAGGCCATCAAAGTAGACATTTTCTAGCTTAATCTTCTTAGTGGCTTATTTGGTACACAAATACTGTGTATTTTTACTGATTATTTCTTAATGTTTCCACCTCTTTGTTGGGATATCCTATCCAAATGCACATTGTTTCTCTTTTCCTTTAGGGTCTTAATATATTACTCATAGATATTTTATATTCCTTTTACAACACCTGGTCATATCTGTCTGGTTCTTATGATTTTTATTGTCTCTTTTGTTTTTTCTAGCCTTTTTTTAATGCTTCATAATTCTTGTTGAAAGGCAAACATATTATATAGGACCACTGATACTGATGTTCATTTTTTTTTTTTTTTTTTAGTGCTCAGAGATGAGCATGGCTTTCCTTTTGCTCGACCTTTAGTGTAGGTATTTGTGTTAAGCCAGTTAGTGTTTGGAGTAAGTTTGGAGTTTGTTATTGCTATGTTTACCCTCACTGCACCAATTTTTCTATCTGATTCCTGTACTTGTTTTGCCTTTGGCTTTGGGTTTCCCTTTGTGCCCCACCAAAGGACACTTTCTCCAGCTGCTCCCACAGCTATATTCCAGTTATTTTTCCTGCATATTCAGTATAATGATGGTGGATGGGGAAAGGAGACATTCTTATGTTTTGATTAATCTCAGTGTTAGGCCCAATTGTAATGCTGTGTGGGTCTAGCAAATATTCATACATATTCCCCAGGAAGAGAGCTTATCTCTGCTCTCTTACCTCTTACCTCTCTTACTTCAGTTGCAGTGGGTTTCTACCAGCATCTTCAGATAACAGATCTGATGTCTTCCCAATGCATACTGAAGTTGTTTTGTTTTGTTTTGTTCCTTAAAGGAGATAACTTTGGGAAGTTTCACAGTGGCTTCTTTTCTTTTTTCCAGCCAGTTCTATCAGACAAAATTACTTAGGATTTTTTTGACTTTCTTTTTTTGAGCTTCCTGGAGTGAAAACCTGTAAGAAGGTACAAACCCCCTATAACTATAGCCGCCCCCCCAGGGTTTTATACTTTCACACTAGCCCATACTAGGTTTTAGAATTTGTCAGACATTTTCTTTCTTTCTTCCTTTCTTTCTTTCTTTCTTTCTTTCTTTCTTTCTTTCTTTCTTTCTTTCTTTCTTTCTGTCTTTCTTTCTTTCTTTCTTTTTCTTTCTTTCTTTCTTTCCTTTCCTTCCTTCCTTCCTTTCTTCCTTTGTCTTCCTTCCTTCCTTCCTTCCTTCCTTCCTCCCTCCCTCCCTCCCTCCCTCTCTTCCTTTCATTCTTCCTTTCAGATTTTATTTTAACTAATCTCTACATCAAATGTGGGGCTCGAACTCACAACTCTAAACTCAGGACTTGCATGCTCCACTGACTGAGCCAGCCAGGTGCCTCTCATTAGACATTTTCTAGCTTAATCTTCTTAGTGGCTTATTTGGTGTTTGGGAGTGTCTTTCCCAGGTAAGCAAAACCTCTGTTTCTATTTTTTCATGGAAGTACTTGTCTTCCTCTAGGTTTGATGTTAGTTGTTTGTCCTGCAAACTCAGTGCTCTGATGGGTTCAAGAAAAGTCATTCATGTAGTTTGTTCTTTTCTTTTCCTTTCCTTTCCTTTTTTTTTTTTAATTTATTTCCTTGAGATAGAGAACATAGAGGGAGAGGGGGAAGCAGGCTTCCTGCTGAGCAGGGACCTGGATGTGGGGCTTGATCCCAGGACTCTGGGATCTTGACCTTAGCCAGGGGCAGATACTAAACCAACTGAGCCACCCAGGTGCCCTGTTCATCTTTTTCTGAATGTGAAGGTGAAAACAACTCTTTTTAGCTTTCCACATTCCTGTTTGAAACTGGAAGCCTTATTGTTTTTAAAGCTCTATTCACGTGTGATTTTGAATGATCAAAACAAGTCAAGCTGTTTATTTGATGAATTAGACTATTTCTTTGACTGATTTGATAGTTCATGTCCAATTAGTCAAACAATATTGTACATGTAGTTAAAACTGGAATATAGGACAGAGATAAAATAAATGTATAGAGCCTTTTGCCCCTAGAGTCAATGAGTTTGGTGCTGTGTGTGCTCTTTTTAACTACTTGCTTCTTTTAACTTTACTTCCATGTTTTAAAGAGAGTGAAATCAAACTCTGCCCTTCTCTTTCAGTTTCTCCTTCATTTTATTATACACAAATCTGAGAATGAAAAACATAGAGAAGAAATGTCAGGAGGGTTTGAGCAGAATCAGGTGGGGCTACTACAGATTTCAAGACAAAGTGGCCTTATGTGGGCTGGTGAAGGGGACAAAGACCATGTGGTATCCTGGCCTTAATCTTTTCTTCATTATCTTTTGCTGAGGAAATATGATATCTAATATTGATGTATTTATTAGAAATGTGAACACAAGGTCAAAAAAGGATTAAACATCTTTCTTTATATATTCCTTTACCCTCCCCTCTCTTCCCTTCCTCTTTCCGTTCCCCTCCCCTTCTTTCTTTCTCTTTTTTTCTCTCTCTCTCTTTCTTTCTCTCCTTCCTTCCTTTGCTCTCTCTCTTTCTTTCCTTCCTTCCTTCCTTCCTGCTCACCTTTTTTTCTTTTCCTTCCTTCCTTCGTTCCTTCCTCTTTCCTTCTCTTTCTTTCTTTCTTTCTTTCTTTCTTTCTTTCTTTCTTTCTTTCTTTCTCTCTCTCTCTCTCTCTCTCTCTCTCTCTCTCTCTCTCTCTCTCTCTCTCTTCTCTTTCTTTCTTTCCTCCTGTCTTAAATAATTGTTCAGATAGTCACCAGGGCCTTGGACTTTATTATAGAATTTGGACCTCAATGCATCATAGAGACACTTTTTTTTAGTACTTAAGTCACTTCTGGGGCTCACTGATGGCTCCTTTAAATGTGCTGGTGGTGGCTGTGCTCAAATATGCTGCTGAATCTGCATGCTCTGCTTATCGTTTATGGCAGGATTCCCCTTACTGATTTATTTGGTCATGGAAAGTACACTTGTAACTTCTATTTTCATCCCCAGTTGACCATCCTTCAGGAACTCTTTTATACTATTTGCCTTAAATTTTGCAGATTACTATGTTGAACTTCATTGTCTTCCTTGATAGAATAGTCATTGTCTTCTGTGGCAGAGACTGCTAGCTGCTTACTAAAATCTATGCTTTTCTTTTTTCCCAATCACTTTCACTCAACTATTGTACATTTTGATCTCTCTTTGGAGTTAGTGAAGCCATTTGATTGGGTTCTAGTGAGTAAAGAGTGAAAAGGGACCTATGCCATTTCTGAGCCAATGCTTTTAAGAAGCAGATCCTCCATGCTCTCCTCCCTTTTCGGCTTTTAGATGCAAATGACCAAGAAGACTTTGTGGAACCACAAAGTAGAGGGAGGCTTGGCTGTGAATCATCATATGGCAGGAGGCCACCTGCCTTAAATTCATGTGATTAAGAAATAAACACTAATTTTATATGAACTATTTGCCTTTTATTTATTTGTTTTTTCTCTTCTATTTTAGCCTACCCTAATATATATTTGTAAGGTCCTTGATACCTGGTTGGTCATACTCTTGTGTTCTTCCAAGCCAAAATTCTTAGAAATGCCACTCTGAGATTACTCTTCACCATTCTAAGGACTGGCTAAAAAGACAGACTAAAATAGTTCAATTTTTAGTTGGTGCTATGTATTATGGGGATTTGGATTTCTCTGTCTTTGGCACCAAGACATTAACTAATTGCTTCCACTATTATGAATGAATATGTCTATATTGATTTTTAAATTGTGTTTTTGCTGTCATCCATTCCCATATTTCCCTTCAGCACCATCCCAGGTGAGTTAAAAGTTTTCTATGGCAAAAAAAAAAAAAAAAAATCAAATATGGAGTACTTAAACACTTCCCATATTTTCCTTAGTTATTTTCACCAAGTCTGAGGGGAACAGCAAAATTTAAAGATCAAAAGTGATCTCATTCCCTTACCAAGATCCATGAGACTGATGAAAACAACCTGGCCATAGCCACTGATATTGCAGTTTTATATTTAGGAGATTGCGTGTAGCAATCCTTCCCATACCCCCACCCCTGCCCTGTGCCCCAGCAAATCTGCATATCACTCATCTTTGCTCCACAAAAGTAACCAAATAAGTTTTGGAAATGCTGAATTTTATACTCTCACCCCTTTGAATGTCATCAGGTGATTTAGCATATTCTAGGTTCTAAGAGAGACACCCTACAGCAGCTAAGAACTGCTTAGCTTTATTTAGTCGATTTCCATATTAATACAAATGAAACTTAAATGTGTTACAACTGTTAAAGTTATTAAATTCCAACATCTTTCATAATAATATTGCCATTACTAATTTTTAAAATTTTTTTGTTTGTATTTACTTTTTAACTCTTCAATTTTTCTTTGCAGTTTAAATATATTACTTATAAACTACATAGAACTGGATTTTCTTCTGTAGACCTAATTTGACAGTTTTTATCTTTAATGGGAGATTTAGTCTATTTAAAGACCAATTCATTGATTTTATGCCTCTCATCTTTACAAATTTATTTAATCTGTTTTTCCTCTCTTTCCTTTTCCTTGTTTTTGTTGGTTTGATTAAGTTGCTATTTATTCTACTATTTTCTCCATGGTTAATTTGAAAATTCTTCTCTGATTTTCCATTTAATTCATGGTTGCATCTTCTTCCCATGTCTCATATTCAGAAATATTTTTCTGCTATTATTTAGAAACAAGATATCATGACATTAAGCAGGATACTTTATTTCCTTTGATTTCTTACTCCTCCATAACAATGAAACTGTTGGGATAATTTTACTTCTCCCATTCTTCCCTTCCCCCATCCCACTCAAGTTTCAGAACATTATTATTTCCTCTCTTTATTGCTACCCAGATTTCTAAGTTTCAATTAGATGGTTAATATTTTTTATTCTGGACTGTAATTAGATTTTTTTTTTTGCTGTTTGTTTTTTCAGTTTCAAAAGATATTAAAAACTCATATAACATATTCCTTTTATCCTACAGCATTTATCTATCTGTCTGTCTGTCTCTATTAATCTATCTCTGTTCGTCTATCCATCTTTTCAAATTTCATTGTTCAACGTAGTTGTTTCTCCTCTTCATCTTTCCTCCTTATGATGTCTGATTTTTGGCTCATTTGTTAGTTGGTTATAGTATGTATTTATGTATGTATGTATTATTGATATAGATTGAGTAATTACTCTCTGATATATTGTATGTCTAAAATTATCTTCCATGTCGATGTGTGACTAATTTCTGTCCATCAGTGATCTCTAGTTGGTATTTAACCATTTTGTATCCTCAAATGTTATAAATGAAAAGTCTGATAACAGTTTGATTAATTTTTATTTATTGGTAATTTCTTTTCTGTCTTGATGTGTGATTTCTCTATTTATACTTAGATTTTAGTATTTTTTTCCCTGAATGTGCCATAGTACATTTAAAAAGAGAAAAAAAATGATAAGATACCTAGCATTATACAAAACAGTAAAACATGCAAGATCTACATAAAGGAAACAACATGCTAGTAATGTAAACATGAGAATCCTGTAACTGCAAAGTAATTTTTCAGTATTATATAGGCACACGATATGTTATAGGTATCAGTTACTTCTAAAATAATTTACACGTTTCATGGCATCCAAAAAATTTCTTGGCAACTAAATAAGCTGATTCAAAAGATATTTTGGAAGAATAAACATGCATAAATAGGTTAATTCATAAGTAGAAAAATCAAGAGGAGATTTATATCCTATTAGATGTCAAAACATATTATAATGCTACAATAATTAAAACTATTTGGCATTCAAATGAGTATGCACATAGATCAATGAAACAGAACAAATATTCAGAAATGTCCCACGACATAGCATATGTAAGTGCGACATTGCACATCCGTGTCGAAAAGGTAGCTTATTCGATGAGAAGTGTTGGGACAATCAGATAAACATTTTAAAAAATTGTTCGTTCCTTATCTTCTTTCTTTCAACAAAATACATTTCATATAGATCATATAGAGCCTGAGATAATGGCTCAGGTCATTATCCTAGGGTCCTGGGATCCAGCCCCCGCATCAGGCTCCTGCTCAGTGAGGATCCTGCCTCTCCCTCATCCTCCGCCTGCCACTCACCCTGCTTGTACTCTCTCTCTCTCTGTGTCAAATAAATAAATTTTAAAAATCTCTAAATAAATAAATAAACAAATAAAATGTCCATGGGAAAAAACGTCATAAACACATTTAAAAGACAAATAGTAAATTGGGAAAAAGTAATTTGTAAACACATTATAGAATAAGGCTAATGTTCTTAATATGTACAGAATTTATAAAATTAATAGTAAATTTATCAACAATCCAATGAAACAATGAGAAAGGAATATAAACAGTTTACTGAAAAGATAATCCAAACAGCTCTTTTTAAAAAAGATTTTATTTATTTATTTGAGAGAGAGAGAGAGAGCGTGAGCAGGGGCAGAGGGAGAGGGACAAGCAGACTCCCCACTGAGCACAGAGCCCAATGTGGGTCTCAATCCCAGGACCCTGGGATCATGACCTGAGCCAAAGGCAGATGCTTAACCAACTGAGCTACCCAGGCGCCCCAAGCTAAACAGCTCTTAAAAAGATGTTTAAAAGCTTAATTTCATTCATAATAATAGATATACTATTAACCTATAATGGGAAACCACATACACAGTTTTATACATCCTAATGCTGGTGAGAACATGGGAAAATACACACACATGTTGTTTTAGTATGAGTCTAAATTGGTATGATTTCTATAGTGGGCATTTGGCAATTTGTCAAAAATTTAAAATACACATATCTTTTTGCCCTGAAATTCTACTTCTAAAAATGTGCTCTACAAATATACTCACACAAAACTATGTGTACAAGATTTATGGTAATATTTATTATAATAACAAGATATTTGAATCAACTTGAATATCTATTAATAGAGGAGTGCCTAAATAAATTATAGTATATTCATACAGTAGAATATTATGTAGCCACAAAAATAACACATTTTTATATGAAGTGAACTAAGTGAAAAAAGAAGATTCAGAATAGAGTGTAAAGTATTATATATGCATGCATGTATCATATATTTGCCTGATGTAGTGCATGAAATCTCTTTGGGACACTAGATAGGAGTCTGTTAAAATTGTTGCGTCCAGGGAGGGGAATTAGGAGGCTAAGGAGAAGGGTAAGGGTATATTAGTTTGCTAGGGCCACCATAAAAAAGTACCTCAGCTTGGGTGGCTTAAACAATACACATTATTTTCTCATAGTTCTGGAGGCTTAAAGTCCAAGATCAAAGTATTGGCAGGTTTGATTTCTTCTAAGACCCCTCTCTTTGGCTTATAGATGGCCACTTTCTTATTGTGTACTCACATGGTTTTTCTTTCATGAGCATACATCCCTGATGTCTCTTATGTATCCAAATTTCTTCTTCTTAGAAGGCCACCAGCCAGACTGGATTCAGGCCTATCTGATTGGTCTCATTTTAACTTAATACCTCTTTTAAGACCCCATCTCCCATTCAGATGTACTGCAGGTTAGAACTTCAACAGACGAATTTTATGGAGTAGACCATAATTCAGCCCATAACACAGGGTGACTTACTTTTCACTGTAGTCCCCTTTATACTTTTTGAATTTTGTGTCCGGTGATGTTATACCTTGTGAAAAATAAATAACTTCAAAACAACCGCCATGGACCAAATGTTTATGTCCCCCACAATTCATATGTTGAAACCCAAATCTCCGATGTGATGGTGTATGGAGATGGGACTGTAATTAGGTCATGAGAGTGGGACCCACACAATGGGATTAGTGCTCTTCTGTAAAGAAACACATGAGAGAGCTAGCTAGCTTCCATGTGAGGACGTAGCAAGAAGGCAGCTGTCCACCAGTCAGGAGGCAGGCTCTTACCAGACACTGCATCTGCTGGTGCCTTGATTCTAGACTTCCCTGCCTCCAGAACTGTGAGAAATAAATGTTTGCTATGTTAGCCATCCAGCCTGTGGTATTTTTGTTATAGCAGACTGAATGGATGAATTGACTGAGATAATGACCCTATAATAAAACATATCAAGCTGAAATTTTGACTTCCTATTGGCCCAATAGAAGAGGATTGAATACAATTTGGTGTGATCATTAATTTGAATATTAAGATATTGAAATAAATTTGAATATAGATGAGTGTCGGTTTAGGAGAAAATATACTTGAATGCATGAAAAAGAGTATTTATAAAGTATTTACCATATGATTCCTTTAAATAGGAAGCTTTCAGTATGATTCATTTTGCAGGCGTTTCCAGAAGTACCTCATTGCGTAGAGGGAATTACACCTGAACATTTTTATTAATTTACCAGTTTAATACTGCCAAAGTAATATAACAAGATTTTCATGTAGAACAATTTTCATTCTTTGACATTCTAGTCTCCTTTGAGTTACGTAGGTTATGTATCTATTTAACAGTGAATTCACACTTACATTCGAATAGAATTTAAAATGGAATGAACAGAAATACTCTTAATGCAGTAGCCATAAAAAGGCAGTTGTATATATTACTCACAGATATTGCATAGTTACCATGATAATCTAATGACTATATGCTTCCTCTGAGGTTTTAAAGAACAGCATGAACAATCATCTTTCTGGTTTAAGTATCGTCATGTCTAGAGGCAAGGGGATATTTGGTGGTTCTTAAGATCCCAGTCTGCCATGTGATTACTGTAGCAACAGTTTTAAAAAGAACACAAAAGCTGCCCCTTCTGTAAAACTTGATACTTAATTTGGAATGTTCACAAAGATGGGTACCAAATATGTTTCATCTATTAAAATGATTTGTTTTACAAGGTAAAGATAGGTCTACACTAAATATTAATTTAAAATAATGTGCTATCGGAGGAAGATCCATTAATTGCTGACTTTTCATGATAGTTCTTTAAAATCTAGACTTCTACACTACTATCTCAAGAAATTACAGACATGTGTATGTTTTCTAGAGCTACATTATATCAAGCCATGAACTATTTATCACCAAGACTGCAGCTTATGGAAGAACTAGTTTACAAATGGTCTTCTCAGGTGTGATGTGTAAGGTAGCTACCTCTAGAAACATTCAGTTGTAGCTAAATCAAAGAGCCATTTCTCTTAGGGATGGGGTAACTCATTCTGAAGGAAACTGTAGTTTTTGAGTGACGGAAGTCTTCCAGAGATTTTTTACAAACACATAAACACATGGCCCATCTCTCCCTGAACTCCGTGACTCCCACCTCACAGTTGACAAGTACATTTGTTTATACCATAGTAGAAAGCTGGATTAAGTGTTTTGACAGTAGACATAAATTTGCCCTTAACTCTGTAAGCTAGAAAAGGCTGCAGGAATTCTAGACTTAAGAAATATTAAGTCCAAGTAAGATTACAAGGTATATGTTTACTCTAACTTTGACTGTCTAGTGCCAGATTTCTTCTTTTTGGGAGAATTAGACATCCTTTCCCAAAGAACTGGAGTCACACTAAATGTCAAGAGCCCAGCCAGAGAGATAAATTTTAAGTTTCATTGAATGACATCACCATCATCATATTATGATAATATAGGCATTTTACGATGTTACTGCCACACTCAAACCATGTATTAACCATGTCTATTTGGGACAGTCTATCATGTTAGAATACATCACATTTCTGGTGTTCTGCAAATGAAAATAATTTATAAAGCCAAACACTTCAAAATGATGCGTCTGATCATTGGTGCGACAGAGATGAGTCCCGAACTAACATGTTCAAGTACAACAAATACTCTTGTTGCCGTACTATAATTTCTGATGTGTCCCCTCAGTTACAAAAAAATAGAGGAGCAATATTTTTGAGACAGTATGTGCCATAAATTAGGTGGTGACCATTTGTTCTTACAAAAGTAATATTTTTCCATCTGCTGGCTAACAGCTTATGAATACAAACAGCAGGTTTCCCAAATGCCTGCTTAAAAGTTTCAGTACAGTATTTGTTGTGTCATTTTACTTCCCCTTTAGAGATGGCTATCTGATTTTACCTTTTGTAGAAAAAAAAAAAAGCAAAACTGGAATTATTCACCCTATCAGCTTGTGGTGTGTGTGTGGGGTGTGTGTGTGTGAGAGAGAGAGAGAAAGAGAGACAGACACAGAGAGAGATTTTTCTTCCTTTTAGAGCCCCTTTATTTTTCCTTTGACTTGGTTTCTTGGCTCCCTAGAAGCCATGACTGTTCTCTTCTCTTACCTTCCTGTTTTCTCGTCCAGCTTAGGCATCCAGTTTCTAGCCATGTACATAACCTCTGCCAGCAATTGGTCTTATATTGGGGTTTGTGTGTCTTCCCTTTTCTTCTGCCAACACACCATGTGGACCTCCTTGATTGCCCAGAGATACTGTGTTCTGTCTCTAGCGTAAGCCAAATACACACAGAAATCACCATAACTCGCTCCTGGCTGGCAAAAAGTGACACCTACTTAACTTCATATAATACACACACGCACGCACACACACACACACACACACACACACACACTTTTGAGGGCTAAATGCAACTTACATTGAGAAAATTCATCATCATACTTTCTGCAAAAGTAAGAAATAATCTTCGCAGGAGTCCCCATGCCTGAGGAAATAGTCTTGGGAGGAGACTTAACTTGCTTTCTTGCCAGCTTTCTGTTCTTAAGCAAACTTTTTCTTAGGAGAACTAGAGTAATGTAGACTGAAGGGAGATGGGTGGGCATGTATGTCATGTATGTGATATGAATTGACTGACTTCTTACTCTTTTAGGCGTTTTTTACCCTTATCAGATGCATGTTTGATCTCATTTTTACTAATAAGGAAATTGAAGCTCATAGAAGTTTATGTGATATTTTAAAGTCGTGGTTATTAAGTGACTACTCAGGAGTTCCAATCTTGGTCTGAATTTGTATCCACATAGTCTTGCTATTACATTAAAGCTGGCTTTGAGAATGCAGAATGAAAGCAAAAACAAAACACATAATGGTACTAACAAATCTTATTGAAAGATACTGAAAAGCACTTAGGATGTGAACAGTTTAGCAGAATTAGGAAGAAATTTACTTTTTGAGAATCTTCCAAGAATGTACCTGCCCAAAGGATTATTTGATATTACACTGAATCCACTGTCTGAAAAAGCACATTTTAAAGTTTCCCTTCAAATTCATAGTTTTAAATAAACTTTCAAGATAGCAGGCTATTCTTCAAATAATTTTTTCTTGCACTGAGGTCTTGGCAAGGAGCTCCATTTGGTCGAAGGACTAGTAGTTTCAGCAGAGTTCCTGAACATCCTGACTCTTTATTTTGTTAAACCTGGCCTCACTCCTATCCGGCGAGGTTAATCTGACAGACTCATACAATAGTCCTATTCCGTTAGACACTCTCTGAACTCAGCATGAGAAGAAACACTTTGGGGTTAAACTGTCTGATTCTGGTCCACGTGAGACTCAGTAAAGTTGATTTTCCTACTCATAACAAGATTGTGTTTTCAGGAAAAAAAATGCTTGGAGCTGGACTAATTTGGTACTTTTATTTCTAAAATATTTTTATTCAAGAAGATAGTAAAGCTGAGCATTTCCCTCTCCCCTTTGTACCATCAGCTGTATTTGAAGTAGATTTTAATGTTGTTTTTACCCAGGGTCCACCTTCAGACAGCAGCTTTCATCACCAGGCTGGAGCCCTCGTTCAGCATTTTTAGAGCAGTCAGGGGTGAGGCCTTCCCACTCCCAGAGCCCCATTAATAAATGGAGAGCTGGCTCCGCGGCCACTGGCCACAGCTCCCAACGCAGCCGCCCATCACAGCACGGTAGTAAATCAGCCCTGCGTGTTTTCCTAATTTTAGGTTTGGTCTGCCTTAATCCATCTAATAGGAAAAACATCTGGTCTCGTTTTACTTTTAATCTGTTCTTTACATCAGGAACCTTATCGCCCTGGGACCAGGTAGTAACAAGAGGTCGGTTCTTGTACCTGGGCATGGCTGTGTATGGTCCATGCCTAATAAGGGCCTGCTTTCCATTTATGCTTCCTAGTCCTTTAGAAGCCTTCATTAACAATAAAACATTGACATCACAATCAGTTTGGGATTGTAAATTTCCCGATTAGTGAAAAGCTGGTGTTGTGACACATTTTGGGTCAAAGGGAGCTGGGTATATAATCTGGGGTGGGGGAGCTGGTTAAAATAATTTCTGAGTGATAAATTTGTAAAGATCTGAGTATTTAACAGCCTTTCCATTAAGGATAAATATTCTAAAGTATTGCATCTGAGTTGAGTTTTATTTTCATGTCATTGTATTAAGGCATATAAAATATTATTTTAAAAAATGTATGGAAATATCTTCGAGGAAGCAATAAAATACTGTCATATGGAGTCAGTTTAGTTTCTGTTTATATTAGGCATGCGAGATAGCACGGCGTATTTAACTCTTTTGAAAGAACCATAAAGTAGCTCCATTTTAACGTTTTTGACTAGAGTTAGAAGTGGTTCTGGGTTTTAGAAATCATTTAAATGAAAAGGGACCAGGGGTCATTTGGTTTCCTAAATAGCATTTTCCACTTTGTTTACCTCAGAAATGATATCCATTTCTGATTCTTTTTTCTACTTTCAGCTCTCCTTCTTCCTGATGCCCTTCCTTCCAGAGCTCTTTCTCTCCCTCTTTTGTTTTTGAGAGAACTTTCGATATAGTGCAAAGGTGGTTTTTCTGATTGAGTTGAGATCAATTGTTGCAAAGGCACCGAGCTCTCCACTTGGCTTTCTTACTCCTCTGAATTGGTTTTAGAAAGTCACGGACAACATAAGGTAACAGCAAACTCTCTAGGAATTAACTTCAAATAGCCCCGGGCCTAAAAGCTCTTCCCAAATCTACAGTATGTTAGGGGACTTTCACTCCCCAAAGTAATGTAGCTGTTTATGCACTTCTGCCTCTGAGTTCCTTTTAACTGGGGCCTGAGGAGGAGTGCATAAGCAACATTACTTCGGCAAGCAGGAATTAATTATTGAAATCAATTATGGCGTCTTTCCGATGGCTGCAGTCAAGTCCTCAGTGAGTTGACATAAAAAATACTTGTCTCAATGGCTGTCTCTGTGAAAAGAGATTGAAATAAATCAAAAAGAAAAGGGAATGACTTTCGACTTCATTCCCTTCCATCTCTTAGGATTTCTCAAAAACTTTACTAGTTGGAAGTCAAAAACAGAAAAGATTTTTAACTCTTTTTTTTCCCCCTGTGAATGGAGAATTCTGTTTTCTACATAGTAAAAGGATTTCTCTCCTGATGTAGAGAGTTCTTTTGTGTTTCTTTTTTTCAAGATTTTATTTATTTATTTGAGTGAAAGAGAACACACGCGGTGGAGGGGGATGGGGAAGGATGGGCAAAGGGAGCGGGAGAAGCAGGCTCCCTCTGAGCAGAGAGCCCTATATGGGGACTTGATCCCAGGACTCCGAGATCATGGTGTGAGGTGAAGGCAGATGCTTTACCAACTGAGCCACCCAGGCGCCCCTGCTTTACACTTCTGACATGAGTAACTTTCGAAACTAATTTGAAAGTGGCCAGCCTTGCCAGTGTTGGTCTTGCCTGAAGGCTAAACCAGTATCTCTTGAACTTGCTGCCTGTGTTATTTATCTCCTAATCTTTACCAGACATGTTCTCTTCTATTTCTATTTGTTTCGTTTGGAAACAATGAGAATTTACTTGGCAGGCGCTCTCTAATGTGCAAGATAGTTTACCATTAACAGACTTTTAATATATAGGAATAATATGGGTGAACATTTAAAGGGAATATTTCCCAGGGCTCTCTGGAAACCTAATGAGTAAGAAGAGTTTGTCATGAACTCACTTCCATGAATTTCAAGTTGGGCCATATCAACTGGTTTTTTAATCATGAAACTAACTTGTCATCTATAAGAACATGATTGACTTGTTAGCTTTTCTAATTGGACAGTATGATCCTTGGAAAATAAATGAAGATACAGTCCAAATTGGAATATACATGTAATCCCTAGTGGAAATTTACCACTAAATAGCAGGAAAAACTTGAGGTCTCCAGCAAGCTGAAGGCCTACTGACATTTGAAACTATAAGAAAAAGGGAGTGCTTTTGAAGCAAACAGCAAGAGCAAACATTAAGAGCAAAGGGAGTGCTTTTGAAGCAAACATTAATTTCCTCTTAGGATAGAAAGGATTCCCCTGGCCCAGGTGGAGGAGAGATACAGAATAGTGATGAGAGTAGAGAGGCCAGTAAACTCCTATGAAAGGGGTTTAACAGACTTACAGGTGGTATCACCTCAAGGAGGCGATGGCCAAAATATGTACCTCAGTGGCCTCACAGAGATGCCCAGGCAGTGCTCTGCAGGAAGAACCACTGGTCCAGGGAGCCTGGTGGACAGGAATATGGGACAGGCCAGCCACAAACAGTGACTGCCAGCTGTAACTCCCTTCCCTGCATCCCTACTTAGAAGGCTCCAAAATACCCTGACCCTATGTAAATCTCCTGGGACTTAACCAACCCTATAAAAGAGGGGAGTGTGCCTCCCCCACCAATAGTGAGATTAAATTTTCTGCTAACTCCACAGAATCAAGGGGTAGGGTTTGAAAGAGAAAGGAGGTTGGCTTATAGAAAAATGAGATCATGTCTATTTCTTGCATCCTGAATTTCTGGACTGTAATTTCTATGTGTTTTAAATTCCATCTTCATTCATATCCATTCAAATTGTCCCCAGATCTCTACAGCTCTGGACTGCTGTGTGGCTTGTCTCTTTTCTGCTTCCTTCTTTTGGAACTCACTATTAGCAGAGACTGTGGCACCTGAAAACTATTGCTATGTAATCTGGATTCTTAATAGAAATTCCAGGAAGCTCAGTTCTGGGCAGCATATGTGAATTGAAGGGAAATAAATATTCTTTTTTCGGGGTCAAGAAGAGTCATGAGTAATTTAATGTTGGTGTCCTCCTTTGTCTCTCGTCCTCTTTGGAGCCAGTGATCGTGGTTAGGGACAGGTCTCTGTCTCTTGTCTTAGTACTTATATGAGAACGTGCAATTTCCCATTCTTTTTTTCTCTAGCTGTACAGTTACTGAATGGATAGCTCTTTCCTGCTTTCTCTCTTAGACCTCAATTACTAATTCATATAGCCAAAAGAATAGATTTAACAAAGATCACAGTGTTTCCCACTGTGTATAGTACTATTCAAAACCTTATCCTAGAAATGATGGATAAAACAACACAAAATATTGAATATTTTGGTATATTGAATATTTTGGGTGGGAGAGAGGCTGAATAAAGAGGGAAGATGAGTGATCTGTGTGGGCTGAGTTCAGAAATAACCCTCAAAGCCACCACTAGAATGTTAGGGGATGTCAAGAGCCTTGGTGTCAAGGTAAAAGCCCACACTAAGTTAAAATTTCTAAAGCTGAAAATTTAAATTCTGATTGATGTATGAAATTATTCAATCACTTGCCATGGCTTCATTTTATTACATCAAACTTTCCCCAGAACTTCCTTTTGGAAACAAAACAAAACAAATTGAAATTGTTGATAAGATTTTCTCTATTAGGGAAGGATCTCAGAAGTGTGTTTTTTTCCTGTGTTTGGGAATCCAGCACTTACCTTGGTATCTTGCTTGGGTTCTATAGAAGCAGAGTCTGAGACAGGAATTTCAGTGGACATTGTTTATTGAGAGAATGCTCTTAGGAGAAAGGAAGAGAGGAAGTAGAATATGATGGGGAAAGGATCTCAGGAAGGATGTGGCTCTCAGCTTGATCTCACAGGGAGTTCTGAAGCATGTATTATACCTTAGATTTGGTCTCTCATAATGAGCTGAGAAGCTGACCTTCTGTACCTCCATGTGAATCAGTCATTGGATAAGGATTGCTCATTCCATCTCCTATGAGTGTGTGTGTGTGTGTGTGTGTAATTTCCCAGGTGCAGTGGCTCTCTTTAAGTCAAAGGCTCTTTTCCAACACTCGTAACAACTTATATTGACCCAATGAAGGGGATTTGGGCAGACTGAACAACATTCACTGTATTTGGGATTCTCCATTTTAATATTTTTAATATTTAAAAAACTTTCTAAATTTAAAATGTTTAACATTAAACAAATATCATTTTAGCATCTTTAATAATTTTAACATCTTTCCTATTTAATATATGAAATATGCATTTTATATTCTGATGGTTTCTTAGAATTAACTCATTTAGCTCTTCAGTGGATTTCAGTTGATAATTGATTGAATTCTATAGTGTTCTTCAGCAATATAAATATTTGTAATCCTAATGCTGACTTACTTTATAGCAAGGGGTACTAGAAATAGGTACATGTCTATATTTTAAGGATTCCTTCCCCATCCCTATTAACCTGGAAAATATTAATAGATTATGTGCTTTCAATGCAAGAAATTGTTTTTGTCTTACCCAAAGTTTTTCAGAGAATGAAGTAATAATGTTAGTAAACAAAGTGATAGGAAGAATAACTGAGAGAAAGTAGAAATGTTATTTGAAAACAAAAGAGCAGTAGCAGTATTATAAGTCCATTATTTGGAACTGCCTTTTTTTTTTTTAAGATTTTATTGACAGAGAGAGAGAGATCACAAGCAGGCAGAGAGGTAGGCAGAGAGAGAGGGGAAAGTAGGCTCCCCACCGAGCAGAGAGCCCGATGCAGGGCTCGATCCCAGGACCCTGAGATCATGACCCAAGCGAAAGCAGAGACTTTAACCCACTGAGCCACCCAGGCACCCCTGGAACTGGCTTTTTCTATTTGGAGATCAGTAATAAGATTTATAAATGGCTTAGTAGCCCCAAATTTCTTAGAAAGGTCATCACTGAGTATTGGCCAATAGGTATAGAAAATATGCATCTTGGTGAAATTAATAGTTGTTTTTTATTTCTTATCAGACCACACAAAATGTGGATTTCAATCTGTCAGCATTCAGAAAGAAGAAGAAAAAAGTCTTGATTATAAGAGATCGTAAATCACCATGAATTCTTGACTTGGTTCTTCCCTGCTGTCACCTCAATGGGCAGTTTGGACTTATGCAAGAAAGCACAAAGCTCTACAGGTTCAAATTTATTATTTTCCCTTCCAACAATGACCAGGTAAGAGTCTTTGTACATCAGATACTGTTACTAAGGATATAAACCATTAGCAGATTTGAACAAGGATTCATTCTACACTTTGAGGGTTAATGCTTCCTCACCGGCTGACTAGGAGCCATTTTAAGAGTTTGAAACTTGTTATTTTCACACTGGTACTGTACATATGTCTCCAGAGTGTGGGAGCTTCATAAACAACACATTTTGATCTGAGCAGATGTACTGCATCTCTAGAGGTTAGGAAGTTCATTATTACAGACAGCCCACCTAACATCCACTTGCTTAGACTCCATTAGGTGTATTAAAATACAATGTGAAATGTCTGAATGAAAAGTTTATTTGGTGATCAGCACAGTAGTTACATCTCTTCCGGATGAGGAAAACTTTAGTCTCAATAGCAGTGGCCCCATTCAAGTGATATATATTTGTAATATTGACTACTGTGTGGGTACTACTGACGGCTTTTACTGTTCCTAAAATAAATGTCTTCTAGCAGCACTTAACAGACATGATCTTAGCCATTTTTATATTCCAGGGAGGGACTAATGTTATTGTCCTTACAGGGTAGGAAGGAAATATGGAAGCAGACAAAGGGGATGCATGGTATTCTTACATGCTTTTGATTCATGTTTCACCTACGTGGCCACTCTGCTCCAGCAGAAATGATTCTGTTTTTCCAGGGGGGAAAAAAAGTCTACTTTAGGATTAGTCAGACAGCAAATGGCATCCCTTAAAGCAAAGGGCTTAAAGAGGAAATTATGAAATATATTAAATTTCTCTCAAATGAAATATGACTCCTAGGATGGCAATCAATTTTTAGTTGAGAGGTAGTGAATGGAGGTTAAATCATGAATTCACACTTTCCCTTGTGATCATCAAATCAGCACTTTTAAATTATCTACTTTAAAGGCTCAAAGTCACTTGTTGTTTTATGCTTCTCCCATGTCCCTGGTGCTAGCATATTAATGGTCTTTGCCATTTGTAGAGTAGCAAGCTGCCAGATCAATAAGCGTGCTTAGCTGCTTGCCATTAAAATTGATCTGTACTATCCTTCCGATTGACGTCATATCCAGCTGTAAATATCATCAAGTAAGCTGTCAACCCATTTTCATTATGAATGTTTTTCATTTCAAAAGATGGACTTCAGTTGGACAGCATGTTAGGATTTTTCTTCATTATTTCTGACATTTCCCCAATAGCATCAAGTGCATCTTTAAAGGGAAATCAGGATTGGCCAAGAACTTTTAAAAAGGAGGGAGAACTAACAACAGCAACAACAACAACAAGCAAACAAAAAAGACTACAGACAAACATCTTTGTACGATAGAATGTCAGAAATTTCTAAGAGAATCAAAAGTAGCAATGCTTGGGTGATCTTTTTCACATTTGAACCGGGATCAGGAAACCTTTATGAGCATTTGGGTTTACATAAAGAAAATTATAGTGTTATATTCTTGGAAAGATACATCTTCAACAGAGTTTACCATTGGAACTTCAAAGGTATATTGTTTATGTGATATTGACCAAAAACTCTCCCTGAGAAAAATTCTGGTGACTGTCTGTAAACCATCTTGAGAATTAGTGTCATATGGTGGTGAGAGTACTTACCCGGATGTCCATCAATGTGAAAATCCTGGAAAGGTCAGTTTTCCTAGTAGAATGATAAAATTATCGTGTTATTTGGTTTCTCAAGAATATTCCTCTGTCCTCATCTAGCAATATGGAACACAGATCCTCAGGTCTTTTGTCTACCATCCAGCTCTCACTGAAAGTTTGAGAAAAGAAGCGATGTTTGTTGTAGATACTTTAAAGCTCATCTATTCCTCTAAAAATTCTAAATTGGTGTAGATATAGCAAAATGTATATGTGTATACAAGTATACATAGAATATATATATATATATTATATATTCATTGATGTATAATATATGTTATAATATATGTTATATTATAAACAAACATCCACATAAATATATTAGGGATGATAAGATACACACAGAAAATTAGAGAGAATTTTTGGATTATTAAGTAGTCTGATATTACTCTTGGACTACATTTTTCACAAAATCATCACTCAATTATTTTTTTACATTAGGACTCAATTTTTTAATTAAAAGTTATTACAAGAAACATTTCTACAAAATTCATAACTACATTTGTTATAAAAATAATTACAGTTACAATCTGTATCACTCCACATATCCTATGTGAAGTCTTTTTTTTTTTTAAAGATTTTATTTATTTATTTGATAGAGAGAGAGATCACAAGTGAGCAGAGAAGCAGGCAGAGAGAGGGGAAAGCAGACTCCCCGCTGAGCAGGGAGCCGGATGTGGGGCTCTATCCCAGGACCCTGAGATCGTGACCTGGCCCGAAGGCAGAGGCTTTAACCCACTGAGCCACCCAGGCTCCCTTTTATGAAGTCTTGATTAAGAAATATCTTTTAGAGTTTAATGCTAAGCAAACTTTGTTTCTTTAGTGAGAATCTAGAGTTTTCTTTGTTGATGATATTATTTAACCGATATTACCCTTTAGTGTTGGCTGCCAGGAAGCTCAGAATTAAATTTGAAATCCACCATAAAAATTAAATAAGTATGAAAGCATATATATCTTCTGTATATAGACTTTCATGATTTTATACTTTTATCATTATTATCACTTTCCATAATCTCCTTTTAAACTATCTCAAATTCTTTGTGAAATGAGACAGGGTAAAATAAATATAAACAAATGAAAGATTGCTTATCAGGGTGTCACTTTATGCTGTCTTAAAAACATGTCAACTTCCAGTAAAAGTGAAAATCATGAATTATTTACTTCAAGAAAGTCCCCATTCTTTTTGACAGAATGTACAGAATTTATAGTACTAATAAGATCTATACCGTGAATGCCTACTTAGTAATAGATGCAAGAATATCTATTGGATCTGCTAATCTTTCTAACCACCTTGCAAATAGTGACAATGTGTCTCCATTTTTCTGAGGGTCAGAGAGTTTGAGTGACTTATTTATATTAAGGTCACCTACCTTGTAGGTGATAGAGACACTGCTCAAAATCCTCACATGAAATGGGGGAATAAATTCTGTAGAGCATCAGTTGCAGAGTCTGGTGTACTTTAAATGACAGGAATGATAAGTTCCATGTCTTATCTATGTTTGTTTTCTTAGGTGCCTGCCTAGCAAAGAGTAAATGCTACAGGGTATTTGATGCATAACTAAAAGACCAAATGAGTAAATAAATCATGAGTAATGTAACAAATAGCAGAAATCATATGATATATATTTTAATGAATAATATAATTATATAATGCATATATTTCAATTATATAATATTTGAGTTCATGTTAACATTTGTATTATTTCTATTATACATTAAGTTTTAAATGACAAGTATCCATTACTTTACAAATATTTCATAGGTGAGTTTACACAAATTATTTCACTGAATTTCACAGAAGGTCTGTGAGGCAGATGTTTAGGAAACCAGCCTCAGAAATCATGAAGCAACTAGCTGAGGATAGTGAGTGATGAAGTTGGGATTTGAATCCCCGTCTAACTCTGGAGCTCATGATCATATGAAACTTTGCTGATAAGTGATCTTTACTTAATTGATCTTTTATTTAATTCTAATAAGTAAGTTCCACTCACAACTACCTATCAAACTTATTTGATGACTCCTTCCTGGAGACACTTTCTTCACTTGACTTGCAGGACCCCACACTCTGTCAGGTTTCTCCCTACCTCACTTGTCAATCCATCAGTCTTTTTTGTCTATTCCTTCTCTTTTCTTCAAGGACTAGAATGCTGGTTTCATCCAATGCTTAGTCTTTGGTCCCCTTCAATTCTCTGTCAACCCTCATTCCCTTGGTGATATCCAGTATCGTGATGTTAAATACTATTTTTATGCCTAGCCTCCCAAATTTGTACATCCAGTCTGGATCTCTTTCCTCCAGATTCATAAATTAAACTGTCTACTTTACATTTCTTCTTGAGGATCTACTAGGCATCTCAAACTCAACATGCCCTAATCTGAACATCATATCTTTTCTCCTAAACTTGCTCCCCATCTTAGTTGAAGGCAACATCATCCTTGCAAGTGCTCAGGCCATACACCTTAGGGTCATCCTTGACCACATGCCCTCCTCCTTTTTTCATATCCCACATCCACTGCATTAGCAAATCCTGTTGGTGTAGCCATCTTGATATATTTGGAATTGGATTAATGTTTCTGGAGCGACTACTCTGATTTGACCCTTCCTCATTTTGCTTCTGGATTATCACAGTCTCTGGCTAACTGATCTCTCTACTTCTGCCCTGTCTCCTTGCCATCATGAGAGCAGGCGTGGTGACTGTCACAGTAGTTCTCTGCCCCAAAACCATATAATGGCTCTCTCTTTTACTCAGATAAAAAGTCATGGAAAAAGACCCTGTTGACAGTGGTCTGCAGGGTGTACATGTCCTGACCCTGCGTTTCCTCTTTGACACCTTGTCCGTGGCTCTTCCACCTTGCTGTTCCTCGAACAAGCCAAACAGGTATTCATTCTAGAATTCTCTGTCTCTTCTATCTGGAATAAGAATATTCAAAATAGGACTTTCACAATGAGGACTACCCTGATCACCCAATTTACAGCATAGATTTCTCCGACTTAACCTTAAAGGCATGGTAGGCTGTTTGCACCCTTTCTCCCAGTCTTCCATACCCTGAAATACCTTTTCTTTTTCACCCACTTACTTCTAATGTAGTACATTACTCCTTATATTTATTTTGCTTTGTTTTGCTTTCTGTGTCAATCTGCCAGAATATAAATTTCTCAGGGACAGAAGTATTTATCAATATACCACAGTCTCCTGAACAGTGCATGAGTCATAGTATATGCGCAATGGTTGTTAAATTAACAAACTAATGCATATGTGGGAAATTACAGTGCCCTTTTGCAGTTACTATAGGTTCACTGTCAACTATTCTAGGACAAATTGCAGCTGACTTTTGTGATTATAGGCAGTTAGTATAGGTAGGTCCACAGCATACCATGCCTTTAAGGTTAAGTCGGAGAAATCTATGCTGTAATGGAGTGTGTTCATTTGACCAAAGTGGTCCCTAAACCTGTTAAAGGCACATATAGGGATTCCTTTTTCTTACCACTTGCCCTTTGCCACTCTGTTCATTGATTATACAACAAAGATCTAGTAAAGTGTAGCACTGCTTATTACAACTGGTTTCTGTTTATATTTTACCGAGATAACATCCTATTTGCCGGCAGGTACAGCCAGGGTGAATAGGATTTCTCTTCCTGGCATTCATTTTAAATTCCTTGTCACTGGAAAGTCATTGTCTAAAAGTGAGGACTACTTAGAGCAGGGTTTTTGCTTTGTTTTGTTTTGTTTTTAAAATCAGATTCTCATATACATCTGGCTTTAATTTTCATTTTGGTATATTTTATCTCAGTCCTAGCTAATGGGTTGTGATTAACACACAATCCTTTATTGGTCATTAGGAAACCTTTTGGTGTGTGTGTGTGTGTGTGTGTGTGTGTGTGCAGGCACGGAAATACTAAACAAATTTTTAAATAAAAACATGACCCTATAATGCAAAGATTTTCATTTTAATATATTATTCTTAGTTTTTCCTACCTATATGTTTATCTTGCATGGTTGAATTTGTAAAGATTATTTACATCTAGTGTTTCTTCTCCAGATATCAACCTCACTTGTTAGTCAACCATCTATGTTGATCAGTTCTGAGGCACTGAGTTTCATAAACACTGGGATACAGTAATTGGAGGGAAATCCATTAAAAAAAAGGGGCATGACTCTCTCTTTATAATAGACTTTTCCTTCAATTTAGTGTATTCATTTCCTTTTAAGCATTTGAGTGAGTTTCCTCTTTAGCCATGAACTGAAAATGAAGTGATTAAATTTGTGATGAGTGTTATTAACTACCCCATAGTACAAATCATTACTCTGGGTCTAAAACATAGAATGACAAAATCTTAGTAGTTTTTAGAATTTCATATCTTATTTTTAAGGAAAATGTTGGAACTTAATTTATTGCTTTATTGTTATTACTTCGCTTTCTTAAAAACAACAGGTCTTCTCTTTTAATGAGTCGCTTAATTTTCTCCAGTCTTGACAAACAATTTAAATTATCTTGGGTTTTCAATCTGTTTTGAGTTTAGCTCCCCTCCCCAAGTTCTGTATTCATTTCCTAGGTTGATTTGATTCACTCTCAATTAATTAATTTACAATTAATTAATCCTCCCTTGACGACTGCCTTAGTGGCATCACAACTCATATTAATGGTGGCATGCCTGTTCTAATTAAAATCAATATGTAGTTCCTAATGACATAGTCTTATCTAATAGAAATACTGAAACACTAGATGGAATACGTTCCGTTTTTAGGCCAAAATCCATAGAACCTAATATAATTTTGATAGTATAATTATAATAAAAATACTTATTTTGTATCTTAAAATATAATATGACTAAGGTCATTTGTATGCTGGTCACTATATGCCCTAGTAATTAACACATTGTCTAGAAATTAGAATGATATTGCCCTTTTCAATCAGATAAATCATTCTTCCTCCATACATGTTATCCCTTAGGATTTCAGGGATATGTAATGCTTTCATTTAAATGCCACCTAATTTGCTAGGCTTTGCTATGGTATAAATTCTAAATTTGTGGCAATTATTGCTAAAGTTGTAGCGTAAGGGCTTCATCTTAAAAGACTTTTTAATTCCAATTGTGAATCTGACACTGATCTAAAATAACATATTAGGAGGAGACAACATTACTTCTGTATCTGCCCCTACTGGAGCAACACTGATAAAATTTTATAGTAGGTTGGCATAGGGATTAAGTTATAGTCCCCTCCCAATTAAAGAACAGCCAGTTTATTATACTATGTATGGCAGGGAAAGCAGGGAGAGCTCATTTGATATTAGTTTAAATTTGGCATAGAATTTTATATAGTGTGGGCTTTGTCTAACTAATGATCATGGATATAATTTTAAAAAGATGTTTCAGATCATATGCATTAAATTGAAGGGAAGCTCTGCCTTCTTGCAATGACCAAAAAATCTAAAATGTGCTCTTAATAGCCCAACTTTCTAAAAACATGTTACTCTGTGCTTATTTCTTTGACCTATTTTCCTTAGTCAGTCTTATGATTTTTCCTTTTTCTCTTTGACTGTTTATGTATCATGTAAAAAATCAGCATCTTTAGACACCATCATAGTCTATAGAAGGCCAAGCAATCAATATTAAAACAGTGCTTAATCTATACAAAGCTCTGTGTGGAAAGCTACATAAAATCTAAAGAAGTTCCTGCTCTCAGGGAGCTAACACGTCCATTTTCTGCCCAATCTCTGTTTCTCCCTTCTCACCAGTCAGAAATAGTAAATTTTAATCTTTCTTTTTTTAAAAAAACTATCTCATTACTATCTCTCTCTCTCTCTCTACCTCTCTCCCTCTCTCTCTCTCTCTTTCCCCAGTCAGATCCCTTTATTTAGGTTTCTTTTTGATGATTCTTATTTTATCCATATTAACTATTGCCACAATATCTTGCTCCCCAATTTAGAAGAGTTTCTTTTTATATTTAGTCCTTTAGTTTATTCTCTTTAATGAGCCATTGAATAACATAACCCCAGTCTCAAATGTAGTTAAATCATATCTTATATGGAATGGTGAAAGCTTATTCTAGTGCAAATGCAAAACAAACAGACACTATTTCTGTAATGCGTCTGTGAGACACAATTCTAATTATTTATCCCTTGAGAATCACTGGTCATACAATGTAGAGAAAAGCATCTTTCAAGGGAATAACCTAGCACAGTGTTTCTCCTTATCAATGCCAGTATTAATCTTTGTTGAAACCTAGATGGAAGGTAATTCTGCTAGTAAATCTGGTGACCAGGGTAGTTTGTGCATTCAGTGACATGTACTAAAATAGCAAATCAACTTTTTAAGTTTAGAAGACTCTTGGGCTTTCTCTTTTTAATCAGGCTATTGATTCTTTTGCCAAGTTGCTTCTACCAAACAAAGATACACAACTCTGGCATACACTATTCATTAACAAAACCAGACTAACATTGACTTTTCACTTGTATACTTGGAAACACACTGAGATCTATCTTGAAGTGGTAAGAATGATCACTGAGACCACTGATCTGGTAATATTCTTCATTATAAAAACAGTATCCATGAAGCAATGTGACCATTCCTTTTCCTTTCTGCTGTTTTTACCGAGTCCATGGATGGTTACATTTTACATTTTAAAGACTTAAAAAATAGAAGGACAGAGTAAATATTTTTAGAAAGTCAAAATTGTATATTCTATTGAGTTGTAAATGAGGTGTTTTCCTACCCTGTTTCAATACCTCCTCCCAAAGACAAATGTTGTTCTTGGTTTCTTATATGGCCTTCCATGTGCTTGACATAGTCTTTACACACCTCTATCTCTACCTATCAACCTATCTTTTGTTCTTTTAAAAATACCAATAATGATAGATTATATGCATTACTACTGGGTGACTTTTATACACTAAAAAGTATCCATTGAACAATCCCAACTAATTAATTGTTGAGGTCCTCAACAAAGGACCTCAAGGAGGTGGAACATAATTCTCTACTTTTTAAGTTTTAAATGCTCATATGGACTCTGTTCTAAAAAAAATAAAGTATGGAAAAGGAGGAAAAGAATAATTTACAGTGGAGAAAACCAACAAACACAGCCTTAGCCAGGTGATCAAGATTAAGCAATAAGTCATGTTGATAAGCCATCAGTAATCAGTGGTCACTTTGAGAGCATATATCTTTGATATTATGTGATGACAATGGCAACTTACCTCTGTGGTCTTCCTTCCTAAATCCCATAACCCCTGTCTAGCCATGAGAAAGACATCAGACAAACCTAGATTGAAGGATATTGTACAAAACACTTGGCCAGTACTCCTCAAAACTGTCATGGTCATCAAAAATAAGAGAAGTCTGAGAAACTTTCATAGTCTAGAGGAACCTAAGAAGATTTTATAGATAAATATAAGGTAGTATCCTGGACAGGATCCTAGAATCAAAAAAGGACATAGACAAAAATCAAGGAAGTCTGAATAAAGTATGAATCTTAGTTATTACTAAAGTATCACTGTTGGTATTCGATTGTGACAAATGCATTGTAGAAATTGAGTATGAGGTATATGTGAACTCTCTAACATTCTTGAAATTTTTCTGTAGTTCTAAAATTATTCTAAAATACAAAGTTTATTAATGTTTTAATATGAATCCTTTGTGTATGGCTGGGTTTATATTGTTGTTTACCATCATAACCTACCAGCTATAATAATATACATATCTCAGATAATGCTTTAACTTTTAGAAATCAATTGTAGTTTTAAATAGAATGTATGGAATATTTAGAATTACTCAGTAGACCTAGTTATTCTCTTAATCATCTTCAATTATATATGATATATGACTAAAGACATGTGAGCAAAACTGCTTCATTTATAACACAAGTATCAGAAAATAAAATGTGAATAATTTCCACATCCAAAGATATTCTACACTCTTATTAGTGTTTAACATCTTCTTTAGTGATGAAGTAGATGTAATGCAGCTCTCTTGTGGTGGACATAACTCACTTTGACATTTAAGCCTGGAAATAGGTTAGAGTCACAAAAGAACAAAATAATATACATATTTTGAAAGGATTGGCTGGATTTAAGCATAGCTGTAGAATTAACTGAACATATAAGTTGACCCGAAATCAACAATACCCAGTAGTTTACAATAAGCTGCAAGTCTGGGATGTGTAACTGTTGGACTAACACCACCTAACAGATGTCCAGGGCAGAGCTAAGCCAGGATTCTGAATGGAAGCACAGAGTTTATCAGGTTGATCAGACAGGGAAGAGATAACCCTGGAAACCAGACCTACCCAGAAAACCAGCTGCAGAAATGGGAGGATTGTAGTGAGGCAGGTGGAAAATGATATCCAGAGAGAGGAAAAGGGTCAGAGTTGGGAAGGTTCAACAAGAAGTAACTTGGGAATTTATTAAGTGAGCAGAAGAGGCCACACAACCAATGGGAATGAAATCTGTTCCATTTGTCACAAGCACCTATTTTCATATCTTTGTGCCTTTATAAATGCTGCTCCCTCTGTCTGGAATACTTTTCTTTTCCCTTTTCATTACTCCTCTTACCCTCTTCACGCAGTTCCCATATTATCTTTCTGGTGGTGAGGAAAGGTCCCTAACTCTACTGGTTGAGTTAGGTGTCCCTGCCGTGTGCCTCCGTGGTCCTCTGAACTTTCTATCAGAGACAGATCTATTGATCTGAACTTTGCCTGTGTGTGCTTCTCCTAAAGTCATTTGTGAATTCCATCCTGGCATGGACTCTGCCTTTTTTGTTGTTGTCGTTTGAATCTCTGTACCTTCCATGCCTGGTGCAACGTGCAGTCACAGTAAATACTCTCCCTGTGCTTGCGGAATAGAAGGATTTGCAAAAATGAGGCAGAGTGCCCATATTGAGGCCACTCAGGTATTTGACAGATTATCAACAACAAAGGACCTAGACCTAATATTTTGTGATTCAGTGCAGGCATCATGATCCATGAGGCAATCCTTGATTAATGCCTTGCATTATTCAGATCCTAACATTTGACTAACATGAAATCTACAAACACACAACCAAAAGCAGATCTTAGGAAATTGAAAGGAGACAGTGACGGAAAGAAGAGAATTTGTAGGGAAATAAAACCTCAGAAGAAAGGATAAAGGAATAGTACTTTGTTTCTTTAAGGGCCTGGAAGAGAAGGCAATTTAATAAAAAATCTTCAAGACTAGACATGGAATTTCCTTCTGAACGGAGATGGAAGAAGAGAAAATGATTAAAACTTGAGTATAAGGAAAAATTACCCACTGGTTACAACTGTTTATCTTTAAGATACATTTAGGGAAGTGGTCATACAACTATATTCTGGATAGATTTTTATCTACAGGAGTTAGTTTATGCTTAATCCTGTATGAAGTTGAGTTGGGTAGCTAAATGACTATTTGTCCATTCCTAAGATTCAGTGATTCCAGTAGTGAGACTACATTTCTACTTACAACATTTGCCCTAGAGATGTGTGATTCTCTAAGTAAACTTTAAGATAAAGCATTACAGTTTGGATCTTCCCAAATGATCTCTTAGTTGCTCTACACACTTGAGTTTCTGATGGTCATGAATCACTGCTAATCTCTTAGAAACATATTTCTACAGATAACATCAGTTTCTCTCAGAATATCGGGAGGAAAGAGGGGCTGCATTTCTTTTATGCTTCTGCTGAGAATAATCGTAGACATTTACTTGAGACAAAAGAAGTTAAAATCACTTGGGGTTGGTATCTGGTTCATAAACAGGCCGTTCTTTGTATATAAACCCAGCTGACCCAGCGCGGCATCTGGCTTGTTCCTTGTGGTAATTGTGTGCTCAGACAAAACTCTCCTTATATTTTTTCTTTAGTCACATTTGCCAGTCACACCAAACCAAAAGAAATATGCCTTCTTTGTCAGCCTGGCAACTCATTTCTTGGTGATAGTTTACGGCAGTCTCTGAAAGTGTGATACATAATAGTGTTAATACTATGAGAATATTTATTTCAGCTGTTTTTTAACTAGTTCTGAAAGCACTTGGAGTTTTCCAACAGTGGGATAAATTCTGTGGTTATGCCATTTCAAGGACTGTGAGATCTGTACTAAGTAACTGCAGAAATGACACTCCCCTTCTCTCTTCCCATTTATTTCTGTATTTAGATCTCTGAAAGAAAAACCAATCCCTATGACCTAAAAACAAAAGGCAAGATGAGCACATTCAACTTTCCTTTTGACCTTGTAGTGAGTAGCAAATTTTCACTTGAAAAATAAACCCTCACCGCCATGACCACCCCCTCCACCCCCATTTGTAAGGTGGGGGGTGGGAAGCCTGAGGCAAACATAATCAACTATTCTAGGAAAATTTAAAATATGTATGCAGCCATAGGGAATTCTAGTATTTGAGTGGAAATAACCAGTTCCAACTGCAAGCTGCTGTTAGGGTTACAGTGCTCTGACCACTTAGGCTGAAAGTGAAAGAGGCATTAATTAAGTAATAACGATCAAGGTATGGGGCATTTCCTGGGGATTAATGACCAGCTGGGGGAGTTGATAGCCCACAGTGCAGCCAAGGGCCATTAACCCCAGCTGGTCATCAATTCCTAGGCCCTGTGTTATAGTCATTATTGCTATCATAAGCCAAAAATGAAAAGCAAATGGGTCTATGGATTACTTTTATGGATGATGCAGTTTCAGTTGGTATCTACAGGGCATTCCTGGAGAATGAATGCTCTGTCCACGAGCCAATCAGGTACTTCGACATTCCATTCTACTTAGGATGCTGCCTGGGAGGAATGCAGGGTGAATGAGACAGGCAGCCAATGGTTGAAAAGTTTCAGGTCTCTGTTGACACTTGAGAGCTATTGAAACCATAAAGACCACAGGGAGGAAGAAGCAGGGAAGGAAAAGTGCTATATAGGTAGGTGTGTGTTTTCTTCTGGGTGCCCCAGTTTAGTGCCTTTATTGTGAAGTGAAGAAAAATCATTGGATGGTAATGAGACTCCTAGAAGACAGAAAATGCCAATTTGCAGAAGGAAAAAAGAGAGATGAGAGGACTATGTTCTCTATTTAAAAAAGCCCATCACATACGTTAAAAATAAAGAATACGAGAGACTGTCAGCCTACAGTGATCAGGTTGGACAGATAGAAATTAATTATATTTGGTTTAAGAAGCTGCTTCTGCAGCCTTGGTCAATTTTAAAAAAGCACATTAGAAGATATCTCAAACTGACTTTCCAATTACCATGGATGGCAGCAAAGTGCATTGAAACAAAACTCATTTTAAATGGGCAAATGCATTCGATGCTGACTGACAATATTTTAAAAATTTATAAATTTAGTCACTGGTCAAACTATTCTGAAGGTGATTCTGAGCAGAGCTGACCTCCACTAAAGGAGAACGATATTAATGAAAACCCTTCACCATCAAATTAATAACCTCAAATAAAGGGATGCAGTGGGACAATGTGCACCCATACACATGTGTATGCCTGTTGGGGGATGCTGGGAGTAAAGAAATGTTGAGTTGAAAAATAGTTTTGAACCAGAATTTTAATTTAATTGTAAAGTCATTCTACAAAAACCAATACCCAAATCCACATTTCCTAGTACATGATAGTGATTGGAGAGATGAGTTTTCTAATAGAGATATGTAAAAAATGAAGAAATTGAATTTCTGGCAATTATTTTCTACTCTGAACAAATCCTGAAAAATCATACTTTTTCAGTGGAGAACTGCTTGCAAAAAAATAAAGTACATCGTGTGTTCATATTACACACATATCCTCCCCCCACTCCATAAGAAGCAAGGGTTAAAATAGGTTGAGGGAAGATTAATGAAAGCTCAATGACAAAAGAATAAATAGCATTTTGGTGTTTCAGTGGCTTTATGGTAAATACTAAAAGTGTACATTATTAGATACAGATAAAATACAAATGGCATCCCTGTATTTCTAGATTGTGTTTTTATCAGTGCCATTTTCTCTCTATCTGTGATGGCAAAACATTTTAAGGAAAGAAATTCATTTTTCAGATGGACATCATTTTAAACTCAGAGCATAGAGGAAAGACTGGGTTCAGTTAGGTTTCTTTCACTCACAACTATGCAGGGAAGACTCAGCCTTATTAATGGTAATCCTTGAAGGTTTGACATTTTCTTCAACTCCTCTAATATTCTTCTCCACATGTTCCTGGATCATTAAAGATGGACAAGAGAAATTCATAAACTAGTTTTTATAATCTACCTACTCATCCGGTAATATAATAGATGTGAACAAAATAAATCATATTGAGTTAATTATTTTTAACTTTTCTACTTTGGTCCCCTCCAAAATGTTGTTCACCCTCAGGGATTCAGGTACCCATCCAAGTGGATGAGTTCCAAATCTACATTTTTAGCAATGATCTCTCACCTGTTTCAATCTTGAATTTACAACAGGCTTCGAGACTTTATATCTTACGGTCCTACTGACTCTTGACATTCAATGGGTCCCAATTCAGAATTAGCACTTTTCCCCTAACCTCTCTCTCCTTCCAAAATCTCACTGTTTCTGGAACTACAATTTTCCCGTTCACCCAGGCTAAAGACCTCGAAGTTATCCTTGATTCTGACTTTCCATCATCCACATCACCAGGATGTTGTCACTGAATCCTAACATTCTTTCATGTGCAAACCATGTAATACTTGTCCATAACTTCCTCCCTTTCTCATATCTTCTCCATTTCCTCTGTCATATCTTCTCCATTATCAGATGAAGTGATGATATAAACTTGAAGGGACCTTTCTCCTGACTGGGCTGTCCTCTTCAACATTTTAATCAAAGACTTGGACAAAAGATACAAGTCACTATCAAACAAGCAGAAGGCAAAATCTGGAAGGAATAGTGAATATTTCACTTGAGTGAATCAGAATTGACAAGATGTGGATTTGTCACCCCCTTCCTTTATAAGCTCTTGAAGGTTTTCTGTTGCCTTCAGCATGGAGCCCATGTTTCTCAGCCTTGAACATCAACCTTTAGTTCTTCCCATTACTTTCCATGTACCCTATGCTTTAGGCTGCTCAGTTCTTTCATGTGTCCTTCTGGGTGTGAGCTTCCAGGGGGAAGATTTGCTTCTGTGAAAGAATGGTTTCTGATCATCAAAGCAGAACCTAAACAGCATGGCTCACCTCTGGAAATGGTATCACTTGGTGTTGGTTGGACACCTACCTTAAAGTAATGATATCAAAGAGACAACTAGATATTCTCATAGATATATTTTTTGTTCACTTGGCTCATTCATTACCACAAAAAATTAAAGAAAGTTTACATATGTTTAAATGGAGCATGAACTTACTAGTTTGTTAGTTGCCACAGACTTAACCTATTTTATTGTCGTAATTATTGGCTGCATGTATTTATGTTTTTACCTCCCTAGCTCTTGAGCACATTTAAGTTTTCAGCTTCTGATTTGGAAAATTTCTTCTAGTGGTGAGATTTTAGACTTCTCTTCCTCAACATAAATTCTCTTCTCTGTCTGCTCAGTCCAGTGTCTTCTTTGGTCTGTGGAAGTTTTCCTTACTGTAACCATTTCTTCTCCTCCCCATTTATGCTTTTATAATGATATCATAAGACCCATATTTATAAGAACTCACCCTTATTTTGAGTCCCCACACTTTCAGAGATTATTGTCCAAGTTGCCACCAATAAATAGCCCTTTTATTTCACAATATAGAAGTAAATGACTTAAAGAATAAAGAAAGAAAGAAAGAAAGAAAGAAAGAAAGAAAGAAAGAAAGAAAGAAAGAAAGAAAGAAAGACTGCATTGGAGGGCCTAGCATAGAATGAGAGTAGATTCGTCCTTGTAACTGAAGCTCCATATTGGGCAGACTCATTCACTTTGTCTTAGGCAGTAAGACTTAGGGCATGGAAGTGCACAGGTGAACATGAACTCTGTTTAGTAAGGATTGCTCACAAGAGGAAGAAGGACAGAATAGAACTATGCATACCCAGTGGTCCTATCCAAACTAAAGTGGAAGATAAGGAACTGTACCTCCCCAAAGACAGGGTGAAGCCCAGAGATATACTTTTTGTATTCCCTTGATGGGAAGGAAAATCAAGAATGGGAAAATGTCTGCTAATGCATCATTTTCCCCCTAATTATTTAGTATGTGTAGGTCTAATCTCCCCCAAAGATAAGATGTTTGAGTGCAGGCACTTACCATATTCTTTGTTTAACTCTAAGTCTCCAAAACTGAGCAAAGACTATAAATACTGAATACCATCACACAGTGTAAAGAGCAGAGAAGTTTAGAGACTTGAGTTACAGTTCTGACTCTGACACTGTAAGCTCTGTAAGCTCTTAATGCCTCCAGGCCTCAGTTTCTCATCTGTGAGATGGGGGATGTGAGGAGAATATAATTCATGAGGGAATCATAGGACTAAGACACATAAATATGGTTGAAATAGATTCCATGATTTGATTAGAAGAATCTGTTCAGATGTCAAAATGGAATAAAACATAGATTTTCACTGATCTTGAAGAACTGAATTGCCGTAATTGATTTTAAAATAAGTGAAAGAGCTTGAATGTCTACATCAGCATCTGAGAATGACATAAATGTCTTTTCTGCACAGTTCATTCCCATTTGCAGGTGCCCAGAGCTGCCTCCCTGGCTTCTTCTTTCTGGATAAGACTATATACGCCATGATTATCTTTTTCCATTTTATTTTGCGTATAAAATATTAGTGTTCCAGGGGTGCCTGGGTGGCTCAGTTGGTTAAGTGACTGCCTTCGGCTCAGGTCATGATCCTGGAGTCCCGGGATCAAGTCCTGCATTGGGCTCCCAGCTCCGTGGGGAGTCTGCTTCTCCCTCTGACCTTCCCCCCTCATGCTTTCTCTCATTCTCTCTCTCTCTCTCTCAAATAAATAAATAAAATCTATAAAAAATAAATAAAATAAAATATTAGTGTTCTGATCTTGGTAAGGTGTCCTGGAGGAGAAGGGTCTGGGAACCTAATTCACCCAAAGGTAAGAGGTTCATATTATGTCTTCTTTCATAGCAGAATTTTAGGAAAGTGTTACACACTAGGTGGGGAGCTATTTTTGGACATGGTGTCTTTTTCCAGCATCCCTCATGCCATATTACACAGGCATCTGTTCAGTCTATGCACACCCCTTAAGCCAATTCAGCCTGTGTTTGAGAGAGATGATGATTGTGCACGTGTATGGGGTTGCGGGTCGTTTCACCATAAAGGCAGGCTGACAGGGAGGTCCATGGCTGGCTCTTCCACATACGAGTGGATTATCCTGTGAAGTATCTTGAAGTGTATAAATCTGCTTGGATTCTCAAGAGATGGACTAGATAACTTAGTAGGTTTTTTTGTCTGTCTCTATTTCCTGAGATCTTTTCTACCAAAAAAAAATTTTTTGGGTCTCACATGTTGGAACAATTATCCAAGAATATTTCATCCCTGAGAAAAATATAACCCCTGAGTTGCTGCCAAAGTCAGTGAGATCTATGGCAGCTTGCCTTCTGCACACAGACCTTGCACATTAACACTTTAAGGACTCGAGCAGAGAGCACGTTTCACTGTCTCCTGCAGCTCACTTGTGAATAAGGAGACTGACTAGGATCTCAAGGATGGTGCCCTTTGGCACCTGAAGAAATTTTTGTTACAAAAGATGTGCTAAATGGGCTCATTCTATTTTTAAGGTTGCTAGTCATAGGCTGTAAATATCATTTCTTTTCACGTAACTGACAACTTGAATAAAATATTTAAAAGACATCCTTCAAAGTTGAAGAATACAGTGACACAGATCACCAACCGATTTCCTCTACTTCCTGGATGCAAAGCTCAACTCCATTTCCCGGCCCTCCTTTGCAGTTAGGTGAGGCATGAAACTGAGTTCCAGTCAATGGAATGTGATCAGAAATGACATACCCCACTTCTGGGTCTGGCCCATAAAAGCTTCCCACTCATTACCCTTTATCTCTTCTAGCTAGCTGGGATGGAGTTAGCCTCCAGGGTGATATTGGGAGCTACATGCTAAAGATGGTGGACCCCGAGTCTCTGATATATCTCTTCAAGGAGATCTCCCCAACTAGGAACTCCCACAAGGACTCTTGTAAGAGTGAGAAATAAGCTTTTTTCTGTGTTAAGCCACTGAAATTTGTAGGTTTATCTGTTATAGTGGTTAGCCTTGTCTTGACCAATCCAATTACATTCTCGTTAATTTTCCTGAAGGTCATTATTCATATTGGATGGCTTTTCATAGAGAAACATGGTTTTTTGTTGTTGTTGTTGTTTGATTGTTTGTTTGGTTGGATGGTTTTTTTGGTATGTTAAAATTATGTCTGACAGGAAACTATACTCTGACATTGCAATTTTTCCTTCTTCCATACCTGGCACATACTATCTCAACATTTTCTGTTTCTGCCTAATCTCATCTAAGCTTCTACTGATGCCCATTTGCTTTCTTGTCTTATTCTTTCCCCCTTTGTTTCTTCTCTTTCTTTTGCAACACTTTTGGCTCCCTTTTCTCATTTGGCACATTCATTCATTCAGCTCATATTTACTGTGTGCCTATTATGCGTCGGACATTTGCCAGGTACTGAGTTGACAGTGGTAAATGAAATAGATCTGGCTCTTCTCCCCTCTCATGGAGTTTTTGGGAGGATGTGGGAGATTGTCTAGGGATGGACGGTAATTATGGAGGGGTGGAGAGGATTATCACAGAAGGTTCTGAGGTGATGGCATTTCAGCTGTGAGCAGATGAAAGAGGAAAAAGGAACCATGACGGAGTAGGGGAGGAGTGTTCTGACTTGTGCAAAGGCATTGAGGCAGAAAGTATTTTGCCGGCTCAAAGAATTAGAAGGAAGTCACTGTGACCATGGCTCTGTGGATGATGAAGAGAACTGTACGGAAGAGCTGAAATTAGAAGGGACGGGGAATTGTCCAGGGCTTCAAATGTGATGGAAAGAAGTCTAGCTTTTAGTGGAAGCTCAGTGAGAAATTATTAAAGCATTTTAAGTAGGAAAGGAAAGTTATACAATTAGTGTTTTAAACATACTCCAGCTTTTGTTTAGGAAGTCGATGGTAGGGAGCTCAGGGCTGGAAGAACGATTATCAAGGTGAGTTCCACAGTTGCCCAGGTGAAACATGATACGCTTTGGACTGCAGAGGAGGCAGTGGGGGTTAAGAGATATGAATGTATTTGTGGCACAATTTTAAATGCCTGTGTGATGACCAAGTTCAGATGCTGAACAGGCAGTTAGATACATGAGTCTGAGCTCAAAAGAGGGTTCTATGCTTTAAGCATGAATTTGAGAGTTGTGTTAGTGCACAGTATTTTAGTCACGAAGAGTAAACTATCTATCCAAGGCCTCTACTTTTTATACTCACAGTGTGCTTTTTGGGTTAAATGACCATAAGGGGTGTATGGGGGGGAGGAGCAGGTTACTAGAGTGCCAATCAAACATGGCTGTCAGGAGAGCAATTTGCTCATCAACCCACAGCAACAGGAAATATATTTCCAGGTGATTCTCAGGAAAGGGGATGGGTTGCATCAAGCCCCTGCATCCCCCTTTCAATCACCAGTGTCAACAAAGGTGCAACATTTAAGCCAAAAAACAAAAAACATAACAAAACAAAAAAAACGTTGACCTCGGGGTTCATAATTTTTTATGCCAATGGATTTCCTGAAGAGGAAAGTGATTGAATTTGGAAGGAAATATGCATGAACCAAGAAGAGGCTCAGTGGACAGGGAGGACCCTCAGCCTGAGCTGAGCTTTGTAGACATCATTCTATGCCGTAGGTCGAATAAGCTCCACCCCAGTGACAATCAAGAATGGTTTTGGGCAAGAGCTCTTGCCGAGTGATGTTTTGTTTTAGTGCCAGGACTCAGGTGGGTAGATCCACACATGGTGGCCACCTGAGCCTCACCACAGAAAGTGCTCTGAGATACAGGCTCCCAGCAGAAGGAGGACGCTTGGCTTGGCTAAAATGTGAACCAAACCGTCTCTCCTTTCTTAGGCAATTAAAGAGCCTAGTTGCACACTTGGAGACACTGTTCACGCAGGCGATTCTTCTGCTATTAGAGAAGCAGATTGACTCCATTTTGATCATCCTGCCCTCGTCTGCTTGGCAAGCGCAGTGTGATGTCCATATGCTCTATTGTTCCCGTCAGCAGGGCGCTAACGTTTCTTTTGCTGCTGCTCTCACTTCTGTGGGGGATGTTTTTTTAGCCCCCTTTTCAATGTTGCCAACACATACATATATATTTTTAAAACATAGCACTTATTCTGGAGCTGCAGAAGGTGTGAGAGCTGTGTCCTCTAGCCATGGTACTGCATTTTCATTCAAACTCTGCTTCCTGCCTTTAAATGCAGCGTAGATTAGTTTTCCAAAGAGGTACAGATCACCAGTAAGTGGCAGTAGCCTGGCTTAAAGACAGGCTGCACTTACACTTCAGAGGCGACTGCCTGGAACTGGGGAAGGGTTGCAGCCAAACGGAATTTATTAGCGGGATCTATAGAATGTGTTTGAAGAGCTTCGGTGCTGTGAGCCGGCAGGCACGCAGGTTGGCCCACCACCACACAAAGTCAAACAGGCCAACTGCTCGGGGGATTCAGACTGGCATGCCTTGTCAGCATTTCTTTATTTCTTCCTGCAGAGAGACACAAATGGAACAAATTTTCAGTCCCAGTGACTTATGCTTCTTGTGCATTTTTTCCTCTTCCTTAGAGCTTCCTTCCATGTTCTCAGCCTCCACTCCAGCTTCTCTTTCCCAGATGGTGTTAAGGAAGCAATTGTTTCTTTAGTGGTTCCAGCTGATTCCCTCCCTGCCAGTACCTGGATTTCCTGTTGGGCTGGATTTGTAGCTGGGGAGAATTTTCTCAGTTCCTCAAGTAAGGATTTTAAACTCCATATTGAACAAGAGGGCTGTGGAATTTGGCTTCTTTACAAGAACCAATCAATGTAAAGTGTGGACTACACTGCACCTGATCCTGGGAAACCCCCCACAGGAGTGGGAAAGCTCGTTTATTCTTTTGAGGGGGTATGTGGCATTCAAAACCCATTTCAGAGAATGTTGATTTAGTTCTTCCAGATGACTTCCTTGCAGGATGCTTGCCCTGACAGGGACCTCCTCTCTGAATTCTGCTGGACATAGCAAGGTATGGCAGGAAGGGGATGCCCTTTGTGGCCAAGCTCATGTGCACTCAGATGTCAGCTCCATCTCTACTGACGGGTGACCTTGGAAAAGTCAGCCCCAGGTCCTCTCAGCCAACCAGGGTGAGGACGTAGCAGTGTGGCTAAGAGTTTCGGGATTGGGGTAGGAGAACAATCTGGCGTGGTAGCGATGAGTCTTCCTATGAGATGACATCATAGATTTTCATCATTTTGAATTTCTGTCATGAACGAAATCTTGCAATTTTGACAATTCTTGAACAAATAGACTGAGCCTTTTTTTCACACAGTGGCTAATTTTATACTAATGCATTTCACAATCTAGTCCATTTTTGACAGAAGTCTGAATTTTCTATCCTAGGGCCTCGAATTGGGATGCTGGGCAAGACATGTTCAAATCTGTGTGTGTTCCGTTGAGGTAGGAGGATTTTCCCTCCAACTCTCCCCTTCCTCCCCACCAGCCTTCAGCTTTAGGATTAAGTGAGGTAATGTTTGTACAACACCTGGGAATCAATTTGAACTACTTGATGTTTAAGAGACTGAACTGACTTATTATTATCCCAATTTCCATCCACAATTCACTTTTATTGTTCAATACCAAACTCTCAAAAGCAGCCTAAACCTTCTCATTTCTATAACAAGGAGATTGCAATTATCTGTAGCTATTCTGAAACTGCTACTTCGAACATGTTGATAGACCATCCCTATAATTGTGATGGGATTTTTTTTTTCCTCTCCTCTTTTATAGTTCGGGTGAATTTTATCTGAGTGTGAAAAAGCTCACAGCAGTAGCTTAAAAAGAGAAACACAGTGATGTCTGGTCATTCCCACCAGACGAATCTCTGCCACATGAATATTCAGGGAGCCCCGAACAGTCCATTAAAAACAAAGTTGAACTCTACCTGTTTATAGATTACTTCTCTTTGTAATTACACTATGTTTCAGCAACTAATGGGAATGAAACTTCTTAACAAAAACAACTGACTTTCCATAACATGAATTAAAGGAGAAATTAAGGTCAATTCTGTTTCAAATAACTGTCTCAAAAGGAGAAAAAAAAAATCTCTTCATTAATCAAAAGCATCCAGATCTACTTCCCCCTATTAATCCAGGTATATAGAAGCTCCTAACACTCGTAACCAATCTCTGTCTGCTCTAATGGATATTTGGAACCTTTATTGATTTGGGTAAATTTGCTTCTTCTAAGGTCAATAATGATAAATGAGTCATGTTCTGCATGAAGTGACTTGGTACTTTGAATTAAATGATTGTAATTATCTGTAGTTATTCTGTAACTGCTACGGTTACTGCTGTTGACAGAACATCCATGTAATTGTGATGGGAATTTTTTTCTCAGCTCTTTAATAATTTGGGTGAATTTTATCTGTATGGAGGAAACCCTCGCCACAGTGGTTTACACTTGATCTTAGCCAAAAGGCCGAGAAGCGATCGCCGCAGTGGTTTAAAGGGAGAAACGAGCGGGCAGGACACCTTCACCGGTGGTTCCGTCCTTCTCTGCCACATCCCCCATGTTCTCGCCCTGGGCTGGTGCTGGCCAGGTATTTGGCCCGTCCCAGACCAAGTCCCTGGGGAATTCCAGGTCGGGACCAAGGCACACATGGCCACTCAGTGTCTTTTCCAGTGGTAAAATGAATCCAGTTCAGAACCCAGATGTGAAAGGTTAATCACCCACTGTGTTTCCCAGGCCACCCTACTAGGGTATGCTTGGAAGTGCTCGTCTACCCTGTGGCGTGAAACCCCCGCTGGCGATGAGAAAACCCTGCCTGCCCACAGCCCTTGCTGTGCTTCCGTCTGCTGCCAGCGGCAGCTTGGAGGGCGGCATCTACACAGGAAGCCTTGAGTTCTGCCACAGCGAGGACCCAGGACTCCCAAGTTACAGTGGGTGCAGTGCTAGTGAAATGTGTGCTCTCGGCTGACCTCCCACTCGAGGGTTTTGCCCACCTGCACGTCAGCCTCCAGGTGAGGACAATCCAGAGGCAACTTAGGACAGATTCAAAAGGAAGAAAGATGCGCGTTGTACCCTCCAGCTGCATGCTTCTCCTCTAAACCAAGGGACTAGAGATTTATGTTTTAACATGCATAAAGCAAATTTTAAGTTTTTTAAAAAATGTTTTAAGAGAAAGGCGTGAAGTTGGGCAAAGTATTTCTTCTTTCTGTGCCTTGGTTTCTGTCCTTGCAAAATGAAGCTGAAAGAAATGGCTGCCTTTTGAAGATCTCCGGTTGCTCAAACCCGGGTTTCTCCAGGCAAGGGAGCTTTTAGAGAAAATGCCAGAGGTATTACCTTTGAGACCAGACGTGTAGTAGAATTGTCTTCCTTGCGGACCCTCCTGGCCAGCATAGTGGTCTAGGGAGGGTCCCTCTTTTAGCCCTGTGTGTGTGTTTCAAAACTCAGAGAGAGATGGAGTGAAATCTCAGGGCAATGAGGGAGCAGCTTGCTGGAAATGAGATAGGAGAGACAAGAACTCACTGGGCTCTCAGCCCCACATGTGCCAGTGAATGATCTGGAGCAAGAAATTCCTTTAAAAAACAGCAGTTTAGAGCCGAATACTAAGTTGGAGAACAGGACATAACTGGTGCTTCCAGAAAATAGAAGAGCATAGATGATAAGAGGTTGCTTGAGTTTTAATAGTAGGGTGAAAAGGACGAGACGGATGAGAGCAGAAGCAGACTAGAACCTGGGGAAGAGGCTGTTTAATGTTGCAAATCTTTGTAAGGAGGAGAGCGTTGTAGCTTGATGCAATTTGCACACCCAGACAGGAGCAGGACCGGGAAGTAGGTGCTGTGGTCTGCATGCTTCCTCCCTACCGTGCGCACGTTCGGGTTCGCCTCTTCTTTGGAGGAGCAGTAAGTGGGAGTAGGACATTGGGACATGGAGAACCTTTGTGGTGAAAAGGGGGCAGTAGGACTCATCCGTCAGATTCTAGGACTTCTCATTTCCTTCTTCTCCATCTCTTGTAACCTCTTAGACTAGAGAGTCTCAGCTGAGATCCATTCCCATATGTTCATGCTATCTCAGAAATGACCCTTAAGACCTTTCCCATTTCCCATGTAAGTCTGAGACGTCTCCCAAATATGGGGGATTTCATTCCCCTGAGGCTAGGGGAATAGGCCTTCTCTATCACCACTCCAACTTACATGTGCTGACCAGAAAGGAAAATCCATAAATAATTTTAATAATTTAAAGTGCCCTTCATGTGCTCCTGGCTCCCACGGATGAGGAAGGCATCTGTGGCCACCTCCACTGGTCTTACTCCGGCAGGCCTCGCTAATGAGGTAGAAGCCAGGGAGAGGACAGGCGTGCTCGGTCACAGAATGGCTGTGATGGTCGCAAAATGAGAAAAGCCACTGAGAAAAAATGGTCCACGGTGATGGGGCCATGGCTCCCTTCTCCATCTTTTCCTGCACAAACTGTGGAAGCACCCGCCACTGCTATAAAGCCAGCAAAAACCGATGAACTTGCAGCAGGTGTTAGCACTTGTAGCCATCTAATTTCAGCCTCTACCCCTCAGTCCCCTGAGAAAAGAGCTATGGCGACAAGGGGGGAAAATGAGAGCATTCCTGCTTAAAGTCTGGAATCAAAGGTTTCAGCTAAAGGCCAAACCCTTTAACCCGGTTAACTCCTCTCTGAAACAGGAGAACATCAAGAAGAAACTGAATCTACTTCGCTTTACAGATAAACCAAGTGGAGGGTCTGGTTCAAATAGTGAACCTGTTAAGAAAGAAGAGAATTAGTACTAATGGACTGTTCTTTTTCTTTCTGCATATGAACTGTATCAGCGGCAGCCCTGGTCCAGCATCTGTCTGCCAGAAAATGTGCACAGCTGCATGCAGGTCATTATTTGTCTATGAACAGAATATCGCATGGTAGATGCTGTGAACTTCAGAAGAACTGACGGGAAATCTATCAGAGAGAGAGGCCTCAGTGAGCCCTGTGTTCCAGCTTGGCCTTGAAAATGATTTTTCTTTGAGGGCCCATTCCTCACTGAAGAGAAAATTTACTTTAGACAATGGGACAGTGGAGTGGGCATTTAGAGAAGCCAGCTCAGTCCCTTGCCAGGGTGTTTTCTCCCTCAGCTCTTGCTGCAACAAAATACAACTGTTGCATCCTCTGTGCCCAAACTACCCAGCAAGCATTCCAGCTGGAGGAGCGCAGGCGGAACTGGGTCTGCTATGGCCTCAGTAGACATCAGCTTAATGTCAGGCAAGGAGGTGACGCTTAACAGAAACCAGCAACTGTTCAACGTCATTGTCTCCAGGCTTTATTATTAAAGAGGCACCTAGTGCCTGGCTGGGACTTGCTGGCTTGTTCGCTGTTATTTTAACTTCTCTTTTCCTCCCACTAAGTCATGGGGGCAGGTCTCTTCTGAACCTTCCTTTTCCTCCTTTCTTCCTCTCTTCCTGACCCAGGAGCGGAAAATATGTTATAGATCAGATATTCGCAAATGGTGAGGGGGAAAGTGCTCGGTGCTGGGTATCCCCCAGAGAAAATGAAGCATGCTGTCTGGTGTCAACCCTCCGTAGACAGCCACACACATTCCCCAGAAAGACTTAATTGAGCCCATTTGGCCATCCTGGCTCAGTAGGAGTCTTTTAATGAAATAATGTGTAATAACACACTTCCTTCTTGAAGGACTTGCTTCTTGACTTTTGTGCAGGTCAGGGATAGGGGCACAGGGAAGACGGAGACGGGGCTCACGTTGCAGCTGCATTGCATACCTGCGCCAAGATGAGACAGGGTCTGGGAGCCACGGTGGGGGGTAGGGGAGAAGGATAGTTCACAGCCAGTTTAAAGCTTAAACTTCGAGAACGCTTTCATTGCTATGGATAAATGAGAAAGGAGAGGGCAAACGTGCTCAGGAGATGGACAAAGAGCAGCTACAAACACTTGGGGCCCTGAAATATCCCACGGAAATACCTAACTTTTGTCTCTTTGTGTGGCTTGTAATCTTTAACAAATAAAACCATGGGATCAGCAACATAGCTATGTATGAACTAGGATCCAACAGCCTTTCATATCTCCCAGCAGAGTGATAGGTGACTCTGGAGCAGTCATTTTTGTCAAAGTCCTCAAAAAGCTCTAGTTATACCAATGAAGAAAAAGACGGTGTCAACACTAATGGATCATCTCGAAGGCAAATATGCAGGCACACTAACTTTGGGAAAGTATGGCGTCCTATACTTCCCATCGTTTATAAACTGAAGTTCCCCTTCAATGAACTGGTGCACAGACTACAATTATCATTGGCAAAAATGGCTGATGGCAATGAAAGGATTCACTCTCCTCAGGATTCAGCCACGTCTGGTTCGTTTGAAAAAACATCCTAGGAATGGCAGCCTCTATCTCCCCTTTCTCTGAATTAGAAGGGGAGAGGACCATAAGAAAAGTTACCCTCAGCAAATTATCAGTTGCTGAATTAGGAAGTTAGAGAAATTGGACACAGCTCTGACTCTAGGTTTATTTCCCCTTTCCCACACCAAAATGGAATCTTAAATGAAAAATTGCAGCATCTCCACCCTGTAATGAAATGTGCAGAAGAAATGAAAAATGCATTACTTTACCCCATGTGTATGCACTACATCATCGCACCACTGAGAATGGCTCACTAATGATACAGAACATATGGGGGTCTTCCATAATGAACTACAATGAGGTACATTAAAAATATTGATGAGTTTAATTTGATATATTTATTTAATTGATTAAAAAAAACTTTTATCAGGCAATTTCGTAAGACTTCTCTAGATGGCAATTATTCCTGTTGATGGAATCCGGGCTCTATGTTATTATGAAGTTTACACCAACATCAGTGGAAAGTGATCTAATTAGCCAAAATGAAGGATATAGTAAGGTCCAAACTCTTGCTGTTTCAATAGTTTGGGTTGTGAACTCATTTTGTGCTTATCTTCTTTTGAGTGTTGGCTCTAACTCCAGGCAAATTTCTCTGGGTCAGTTTAATATGTTCACATTTGTGATAAGCATTGCCATTTTTCTGTAGGTTGAAGGGGGGTGTTTCTTCGCCCTTCCTTCACGCCAACAAAAAAAGAAAACTTTTTCAAAAGTTGCCATTCTGGTGCCAGAGAGATATGAAAATATAATTTGATAGAGAATGTTAATGCTTTCTAATATAGCATATAATTAGATTTCACACCTTATAGGAAGTAGACTGGCTTACAGTTGGTATTGGATGTTTCATGTGTTGAATTTAGATGACTGTTTTTCATTGGATTTATATTAAATTGTTTGTTTAGCCTCAATGTGCAGTATAACCTAAGTCTTTAGTACTTTCAGAGAATGAAATTTTACCTAGAGATTTCAAAGAGGAAGAAAAAAAAGCTTTTTTAATTTTATTTCATTTTATTTTGTATAGTTCTGAGTTGTGTATAATAGTATCCACATTTAGCAACAGGTTGCAACAATTCAGAAACCTCATCTTAGCTTAAAACTCAGACTCAAACTCAATTTTCTGTTACGATAATTTTATATAACCCCTGTTACATCTCAATTTATGGAAATAATTAGAGCAAATTAGATCACAGGAAAGTTTAATTAGCCAGGCATAGTTTTGAATTAAAGTTCATTTTCTGTGAAAATTAGAAAAGCCTGAGTACTTGGTTCCTCATTATACAATGATTTAGCATCATACATCATTGGCATCGTGGGCAAGGGAGGGTGGGGCCGTGGCTGGGAGGGCGGTGTGTTCACTGACCCAGAACTGGAGGCAATGCCGAGACAGATGAATGGTCAGAAAAGAAGATCACTGCAAATCGAGATCCAACCATTTCCAGTGCATTACACTCTAGGTTAAAATTTCTTGCTCTTGCTTATTCATTTGCGATTTTCACATTGCTCGAGAAGCTATTGTTTGATTTCTTTTTAAAAAAAATTAGCTTCTTACTCGCATATCCCATATCTGCTGGAAGCCATAGGATAGTGTTTGTTTCTGAATATTTAGGTGCGAGGGCGTCAGGAGGTAACTTTTCTCATGTTTACATTCATTCACTATTGTGCTTTAATTTTTCTAATATTCCTATTATGGGGTTTTTCCACAAAAACAATATACCCCAGCATGTGACTTCATATTTACTTTGTATACACAGAAGAGAATTGGCAGATCTTTTACTGATGATGAAGGTCTTCGATTCAAATTTATTTAGTCATATGACTTAATTTGGATTAAGATAGGTAATTAAAGTCTACCTTGAAAGCCGGGCTTGAATCTCTACTAATTCAGGAAGCCTCCCCGAATCTTCAGTTTGTCCCCCTTGCTCTCCTATAACGCATCTCCCAGTCCGCTCACACCACCCGCTCCCAACCCTCTGTAGGCCAGGGACTTTCTATCATCCATCTTTGCATATGCCGGGGCACTTGCCACAGCATTTTGGCCACAGTAGGTGCTCAATGAATATTTATTTTACTGATCCCTGGTGTGAGGACCTGTTTACTACTCAGACCACATGGTTCGGAAGCACATCTCTGTGCAGTAAACGTCTTTGAATTTCTTCTTTCAGCGAGGGAGCAAGGAGATCAGTGACCAGCTTGGTAATTTCTGTTGAGGGGGCCATCAGCTCAGGGTGCCCATGTTCACAACTACCCATTTCTCCTGACATCTCTCTCCATGTCAGCTCAGACCAATGATTCCAGTGTGAAAAGCAGTAGCGCTAGCTACTGAGCATTAAGCCAAAACTTACATTAAAGCAATTTTTGTATCATAAGTGGGAAGTCATCAAACAGAATTTAGCAGACTATACAGGCCAACCATGAAATTAAGTTTGACGTCCCTGAATATGATGGGATCTATCAGAACCTTCTTGTGCAAAGGGAGTTCGAATAAATGTGGTAAAAAAGTACAACAAAAATAAATGGAAGTGTTTGTTTATAAATTACTCTCTAATTAAGAAGATGAATTTTTTACCTTGATTGTAATTTGACCAAGCAAAAATTTTTTCTATCACTTTTCTGTAATCCCAGCATAAAATTCCAACCATGGCCATCAGTTCCCAGCAAAACACATACTTTTTTTAGATTTTTTTGAATTACTTTTTTTGGTCATTATTGTTGACCCACTTCACCAATTTTACCCTCCAACACTCCTTGCCTCTGGCAAACTCTATCTCTTCTCTGTAATTAGGAGCTCAGTGGTTTTGTTTTGTTTTGTTTTGTTTAGAGTCTCCATATAAGAGAGATCATATGGTATTTGTCTTCCCCTGTCTGAGTTATTTCAGTTAGCATGATGTGCTTGAGGTCCATCCCTCTTGTTGCCAATGACAAGATTTCATTCTTTTTTTTTTATGAGTGATTAGTATTCCACTGTATATATACCATGATTTCTTTCAGAAAACAGTATGGAGATTCATAAAAAAAAAAAAAACAAAATTAAAAATAGAACTACCGTACAATCCGGCTATTCTACTTTTGGATATTTATCTGAAGAAAATGAAAACAGTAACTCAAAAGGATATATGTACCCTTTGTTTGTTGCAGCATTATTTACTTTAGCTAAGATATAGAAACAACTGAACTGTCTCCATCAAGGGATGGATTCCATACTGTTTTCCATAGTGGCTCTAGCAATTTCCCAAAAGTGCACAAGTATTCCTTTTCTCCACATACTTGCCAACATTTATTCCTTTCTTTTTGATAATAGCCATTCTAAAGGGTATGAGGTGATATATTATTGTGATTTTGATTCACATTTCCCTAACGTTTAATGATATTGAGCGTCTTTTCATGTGCCCATTGCTTATTTGGAAAAATATTTATTCAGATCTGCTGCCATTTTTTTTTATTAACATATAATGTATTATTTACCCCAGGGTACAGGTCTGTGAATCATCAGGCTTACACATTTCACAGCATTTGCCATAGCACATACCCTCCCCAATGTCCATATCCC
>CM052797.1:56702834-56901558 GCA_028533885.1 Nasua narica | reverse complement strand
GGATTGTTTGGATTTTTTGCTATTGAGTTGTAGGAGTTCTTTATTCATTTTAGGTATTAGCCCCTTTTCTGTAATGATTTGCTAATATTTTCTCCCATTCAGTAGGTTACCTTTTCATTTTGTGGATGGTTTCCTTTGGTGTGCAGAAGCTTTTTATTTTGATATAATTCTGCTTGTTCATTTTTACTTTTGTTGCTTTTGTTTATGGTGTCAAATTAAAAAAAAATCATCACCAAGATTTATATCAGGGGACTTACCACCTAGGTTTTTCTAGGAGTTTTATGGTTTCAGGTCTTATGTTCAAATCTTTAATCCATTTGAGTTAATTTTTGTGTCTGATATAAGATAGTGCTTGAGTTTCATTCTTTTGCATGTGGTTGTCCAGTTTTCCCAATGCCATTTATTGAAGAGATTGTCCTGTGCCCACTGTATATTCTTGGCTCCTTTGTTGTAAATTTATTAGCCATATTTACATGGGTTTATTTTTGGGCTCTTTATTCTGTACCAGTGATGTATATATCTGTTTTTATGCCAATGTCATACTGTTTTAATTACTGTACCTTTGTATTACAGTTTGAAATCTCAGAGTGTGATGACTCCACCTTTGTTCTTTTTTCTCAAGATTGATTTGGCTATTCAGGGACTTTTGTAGTTCCTTACAAATTTTAGGATTATTTTTTTCTATTTCCACAAAAATTGCCATTGAAATTTTGATAGGAACTGCACTGAATTTGTAAACTGCTTTGGGTTATATGGACATTTTAACAGTGTTGATTTTTCTAATCTATGAGTGTGGAATATTTTTCCATTTATTTGTGTCTTCAATTTCTTTCATTAATGTCTTATAGTTTTCAATACACAGGTCTATCACCACCTTAGTTAAATTTATGCCTAGATACTTTATTCTTCTTGATGTAATTGTAAATGGGCTTATTTTCTTAAGTTCTCTCTCTGATAGTTTGTTATAAGGGTATAGAAATGCAAGAGGTTTTTTTTTGCATGTTGAATTTGTATCCTGCAACTTTATTTATTATTAGTTTGAGCAGTTTTTGGTGGAGTCTTTAGAGTTGTCTATCTATAATAGCCTATCATGTGCAAATAGTGACAGTTTTACTTCTTCCTCATATGTATGCCTTTTTCTCCTCCTTGCCTAACTGCTCTGGTTTGACTTCCAGTACTTTGTTGAATGAAAGTGGTAAGAGTGAACATCCTTGTCTTGTTCCTGATCTTAGAGGAAGAACTTTCAGTTTTTCACTGTTGAATATGATGTTAACTGAGGGCTTGTCATATATGGCCTTTATTACGTTGCAGTGTGTTCTCTCTATACCCACTTTGTAGAGAGCTTTTATCATAGATGGGTGTTAAATTTTGTTAAATGCCTTTATGCATTTATTGAGATGATCATATGATTTTTATCCTTCATTTTGTTAGTGTGATATATCACGTTGACTGATCTGTGGATATTGAACCATTCTTGGATCCCTGAAATAAATCCCACTTGATCATGAAGTATGATCATTTTAATGTTTTCTTGATATCAGATTGCTAATATTTTATTGGGGACTTTTACACTTATGCTTATCAGGGATATTGGCTTGTTTACTCTTTTTTAAATCAATGTCCTTATCTGATCAGGCATCAGGGTAATATTGGCCTCTTAAAATGAGTTTGAGAGTGTTTACTCCTATTCTAATTTTGGGAATAATTTGGGAAGGATTGGTATTCATTTTTCTTTGAACACTTGGTAGAATTCACCAGTGAAACCTTCTGGTCATGGACTTTTATTTATTGGGAGGTTTTGGATTACTGAGTCAAAAATCTTACTAGTAACCCATTTGTTTTGATTTTCTATTTCATCATGATTCAGTTTTGATAGGTTTGTGTTTCCAGAAATTTACACATTTCTTTTTGGTTGTCCAATTTGTTGGCATGTAATTATTCATAGTGGTTTCTTATGATCCTTTGTACTTCTGTAGTGTCAGTTGTAACATCTTTTCTTTCATTTCTGATTTCATTTATTTGAGCCCTCTCTCTTTTTTTGGTGAGTCTAGGAAAAGGCTTATCAATTTTGTTTTTCAGTTCAAAGAACCAGCTCTTAAGTTTCATCTTCTCTTTTGCCTTTTTAGTCTCCATTTCATTTATTTCTGCCCTAATCCTTTGTTATTTCCTTCCCTCTATTAACTTTGGTCTTTGTTCTTCTTTGTTTATTTCCTTGAGGGGTAAAGTTAGATTGTTTGTTTGAGACTTTTGTTTCTTGAGGTAAGCATTTATCACTACGAACTTCCCTCTTAGAGCTGCTTTTACTGCAGCCCATAAATTTTGACATGTTAAATTCCCATATTCAGTTGCTTCAAGATGTTTTTTAATTTTTTTTCAGTTATTTGTTGAGTCATTTGTTATTCAGCAGCATGTCATTTAATCTGCACATATTTCTTCTTTAACTATAATAGCATAAAATTTAAACCATGGCCACTGGTTTCCATCAAAACACATACATTTGTGTTATTTGAGGACTATGATTTAATTTTTGAGAACAGTTAATATTAATTTCATATTTTTATTATTTTTATTGAAGTACAATTAACATACAATTGTGTATTAATTTCAGGTGTACAATATATAGTGATTCAACAATTTTATACTTAGTGTACATATAAGAATAAGTGTACTTTTATTCCCCTTTATTTCACCCATCCTCCCACCCACCTCATTCTGGCAACCACCTGCTTATTCTCTGTGTTCATGAGTCTGTTTTTTCCTTTGCCTCTTTTTTCTTTATTTGTTCATTTGTTTCTTAAATTCTACAAGTGAATGAAATCATATGGTATTTCTCTTCCTCTGTCTGACTTATTTCACTTAGCATATCCCCCTAGTATATTCATTTGTCTCTGAAATGTTTTTAGACTTATATTTGAGTTTTATGTCTGCTATCATAAGAATTTGAAATGCATCCAATAAAACCAAAGCACACTGAGAACATATGACTAGAGTGATCTTCTCATTCTAACAGCAGGTTTACTGAACTTGACTTGCCATCTATTTAATAAGAGGAATTTAATAAGAGGAATCCCACTTGACCCAACTTAAGGAAGTGATTAAGAATTTTGACTAAAAGTACCATTGAACTCTACACTTTAAGTGGGTAATATGAATTAATAGTATGTAAATTATATTTCAATAAAAGTATTAAAAATAAATACTTTTCCTGGATTATTGCAGGTGAGTAAACATAAACCGTTTGGAAAGTCACCCAGATTTACCTATTTAGAATAAGTATCATTTTAGACCAAAGATATGCGAGCTAGAAGAGAATTTATAGCTGTTCTAGTCACCAAAAACTGGAGACCCAGAGAGGCTAAGTATTTGGGTTATGGTCTCACAGTGAGTTACATGCAAAAGCAGGTTTTGAAGTCCATACTTTCAAGCGGATGAGAAAAAAGCTTGTCACTTGAAGTTTTTGTGAGTTCGCTGCATTACCTCCTGTTTTTCAGGGTTCATAGTTCTTCTAAAATTAGTGATCTCTCAGGTATAGTGTAGTCTTATGCTTAAAAACACTGTGAAGCTGATCACTTAGTACTGAACTCAGAACCAAAAGTATCTAAATGAAATAAGGCTGGTCCTAAATAAATATTTCTGTGGGGAAAGAAACAAATATTTTCTTCTCCTTTCCTTGGTTATTATTTAATTGACCTTATCCATGTCCTTTGCTTTAATATACTTCAATTCATTTTCAGAAAAGAGTATAAACAAATGTGAAATTTCAAAAAAATCAAAAATATCTCTCATAACCTTGGCGCTACATCGTTTACCCTGTTGAAAGTCTCTGATATCAAAGGTTCCAGATCTGTGATATTAAGATTGCGTTGAGAACTGGTAAAAACTGCCCAGCTGCTAGAAGCCATTTTTGAATTACAACTTTTTGAACTTTTATCCATAAATGAAAATAGATCACTATACTTGGAGAAAGTATTCATTTCATTGCATCATATTGTGATTAAATCCTCTATAAAAAGAAATAGCCTTTTTTTAACCTTTACTTATTTTTAGCTCTAGGTCTCATATCACTTTAAGAAATATGTGCTTCATATTTGCAGCCAAATGAAGTTCATATTCGCAATAAGAAAGATGTGCTTCATTATTTGAAACAATAACCCATGTTTTACTGAAAGACATAAAAGAAGACTAAAATTAATGGAAGGATACACTGTGTTCCAAAGTAGAAGGAAAATTTTTCAAAGACTAACTTCTTCCTAATTTCTATTTCTAATTCAATTGTGTTCCGGATCCTAGCAGGATTTTTATTCTTAAATTTGACTTTTATTTTTGAGTTGACATGAAAAAGTGAAAGAATGAGGCTAGACAGGAAAATAAAAGGTGAAGGCAGAAATCAGAGGTAAAATTATATACAGTTTAAAAAATGTGATAAAAGCTATAATAATAAAAAAATGTGTTGCTGGCGTATGTATCAATGAAAATAACAAATGGAAACCAGGGGGAAAAAAGACCCTGGTATATATGTACTAGAATTTTGGTGAAATGGAAAGATAAAAAGAGCTCATACTCTGGTATTTGCTTTAAATAGTGCGAGAATGAATATTATCTCTCTCAGATCTTGCCCAACATTCTCCCCCTCTCTGCTTAAGAGGTGTTGATGGGAAATTAATTCAACAAAGAGATTTAACCCATAAACTTTTAAGCCATTACAAAAACAAACTCTGATTCCAAAGCTCTGCCTGTTCTTTGCAAAGAGAAATGCATAGAGCCAGGTTAGACTGTCCTTTTGGCTATGAATGCTATCTTAGGCCATGGAGTTGGAGATAAATTTTTGAGTACAAGTAGTTGATTGGGGCAATAATCCTAGGCAATACTGGGAGGGGAGTAGAGAAGTAAGACAGGGCAGGAAGGCACTTCCTGTCAAGCACCTTACCACTGTGGACAGGTGGAGCTTGCTCTTGCTAGGGATTATCTGGGAGCCAGAAAAGAACATGAACGGAGACTCATCCACTCCAACTCACCAAGGGTGAGAGAACTTGGGTTTACACAGATTCTTTCAGTCATTGTGTAAAGGGTACTGGGTTGAGAGAGGGGCCAGCATTAATCTCTGGGCACTTCCAACCTGCCACTTCCATGGACCAAACAAACTCTGGTGGCCAGATAATGCCTCAAGCAATCATTGCAGGTGTTGGCAGTTGGAAGTAGGGCCAGAGAGCTCCCAAGTGCTAAGGACAAGGGATGTAGATGGAGAAAAAATGAGCAGTGTCTGATACAAAAGCCAGTACCTGGGCGTTTCCTTTGTATAGTAAAGGAATAAGACTTTTTAGTTTTCCTGTGATAACTTGAATTGGAAAAAAGATGGGAAAGGGAGGGTGATAATTGCTGAGCTCAGGAAACAGCATGACAGGTGAGAGAACTCAGTAAGCAGAAAGTAGCTTGGCATCTGGTCAATATAAGGAGACATCACTGTGACAGTGATTGGAGGGTGCCATGATGGAATTTCAGACACAGTCATGTTTTATAGTGAATCTTAGGGCACTTCCCCTTCTGTTATACTCTCCCCCAATTATCTCCAAACTTGGAGTAAAAATCTATTATGCATAACAGCCTTGTGTTAGCAGTGCCGTGGGAAATAAAGGCGAAGGGACTGTGTCCATGCTAGCAACAAAGCTGTGCAGAGCAGTGATGAGATGGTTAGATGTGCTTGGCACGTGAGCAAGAGCTTGGCGTGAGAGGTGAGCGTTCGAAGAGTCTAAGTCTCCACAGAAATCCCTGGAAGTATGGGAGAGACTGCTAGCAATCCTGTTACTTTATTTAGATTTTATTTGAAAGGCAATTTTCTGAAAACTCTAGTACTTGATTCTGTCTTTACTTAAAATTTTGATATACTGCTCATTACAAATTTTTGCATTACTTTTTTTTTAATTTTTAAAAATTTTTAAAAGATTTCATTTATTTATTTGACAGAGAGAGAGAGAGAGAGCGAGCGCGCGAGCATAAGCAGGGGGAGTGACAGACAAAGGGAGAAGCAGGCTCCAAGGAGCCTGATGTGGGACTGGATCCCAGGACCCTGGGATCATGACCTGAGGTGAAGGCAGACGCTTAACCAATTGAGCCACCCATGCAGCTGCAACAGATATTTTGAAAGGATTAGATCATTAACATGCTAACATCACCTTTAAAAAGTAATTCTGAAGTTTGAATAAAGACCTTAACACCATCTGTACTCCTTAATACAGGTGTGCCACTGCTAAGAATCTATCCTTAAAAATAGAGATGTGTCAGTTAAGCGTCTGACTCTTGACCTCAGCTCAGGTCTTGGTATCAGTGTTGTAAGTTCAAGCCCTGCATTGGACATGTAAAATAAAATAGAGATGTGGTCAAAGATTTATGTATAAATATAATATTATGTAGAATTATCAGTAATAAAAATTCTTGAAAGAATTCAAATGTCAGGGGCACCGGGGTGGCTCAGTGGGTTAAGCCTCTGCCTTCAGCTCAGGTCACGATCTCAGGGTCCTGAGATCGAACCCCACATCGGGCTCTCTGCTCAGCAGGGAGCCTGCTTCTCCCCTCTCTCTCTGCCTGCCTCTCTGCCTACTTGTGATCTCTCTCTCTCTCTGTCAAGTAAATGAATAAAATCTTTGGAAAAAAAAAAGAATTCAAATGTCAATGCAGGAGTGGTTGAAGAAATCATGGCACAGTGATAGAATGGAACATTCTACAAATATAAAAATTATACTTTGAAAGAGTATTTAGCCTGATCTTAAGCTACAGCACGGCATCCACATGGCGAAGGGTAACATTGCAGAGGAGACAATAGGAACAAACTTTTAAGCTGACTGTGATCACATAGTGGATACAAATGACTGAAGGACAGAGATTCCTCTTATAAAATTTACTGGATTGTGTAAATCCTAGTTTCTGTGTAAGATCCTAAAGGAGGAGCAATAAAAGGTGACCTACACTGGATTTCTATCAAATCCTAGAGGGTGGGTTTTTATGTCAAATATGATTTGATTTAGAAAAATAAATATATATCGTATAAGACATGTCATCTCTTAGTGATAGGATTATGGGTGATTTTCATTTTCCTGTTTACACTTTTCAGCATTATATTTAAGAATGCGTTCTTGGAGCAAAGGATTTTTGTGTCTTAGTTCATTGCCTCGGCGTATCTTCCAGATGTTTAAGAAAAACTTCTTCCAAATAATATTATAATTTTGAAGTGTAGGGAAAGAGGCCTTGGAAAATGAAATTATTTTGCCAGTAATGTTCATAGTTTAATAATAGAACACCATATATGTGCAAAAGGGAAAGAGATGGGGCAGCAAAGTATTCTATGCTAGAGCGAAAAAATGTCAAGACAGATGCTCTTTGGAATAAACTTAAAGACAATTCTTTTAAGAAGCCCTTGTTTTTTTTAAAATATTTATTTATTTGTTTGTTTGTTTGTTTGTTTGTTTGTTTGACAGAGAGAGATCACAAGTAGGCAGAGGCAGGCAGGCGGGGGGGGGGGAAGCAGGCTCCCCGCTGAGCAGAGAGCCCGATGCGGGGCTCGGTCCCAGGACCCTGGGATCATGACCTGAGCCGAAGGCAGAGGCTTAACCCACTGAGCCACTCAGGCACCCCAAGAAGTCCTTGTTGATTAAAGATCATTTTCATTTTCAACATTTCTAATATGTTCACTATTCACTGATGTCTACATGAAGCCACAGGTAGTAACATGAGTATCAGGGGGCTAAAGTTCAGGGGCCCCTCCTATCACTCCCCATCCAGGGAGCTTGACCACTATATGCCATCTGTGTTGACTCTAAGAAGAAGGATTTTCTGTAAATATTGATTTTTGGTTGCATCTCTTTGACACATTTGCAAATAGGAATATTGATTTAGTAAAATCTTAGATGGACTTCATCTTTGGATCGGCTTACTAGGAGCTTACAGAATACATGCTAACCAGTGATTGTATTTTATTCAAACCATGTTATTTTCAAAACTGAGAACATAAATGGTCATAAGAGCCCAACCTCAGCATCTAAAAAAGTATCATATTTTAGTCTGGGCAAATGGTGAAGGAATCTCCCATTAGAAGATACTATATTATATACATATAATATATATATACACACATATATATATATATGATTGAACTTTGTATGTAAAGATGATTGATGGTATTTTTTTTCAATTGATGGCATTTCAATGAGCATTTTGATTTTAGGCATGCTGCAGGCCTCAAAAACTGACAGCGAATGTACTTTATGAATAATAGTGAATCTAATCAGCACAGTACCACTGTGCCATTTGTTCAGTGAAAAGCTCCAATGCTGGGGCGCCTGGGTGACTGTGCTGGTTAAGGACCCGACTCTTGGTTTTGGCTTTAGGTCTTAATCTCGCAGTCGTGGGATCAAGCCAAGTGCTGGGCTCCGCTCAGTGCTGAGTGTGCTTCGGATTCTGAATATGCTTCGGCTTTTTTCTCCCTCTCCCTCTGTCTCTCCTTGCATTTTCCCTCTCTGTCTCTCTTTCTCTCTCTCTCTCAATGAATGAATGAATGAATGAATGAATGAATAAATAAATAAATAGAAAGAAAATACCTAATGGTGTACTACAAATTCCAAACTGTTTTTCCATAAAGAGGGTAGCATCACGCAGGAAATTCAAATCCAATATTGAATGAATCTTTTTTTTTTTTTAATTACAAAGGCAACATTTCCTCCCTGCTTTTTCCCCAAGGCTTGCTTTTTGCTTGGCTCCCTGACTCAATGAACTCAGTGAATCACTGGGTGCATTTTGCTATTTGACTCAAAGATATATTGACTGGCAGACACATTTATTTTCCTGCTATTTACCAAAAAAAAAAAAAAAGGAAGAAAGAAACCTTTTAAAAACTCATTGAAAATCATAATCTTGTTTGGGCAAGAAGATGAATATCTGATGAACTGTGAGTTAATGACCTAAGGAAAAGGGAGTGGGCTTTGGATATCATACTTTGGATATGATGCCCCCTTTCAGGTGGCTTTCATTTTCATGCCTGGGAGATGGGCATTTAAAAAAAAAAAACCTTGGCTATTGCATATAAAGTTTAGAGAATTGAGTATTGTCTACTAAAGCAACAAGATTTACGAGAAATGTCTGGCTCAATTGCATTAGGGAAAAATAATGATTTCAAAAAAATCGCTTCCCTGCCTTTTAAAATGAAAACCATCTGCAATGAAAAATTTAAAATGATAAATCTTCTCCTTTCACACTGCTACTGATAAATGGTTAGTTTTCTTCCTCTTTTGGGAGGAGGCAGAATAAGGATGTAAGAGTATGTGATATTTGCATACATAAGCCTTTATTAAGTATCTGTGTACTCTTCTGGAGTTTTTAATAAGTTTCTAAGTTTCTAATAAGTTTCTCAGTAACTTATAAACTTTTAATAAGTTTCTAATAATAATAATTACAATTGTTATTATTATTTGATATAATGAGACCCATTGTATGGAAACTTCAGACTCTAACTTTTTGGAGTTGAAGTTCAATAACATTTGACCTTTTTGAGCTATGAAAAAAAAACCTTATTCTGTTTCAATAACTATAATGATTTCAAACTATGGCATACATTTAAGTCAAGATCTGCTCAATGTAATTACACTTTAAATTAGTCAATTTTACAAGTTATATTTGATCTTAAACTTTCAATAATGGATGCTTTTTGCAGTAAGATATACTTTTCATTTTGATAAAAATCTACAGACTCTAGCATGATAAATGTATTCAAAATGTAAATGAAAGAAAGAATTCTACAATCATTGTTTTCTTTTCTCTCTGGGTCACGTGCTCGCACACATGTGGACATCCTGTGTGCAAACACACACAGGAGCACAGTGACTGAATTAATAAATCTAGATGTTAGCGTGGTTTTTTTGGGAGGGGGTTGTTTTTTGGGTTTTTTTTTTTTGGTTGTCTACTATCAAAGCATTTAGGCAACTGTGTCCATTGTTTCATTTTACCCAGATCCTAACAAAGGATGAGAATGTAATAAGTGAATTCGCATAAAACCGTTCTCTACATTCTGTTGCTCTCAGTTTTTTAATCTAGAGGACACTGATTCTCATATGGCTTACTCTTAAGCAGGAGTGAATCGAACTACCCCTAATGGTGGTGCTTCTTCCTTTCCTCAGATACAGGGGCACCCAGGCTTCTTTGGAAGCATGGGAGTTTAATTGGAAATTCCAGTGCCTACTTTACTAGTCATAAACTGGGTAATTGTTTCCTAATGCAACCTGGCAGTGCCATTGAGGGCAGATTATACAGAGCTGCCATCCTGAGGTGTTCTAAACAAGTGACAAATCATTAACAGCAAGTCTCTGGATCTCTGTGAGTGAGCTCCGTGGCTGCTACTGGAGGCAAACAAGACTAGAGAGGAGCGAGGGAGATCTGAGACGGCAGAGGCTGCTGCATTAGTGACTGGCATTGTCAGCACTGAGTGCTGGGATGACTTCAGCATCTTCACTTTCACCTTCTTCTCAGGGGTGTTGCTATGGGTACCATCTCTGAGGTGTCAGAGAAAAAAAGAGCAGGAGGTAGACTGATGAACAACATAAGGAAGTAAAGGATATGCAATGGCATAACAATATGAAGACATCCTTCCCATACAAATGCGTGTGTTGCATACTTCGATAGGGACCCATTAAATATGGAGGATGGCAGACAGGAGAGTCGGTTGAATTGTCAACAAATGACAAATAAAAGGTACGTTGAACTATTTTATGGCCCCAATTATCCATAAAGATAATCGTAGTGCTGGACCTTTATCACTCAGGGTATAATTGTTTGTCACTCAATTAATTTATAAGCCCCCGGGAATTGTATACATGTATGGTATATGAGGGTTTTACCAGTATGGCAAGACTTGGGAAAGCTGTTCATTATTTTAAAGGCTATGTTTTTCTGCACTCTTTTCAAACTCCTGCTCCCTTCCATGATCAGAGATTCTGTGAAGGTGCCAGTTCCCTAGCACTTTGACTTTGAAATTAAACACTGTGGTAACTTTCCCTTCTGCAATGTGTTAATCATCATTAGCCTAATTCTCTCTCTCAATCTCTCTCTCTGCATCATGCTTTAGCTTTTGAATAAAAGTCAGAAAAAGAATTATTAGGAGCATTTTAACAAATTGCAGCATTTCAATGATTATGTTGCAGTTGTCAGATTTCTTCCTAGCAGAGTTGGAAAAGTGACATTTTCTTAGTCTCCCAAGTTCGTTCAACTTATTAAAATAGCATAAACAATGGTGAGGTGGAAAACAGGTTTTGCTACAGACCTTTATTACTGTGTTATAATCGTAGAGTCCAACCATGTATATATTTATAGGGGACGTTATTAAAAATACTCCAGCGGAAATGCAGAGCAACTTTTCCTCAGTTTGACTGAAAACTGCAAGTTCATATTTTATGGGTCATGTGGCATTCAGCCTTTCCAAACTGGCTTGAGTAGTTTCTGTAAGAAATGTAGCTATAATTTGTTGTTGTTGTTTTTGTTGTTTTGTTTTTGTTTTCTTCCTTTTCATTTGCTTATTTATTCATTTTTACTTTTGCTCTACCATCTTAAAATCATGGTAGTTGCTGGGCATGTCAACCGAAATAACATTCAGAACCTGAAACCACTGCCCATTATTTTCACACATATATCATGTAACTGTCATTGAAAACCAAATTCTGGGGTGATTTGACCAAACTCTTGGGAGGCTATTGCAGATACTTTTCTATAAAAATATGTTTTTACTAAAATCATACAAAAAGACCCTTGGCCCTGACCCTACTGCATATTTATTTTTTGTAGGCATCAATTTACTCAGGCAAAGAAACAGGAGAAGTTCTTAGAGAGAGACGAGGTCCTGACTTTCAGACACTCCTCTTTTTCTGGCATTAGCTTAAGGAATAGATCATCGTTAGAACTAGAAGCAGGTATTTATGGGAAAGTAAAATTGGATTTGACTAAAGCAGTAAGAGCCAAGACAGATTAGCGCATGCAGAGTAGACCTGGTCTTTATTCACTGATTTTTTTTTTATTAATTCATCATTTATGGAACAGCTCTCATGCACAAGGTGCTGTACTTGGCACAGGGAAACAGAGATAAATAAGGCACAGACTCCTCCCAAGGACCTTGCATCTAGAGGATGTGGTCTTTAAATAGCTTGTTGTATAATGCTGTTAGTAGCCCATATGTATACTAGTGTGATCTGAGATGTCTAGAAGTGAAGGAAGTAGTGAGGAGCATTATTCACTAAAGGACTTCCAGAGCATCAAGTGAAAGGAATTCTTTAATTTTCAAAGGCTCCGAAGGTATAAAAAAACAGCTTGAAGTACCAAAACAAGAAGACCAAAACAAGAAGAGTGTATCAAAGGTGGTATTACAAATTTGTTGCTAGACAGGGACAGGGGTGAGACAAAAGCCAGTGTGAAGAATGTGGTGGGAAGAACCCTGGAACGGACATCAAACTTTGGGACTTCATTATCGACATGTTATATCTACCCTGAAAAGAGAATATTCTCTGCTGAAAGTCATTAATCATTCCTTTGAATTGTGTCATTTATGGCAAGAACGTGTTAAGAGGTTCATATGGTCGCTCCCAGGTTTGAACGCTAGGATCTGGACATTTTCTGTAACAGAGTTTCTTGAAGTCACATCTTATCTTTTATTACGGGATTAAAAATAATTTTCCTTCTAACTATGATGTCAAGTTACAGCTAGTCCAGCAAAAATAGTATTAGGGAGGAATTTGTTTGTTTTGGAAAATTCAATCATTATTTAATTAGCCTAAATTCTCGCACTAAATTTGGCTTTTATGTTTTGAGTTTCTCTCACTTCCCCAGATTTGAAAGTTGTCTGGAGATACTAGAAACATTTGGGGTAATATGTGCAATTTATAAAGTTGCTAGATCAGCACTGGTACTTACTGAACAATTAATAATGCCACCTGTCATTATTAGTGACAATAAAAGTAGCACATATTAAATCTTGCAAGATAGCTAGAGGCCATCAAGCCATCCTCTGTAATACTACAGATTTTAGTAAATTTTAGAAAATTATCCAGCCAATTTAAAAGTTGAATTTAACATATTTATAACCTCCAAATATATTGCAACATGATTATAAATGGCTTTGGGATTTTTTTCATACTCAAAAAAAGGTCAGCTTTTACTACAATGTAAAATTTAGAGCCTTTATTGAAATATGTCTTCAAGAAAGCTGCTAAGAATTTTTATGAAACCATTAAATACACAAACACTTGTAAAGGACAGTGTATCTCTATGTACATACATATGTGTATATATGTGTGTGTATGTGTGTATTTATACATATTTATATCAAGCATGCGTGAATATACATTCTCATATTTATCTGTACATATGTCTGCCCCTGCATCTGGAAGAATATATTTGTGTTTGCAGAGAGTTCGTCCAGCGTTCATATCCAAATGCAAATTTTGACTCTCTGAAGCACATTTTCGTATTTGCATCTCTTTCTTTCTCAGTAGTTTTGCCAGTTGGTGTATTTCTTTGCTTATTTCCACTTTTTCTTCCTCTGCAGTATCCCCCATGAAGTGGCGCTGAAAGATCACGTTAGCACAGTTCCATGATGTGAAATACCACAAGTCTGCAATTTTGGGGGCTTGAGAGCATCGCTGGGCTGAGAGGATGGAAATCTTTCAGTAATTATACCAGTTTGTATTCGTCTCACATTTGGGACCAAATACAAAACCAATCCACTCTTTCTCCCTGTGAATATTCATCAAAAACAAAGTGCCAATTCTGGGCTAATCATGTATGGAACCAAACACGTTGATGAGCCCTAAGTATATACTGTCTGTATGTATACATATGAATATATATATTTATACACATTAATTTTGCTTGTGTCCTCCTCTGTGTAATTTGTTTGTTTAGTATAGGGGTTGCTGTTATAAGTGTTAATAAGCTGCTGAAAGCTTGGCACCTATTCCTTGAAATGACAGCTATGTTAGAAGCCTATTAACACTCCGAGCAGCAGCTCTGCAGCTACTAGAAATGAATCTCAAAGAAGGTAAATGAACAAAAGCGATTCATATCTCTAAGGAAAGCAAATACCATGCCCAGAACTGTATATACTTTGGAAATGTACAGTATATAAAATGAAAAAAAAAAAAAACCCACAAAACAACCTCTTCCAGTTAAAGAAACAGCGGAAGAGAACATTTGGAGAAAGGGAAACTGCCTAAATGATTTCCAAACAACCTTGAAGACATAAATGTAAAAGATACTAAGCATAACTTCCTCTCTTTGTTTCTATTGTATTTAAACTAGTACCATGTCAAACTCAGTTATAGGAATAGAACAGTACAGGTAGAGGAAATTCACTTTTCTCTCCATGAGAAAAATTTAAATCATCTGGATTTAGCTCAAACTTTTTCTTGGTTTCTGAACTTGGAAGAACACCATTTACTATTGTTCTCTGAGGCAGGGCTCTTTATGAGTCAGTTCACCCTGCCTTTGAACTGTTTTACTTTTGACTGTCACTGAAATTTTACAAGTTGGCTAAAAGTCCTGGGTGTACTTTAGCTATGATGATAAAAATGTGGCAAGTTAGGTTAGAAGTAGATTTTTCCCCCAAGACAGTGTGTGTGTGTGTGTGTGTGTGTGTGTGTGTGTGTGTGCATGCGTGCATGCGTGCTGGGAAGTTTATATGCTGAAGTTGAATAGGGGATAGTTTTAGATTAATTTAAGATTAAGCAGTATTCATTTTCTAGGACGCTTGTTTTTGAGACTAAGTGGAAAGAAAACATAAAAAGACGTTAACATTTCAACTTATGCACAGAGATTAGAAATCTTAGACAGCTTTCAGAGTTGGCATAAAATTAGCAGCCAGGGCGCCTGGGTGGCTCAGTTAGTTGAGCGACTGCCTTCAGCTCAGGTCATGATCCCGGAGTCCCGGGATCGAGTCCCATGTCGGACTCCCGGCTCTGTGGGAATCTGCTTCTCCCTCTGACCTTCTCCCCTCTCATTCTCAGTCTCTCTCTCTCTAATAAATAAATAAAATCTTTAAAAAAAAAAATTAGCAGCCAAAAGTGATAATGGGCTGTTTCATCCTTAGAGTAATTTACATTACCTTTATCTCTTTAATGTGAGGACTGTAATGTCTTGGACACATAGTAGCACTATCTTTGAATTTATGGCACCATAATATCTATTATATAATATATTACATATTATATATACTATACTATTCATTCTCTTTCTGTGTATGGCTCCTATGCCCTCTAAATGGAAATCTTGAGATGTCTTTGGAAGAGATAAAAAACAGGTATGGACTCTAAACATCTGTGTAAACCCAAAACCATTCTCTGTGCATGTGTATGGGCACATGGGCATGCATGTGTTCATACACTAATAAGGTTTCACAAACCAGTTTAGGAAAGATTATTGTAATGTCAGAGGGAAGAGGCAGGAAGAAAGGCAATTCTTTTGTCACTGAGACTCAATGCAAAATGTGCTGTCTAAATGAAACTTCAGTTTTCCAGGTAAAAAGACACTATAATTGTTCTTCAACACACTAACTAGAGATGCTCTTACCTCGGATTCTATTAACCAAAACTTGTGCTTACCTGACCCTTCTGTATGCCAACGGTAAAATGACAATTGATACTTATTATGATTATCCTAAAGGGACTCAAATGTGGTAAATTTTTGCTTTTTAAACTACTAATATGTGAATATGCCTAGTATTATTTGTATAAAGTGTTTTTTTGAAAACTGGATTCTAACATCTTAACATATGTGACTAATGTATGATATTGAGTGGCTCTACTATTCAGAGTATTTGATTAACCCAAACACCCTACTCCATGTCTAGCAGACAGCAGGGCAAACTTAAGTGAAACTGCCAACATCCTTACTTTCGTGCTTTTCTCTAGTTTTACCACCTACAGTCAAAGTTTAGTTTTAGTTTTCAGTTTGGAACTATTTCAAACAATGCTGCCATAAACAATGTTTCACATGTCCCCTGGTGCACATGGGCATGCCGTCTGGTTGGGTGGATATATATGAGAATAATAGCTGAGACGTAGAGGATATGTATGCTCAACTTCAGAAAAGAATGCCCACCCGTTTTCCAAAGTGGCTGAAAGAAGAAGACACAAAGAAATGGAAAAACATTTCATGCTCATGGATAGGAAGACAAACTTTGTTAAAATATTACCACCCAAAGCAATCTACACAGTTAATGTAATCCCTATCAAAATCCCACCAGCATTTTTCACAGAGCTAGAACAAGCAGTCCTAAAATTTGTATGGAACTACAAAAGACCCCAAATAGCCAAAGCGATCCTGAAAAAGAAAAGCAAAACTGGAGGCATTACAATTCTGGACTTCAAGCTACGTTACAAAGCTGTAATCATCAAGACAGTATGGTAGGGGCACAAAACAGACATAGAGATCAATAGAACAGAACAGAAAACACAGAAATGGACCTACAACTATATAGTCAACTTCGACAAAGCAGGAAAGAATATCCAGTGGAGGGAAAACTGGACAGCAACATGCAGAAGAATGATACTGGACCACCTCTTTATACCTCTATATACACAAAAATAAATTCCAAATGGTTGAAAACCTAAAAGTGATACAGGAAACCATTCAAATCTTAGAGGTGAATATAGGCAGTAACCTCTTTAATCCCCCTTCTAGCTACTTCTTATTAGACACATTGCCAGAGGCAAGAGAAACAAAAGCAAAAATGAATTACTGGGATGTCATCAAGATAAAAAGCTTCTGCACAGCAAAGGGAACAGTCAACAAAACTAAAAGGCAGCCTATGGAATGGGAAAAGATATTTGCAAATAACATATCTGATAAAGGGTTAGTATCTAAAAATCTATAAAGAACTTACCAAATTCAACAAATTTGGTAATTTGGGTAACAAACCCAAAAAAACCCAAATAATCCAGTTAAGAAATGGGCAAAAGACATGAATAGATGTTTTTCCAAAGAAGACATCCAGATGTCTAACAGACACATGAAAAGATGTTCAACATGACTGATCACCAGGGAAATGCAAATCAAAACCACAATGAGATACTACCTTACACCAATCAGAATGGCTAAAGTTAACAACACTGATGTTGGTGAGGATGTGGAGAAAGGGGAATCTTCTTATGCTGATGGTAGGAATGAAAACTGGTGGAGCCATACTGGAAAACAGTATAGAGGTTCCTCAAAAAAGTTAAAAATAGAACTACCCTATGATCCAAAATGCACTACAAGGTATTTACCCAAAGGATACAAAAATACAAATGCAGAGGGGAACATGTACCTGATATTTATAGCATATAGCAGTATAATCAACAATAGCCAAACTATGGAAAGAGCCCAAATGTCCATCAACTGATGAATGGATAAAGATGTGGTGTATATGTATACAATGGAATATTACTTGGCCATCAAAAATAATGAAATCTTGCCATTTGCAATGATGTGGATGGAGCAAAACTGTATCATGTTAAGTGAAATAAGTCAGTAAGAGAAAGAAAAATACCATATAATTTCACTTATACATGGAATTTAGGAAACAAAACAGATGAATGTGTGGGAGGATTAAAAAAAGAGAGAGGATAAGGCAAACCCTAAGAGACTCTTAAAAATAGAGAACAAACTGAGGGTTGATGGAGGGAGGTAGGAGAGGCATGTGCTAGAAGGGTGATAGTTATTAAGAAGAGCACTTGTGTTAAGCACTAGATGTTGTATGTAGGTGATGAATCAATAAATTCTACTCCTGAATCCAATATTACATGATATGTTAACTAGAATTTAAATAAAAATTTGAAAACAAAAACAAAGTGGCTTTACCAATTTAAACTTCTGGTAGTAGTAGTCTTCATTTCCCTATTTCCTTACCGTCATTAGTTACTTTTATTCTTTTTAAAGTAACAGTCATTTTTGTAGTATCTTATTGTGATTTTCTTTTTCCTTATTTCTAATGAAATTGAATATCCTTTTATATATTTATCGGTCTGTCTTTTGTGAGTGACTATCTTTTCTTTGTTGATTTGTCAGAGTGTTTTTTTTTTAACATTACATAAAGGAGCTTTTCATTAGCTATGTGTTCGAGATACTCCATAGTGCAATTTGTTTTTTATCCTCCAATTAATGTATTATGAATAATAGGAAATCTATTCAAATTTAAATTTTTTGCATTAAGGGGGGGAGTTGAAGGGAAGAAATCAGAGAGGGAGACAAACCACATAAGACTCTTGACTCTGGGAAACAAACTGAGGGTTGCAGAAAGGGAGGTGGTTGGGGGGATGGGGTAAGTGGGTGATGGGCATTAAGGAAGGCACATGATGTAATGAGCACTGGGTGTTATATTGAACTGATGAGTCATGGAACATTATATCGAAATCCAATGATGTACTAAAAAATTTAATTTTTTTGTCAGTTTTAGGTTAATTTCTCTGAATGTCCTTTATTTAACTTAAATTTTCAAAATGTTATTGACATAATATTGTTAATATCTGTAGCATCTGTAAAGATGTCACTATTTAATATTGACATTGGTTATTTATGCCTACCATTTAAAAAATTTATTAGTTTTATCAGGTTTTATTAACCTTTAAAAAACAAATTTAGTTTTATGGATGTTTTCTATTATGTTTATTTAATTTATAATTTTCCCTTTTTTTCTTTATGTACTTCCATCTATTCTCTTTAGGTTAAATTTCTACTTTTTTTCTAATTTTAAAAATTGATGTTTCATTGAGTTTTAGTTTCTCTTTTTTCCTAATATATGCATTTAAAGCTATAAATTCCATTGGCAAATAGCTTTAGCAGCATCCTCATTATGTCTTCATCTGTCATAATCTCATTATCAATTGGTTAAAAATATTTTCTAATGTCTCTTTTCATTTTACTTTGATCCATGAAGTATTTAGAAGTATATTGCTGAATTTCCAATCATGTGGGGATTTTCTAGTTTATTATTTATTTTTAAGGATTTCTAGCTTATTTACACTGAAATCAGGGCACATATTCTGTATGATTTCATTCTTTTGGAATTTGTTGAAATTGCTTTATGGCCTAAGATATGGTCAGTTTGGGGAAAATTTTATATGTGCTTGGTAAGAATGTGTGTATTCTGAAATGGTAGTCACAATTTTTTATGTATTTCAATCATGTTTTTCTATGATCCTACTGTTAAATGTTTCCATGTAATTTCTTATTTTTGTGTATTTTATCAATTACTGAGAAAATCTTTTATTATCATTTCTTTGGTTCTGTCAATTTTTACTTTATATATCTGAGGTTATGTTAAGTGCCTATTCACTTAGAATTATTGTTCTTTCCAATAAATTATACTTCTTATCATTATAGTATCCCTCTTTATCCCTCTATTACTGCTTTTTTGCTTTTTAGTCTACTTTGTTTAATACTAATATGGCTACCCTAGCCTTCCTTTTTTCTTTTAACAGTTCTGCATCCTAAGATTTTAGAAATCTACCTTAAAAAGGGTATTTGCTTGGGTTTCATTATTTGTAATCATCTGAAAGTCTTTGTCTTGAGGCATTTAGTATGTTTATATTTAATATCATTCATTGATGTATTTGGCTTAAATCTATGTTTTCAAGTTTCTATTTGTGCCATTGGCTCTATGTTTCTTTTTTCTCCATGCTGTTTTCTTTTGGAGTGGTTATTTTTTATAATTTTACTTTGATTCTGTTACTACAGAAGTTAAACACTTTTTTAATGATTATACTAGAGATTACAGGCATGCATTCTTTACTTATAAAGGTGTAATATTTGTTGGTACTTTTACCTTTGTAAATAGTTTCATTCTCTTTTTTAGTGTGTATATATATGTCAACAAAATTAATTATTTTTATGCAGTATTTATTAATATTTACTCTAATATTCATGTTTTGTTGATTTTTCAATCTTCCCTTAGTTTCCAGTCTTCCATCTGAGATTATTTTCTTTCATCTGAAGAAAATCCTGTAGTATTTCTTTATTATAGGTCTGCAGGTGCATTGTACCTTTAAATGTTGCTCTTGCTTCACTCTCTTTTTTTATTTTTTATGGACTTTCAACCATATATTTTAAGGTTTAGGTCTTTTAACTGTATCATCTATAGCTAAAGAGAGCGACAGGATCTATACTGAGCCTTTGTGAAACTGTTTCTATTTTTTTGTGTTTTTACTACTTTTTAAATTGCTATTTTTTGTATCTGCCTGTCCCTAGTCTTTTTTTTTTATTTTACTTTATTTTTGGTACACTGGATATTAATGTAAAAAATTGTTTACAGGAATAATATGAAGACTAGGATGATGCCTTCTAGATAAGCTTTTATTTGCTTTTTCCAGATGCCTGGAAAACACTCTGGAAGAATTTGCATTCAGGGAAGTTAATGCGGTGTCTGGTGTTGAGATTCTTTAACTCTGGCCTGCAGTCAAACTAAGGCCTTATCTAATTCTAGTTTACCCTTGCTCTTAGAATACAGCTCTTCCAGATCCTAACCAAAAGCCAGGGAGTTCATAGAGCCCTTCTTCTTAGAGGCCTCCGGATTCCCATGCTTAGAGAACATAGTGGTCCTCTATGCTTATGAGGAGTCCCCTTCTCAAATTAACAATGCCTTCAAAGGAAAATCCATCGCCAAATGCACTCATTTCCCTGGGTCTCTGTTTTTCCCCGGATCCAGGCATGTTAAATTTTGCTACTTTGCTATTTTATTAGTTCTCCTTAAACATACTTTTTTTTTCCTGTTTTGTTCAGCTTTTTAGACCTCCTCAAGAAGAGAATTACCAAGCCTAAAAAATGAATATGTTGCTATAATTTCTGGTCTACTTTAGTGTGTTAAGGGTATAATAATGACCTATTTCACTAGTCAAAAATATGATGATGGTTAATTCCAGCAGATAGCGTCTGTCCAGACATTTGGCTAAAATCCTATAAAGTCCTTATTACTAGCGTGAGATGTATCCCTTATAATAATTATATGTAAAAATTTCCCACATTATTCTACTGTGGTTCCATTCTGTAATCAGTATAGAATAATGAAGGGGGATCAATGACAGTGACTTTAAACATTTCCTGTCTAAAATCCTCATATTTTACAGCAAACTATGTGGCTCCAAATATTTAGGAAGAGAAAGAAAGTAGGCTCATCTTGAAAATTAGCTTTGACATATAATAAAACACTTTTAATATATTTTTATATTGTAGCTTGAAAGACAAAAATATTCCATTTAGCAATGGATATTTGTCTAAATAAATATAAATAAAATTTATACTTATAAGGGGAAGGATGTCACCCACAGTACTATAATGCAAGGATGTTGTCCAGAACCAGACTTAAAAAAGAATCTGAAATTCTCTTATCTCTGGTGGACCAACTATCAACCCCACAGTCAGAGATGATTAGTCTTTTTGAGTCTTATTCCAACATTACTTGTAGAAAATAGTTTTGTATCAGGAAAGCTGTCTTGGATCCCACTTCAGGAAATTTCAATACTAAAGAGTCCAAGCCCAGTTACAGGCCATTCAGGTAGTTGAAATGGCTTGGCACAGTGAGAAAGCTACACAGAAAGGCTATAAAGTATATTTAGTTGGTTCTATTTCATTCCTGATATTAAATATTCCTGCCCATCCTATGGAAAGTCAACTTTTTCTGTAAAGTGGGTACTTCTAGCTTGATGATCTTTCCAATTGTGTGGACAGATTCTCAGAAAATTTGAAAAGTTCTGTGAAGACTCATCTCTACTAATTCAACTGTCACTTCAAGTTCATGTTTACTTGGGGTTAATGTATACCTTCTTAGAAAGACTATTCAATCATTTCCTGAATTTAGTACCTAAATCACAATGTCATTTCTAGCAGGCTCTCATTTCTTCCTGGGCTTTGTGTATTCTTCTTTGGGCCAGGAGCTCCCTTGTAAATCAAAGGCAGCTCCTTGTAAAGAAGGGGAGATGGGCAGGGGCAGAGGAGCCTGGAAACAGACCCTGTGTTACTGCCTGTGCTTGAGAAAGCAGAGAAGTTAAAAACACTCACTAAATAATTCCCTTTAAGTCAGAAGAAAAATGATTTTTTACAGTTAGCAGTTAGATGCATGATGATTAATGTTTTCAACCTTGAGGGCAAACTCTGCCTGTTTAGTATGAATTTTTTATTTCTGTGTTTCAAGTGAAAAATATCCTGGGGTCCTTTTGAATTTCAAACAATTAGTCCAAATTCAAAATGTATTAGGTTAATTGTATATTTTTAATCTAATTTTAATATTCTTTGACTCTGAAACTGATAAGCTGGCATTTATTTGCTCTGGAAGCCTTTCAAAGTTTATAACAATCTTTATCTCTTTTAGATGGTATTAATGCTTAATGATAAAAGCCTGGCCTAAGGAAGAGATACCATTTAAGAACTGTATGAACCCATGGGGCCAGGATGTAAACCATCTATCTAGTCTACTCTCTTTCCATGCGTATGTATTATATGTTATGGAATTCAGTGTAGGGCTTCCTCCTCTGGGGGACAATTGACTCAGATATAAGTAATAGACTAGGCAGATGTGAGTGGTGTCATTAGCCATACTACTGGATTTCATAGAAAGACAAAGGGACCAATTTATATGGTCTTTGTATGTGGGGAATAAGAGGTAACTGCCTATTTTTCCTAATAGGAATATGGGAGACAGACCTGAGCTAGGATCCCCGCTCATTTGTGTTATTCTGGGCAAGTATAAATTCCCTACACTGTTAAATGTAGAAAATAAAACCTACTGTAATATGCACTTTAAAAAAAAGTCTGGAAGGGTATACAAAAAAAGGTTGATAGTACTTACCTTGGGGAAGTGATTTTGTCTTTTACCGTAGATAGATTTTTATTTTTTTTATAATAAGAAAAAATATAACCTTAAAGCCTTACAAGATTATTATGTTGCATTTCAAAAAAAATTTTGTTTTATCAATAGAATCTCTATTTGAAAAAGAACTTTACATGAAACTTCAGTACATAAATAGATGTAAGTGAAGTGTTCTGCAGTAGAAATAAAATGCAAAGCCCCAGGCCCTGGGCCTTTTCTTCCCTCTACAGTTGACCCCTCAGGTGTCTCCACGGGGCTCCGGCTTCAAGGACTAATGTTTGAATCCCATTTTGATACGAGTTAATGGAAACCACAGAGTGAAGTGCCTTGAACAATGCCAGCCATGTGGAAGTTACTCAAGTAATGCTAACCATTAATGCTGTTACTGTCACCAATTATTTTTAGAATTAACTCTTGAAGAAAGTAAAATAATTTATGAGTGGGGAAATGAGGTAACGTGTCTTTTGCTGAAAGAGCATTTACCAATTCACAGTCTCTATCATGGAAATGCTTAATTGGTGAGTCTCTGTTGCCAGTCCAGACTTCTGTGTTGAACCTGAACTGGCTGGCCAGCCTGTGCTGCTAGCTCAGGATTACATAGTTTCACCTTTTTCTGGCCCATAGCAAGCAGAAAAGTTAGTCCTGGGGGAGGGTGGCTGTAGGATAGTCAGCCCAGCTTGTGTCAAGCTTGCTCACTTTTCTTTTCACTAGGGCTACCAGATTGCCCTACTTGAAAGTTCAACCTTGCCCAGTCTCAGGATCAAACCTGACCTTTGGCAAGAGGAATGAAGATGGTCAAACTTATCATTTTGGGATTCAGCATTGATATTTTGACTCTTTATCAGTCTTTCATCTTTTCCCTCAATGAAAACTAAGCATCTGTTTTATGCTGGAACTGACACTTGTTAATGTTTTAGGCATTTTGCAATCTAGTGGATGTCACATAGTTAGCTTGAAATCAGCATATCAGGAGTATTTATGCTATGGAAATTGGTAAACTCTGAATCTCAGATCTTTCTCCCAAAGATCCAGTTAAACACCTACCACTAGTTTAGGAACTAGCTATCGCCTTATGCTCCAGTTCTTATAAATCAATCTTCATTCTTCCCTAGATCTGAGTTCCTGCCTTGGCATCGTCAGAAGAGTTGAATCCTTTATTCTAGACAGATTCACCTCCAATGGCAAGAGTTTAATCATTTATCCCAGCTCTAAGCTGGGATCCTGCTTTCTATCCACTCATAGATCACCCTGTTCCCCATACCTGCTCACAGATTGCTCCCAAGGCCTATCTAGCTAGATTATGAATAAGTTACCTTTACCTGGATTTTCTTATCTTACTGATTATAGGTCTTGAGTCATCATCCTACATTCCATATTAGGTGATATTAGATCCCTTAGTGTTTGTCCTAATGCCAATTTATTGACTTCCCCTTTAACTGATGTGTTTTATCTCATAGTCTAGAATTCCTTTCAGTCTGTGGTTCTGGATCTGCTTTGCCTTCCTCCCTGTTATGTTTATTTTGTCTCAATTAACCAAAGTAACTCTATAATTATTCTGTAGAATTAAAAAAAAAATAAGTTCTGAACATACTCCTCCTAGAAATCTTTTTTCATATTATTAGCCTCTAAATTATTTAAGTGTAATTTGTTAGTGGTCTTAATTTTAAAACCTAATTTAGCATTTTAATAAATAATAACATTTAATATCCATAATGAGGATCCCATATATAAAGTATTTAATTTCTTACACAGCACCTATATTTTCCTCATAAAATAACTAACATTAATTGTTGCTCTCCATATCCCAGACACTGTTCTGAATGCTCGGCATGTATTAACTCACTTAATTCTACAGAATTCCTGTGGGACATGTACTATTGTTGTCTTCATTTTACAAAGGAAGAAATTGAGATAAAGAGAGGTCTTGTAGCTAATAAATGGCAGAGTGATGGCTTGAACCAGAACTGTCTGTCCCCAGAGCCATGCTCTTAACCCTTCTGCTATCCTGCCTCTCTCTAAAATGAAGCACAGAGCTATGACTTATGAGAAATTCCATATTCTCTTATTGTTAAGGTTGGCAGCTCACACTGTTGTGGGAAGGATGAAGAAGGTGTGGCCAATACGAGATCTTCAGGCTGCCAAAGTTCTCTCTCAAATTCAGGGTGAGCTGGGGAAATGACTCAATGGGGGGACCATTGAATTACACAGAATCACAAGCTAAGAAATAAATACACTACCTCATTTTCTGTTCCTTCACTTTAGTTCTTCTCCAGTTGTAACAGTATTCTGTAAGGCTGGCTATAGCAGAATCAGAAAATTGGGCCAAGGAGTTATATGCTGACTTAAGCAAAGCAGCTTACAAAATCCAATTACTTTTTGTTATTTGAGGATATATAAAAATGCATATAAATAAACATGCTAATAATTTTATTTGAGCATAAAATTAATATATAATATATAAATCTGTGTTTTATTATAATGTTTATACTGCCTAGTAAAACTGAGGTTCTGGAGTAATGTTAAGGCTAGGATAACTCTGAAAAATTCTCTACAATGCTATTTTACCACTTACCCTCAGAAAAATAACACCAAATTGTATCTATCTGCTCAAGACATTCGGCATATGGAGCAGAAAATGACATTAAATTGCAGTGAGAAAAAAAATGAAGAAGCAATAGTTCTTAATCCTAGGGTGTTTTCTGGAAAGTTCATAAGAGAAAATAAAACCTTGCAGGTTGAGAGGTCTCAGGAATCATCTGCATTTAAAAATCATTTTCTCCACCTGATTTTTATGAACATTATACTTAAGAACTACTCTATAGCAGGTCAAACAAAGTTCAGAGTGATTCACTGAACAATCCTAATTTCAATCCTTAGTCTCACCCTCAGGGATGGAATTTTAAAGAGCAGAAAGGGTGTAAAGTAAGGGCCATTTGTAAATGTCGATCCCTGCATGGCGTTGAACCTTCCTTGGGGCTTTCATCATAGCTGCTCATCAATGGATTTGTGGAAAAAACATGTGAAGACAATGGAAACATGTAGAACAGGCAACTAGAGTCTCTAATGTAGGATTTCCACTTTGGAGTCTAAGCAGGAGACAGACACAACAGTGAGCCTGGGTTGGGTTTGTCATCCTTTGCCATCCTTTGTTAACCTGTTTTCTTATATCCTATTGCAAGAAGAATAGTGGAAGGGGAGTCTGTTGTTCATTTTCCTGCATGTTATCAGTGGAGGAAATGGTTGGATCCCTTAGGTATATACTTAGATCTGCACTAACCCGACAGATAGTATTATCATCAATTTCCAGAAGAAGAAACTGAGACTCAGAAAATGTACAAGATGTGAACACGTGGATAGCTATATACAGAGGAATGAAACTCAACCATTCTCTTATTCCATACACAAAGATAAACTCTAAATGGAAAAAGACCTCAATGTGAGACAGGAATCCATTAAAATCCTAGAGGAGAACATATGTAGTAAACTTTTTGCCATTGGCCACAGTGGCTTCTTTCAAAACAAATCTCCAAAGGCAAGGGAAACAAAAGCAAAAATGAACCTTTGGGAATTCATCAAGATAAAAAACTTCTGCACAGCAAAGGAAACAGTCAACAAAACAAAGAGACAACCCATGGGAATGGGAGAAGATATTTGCAAATGACAGTACAGATAAAGGGCTGGTATCTAAGATCTATAAAAGCTTCCCAAACTCAAAAACAAATAATCAAGTCAAAAAATGGGCAGAAGACATGAACAGACAGTTCTCCAAAGAAGACATACAAGTGGCTAACAGACACATAAAAAAAATGTTCAACATCATTAGGTATTAGGGAAATTCAGATCAAAACCACATTAGATACCACCTTACAACAGTCAGAATGGCAAAAATTAACAAGACAGGAAACAACAGTTGTTGGAGAGGTGGTGGAGAAAGGGGAACCTTCTTACACTGTTGGTGGGAATGCAAGTTGGTACAGCCACTTTGGAAAATAGTGTGGAGGTTCCTCAAGAAGTTAAAAACAAAGCTTTCCTTTGACCCAGCAATTGCACTACCGGGTATTTACCCAATGGTATAGATGTAGTGAAAAGAAGGGCCATATGCAACCCAATGTTCATAGCAGCAACATCCACAGTAGCCAAAATGTGGAAGGAGCCAAGATGCCCTTCAACAGATGCATGGATAAAGAAGATGTGGTCCATATATACAATGGAATATTATTCAGCCATCAGAAAGGATGACTACCCAACATTTGCATCAACATGGATGGAACTGGAGGAGATTATGCTGAGTAAAATAAGACAAACAGAGAAAGCCAATTATCATATGGTTTCACTTATTCAGGGAACATAGGAATAGCATGGAGAACATTAGGAGAAGGAAGGGAAAAATGAAAGGGGAGGAATGAGAGTGGGAGACAAACCACAAGAGACTATGGACTCTGGAAAACAAACTGAGGGTTTTTAGAGGGGAGAGAGGTGGAAGGATGTGTGAGCCTGGTGATGGGTCTTAAGGACACGTATTGCATGAAGCACGGGATGTTATATGAAAACAATGAATCATGGAACACTACATCAAAAACTAATCATGTACTGTGTGGTGACTTACATAACATAATAAAAAAATCATTAAAAAAAGGATATGAACATGTGACAAATAAACAGTTCAAAGACTTGAACTACAGACCAGGTATGTGGTTCCTAGTGTTTGAATCTCCCTTTCAGGCCAGTTTTTCACAATTTTATGAATAGAACAGATATGACTATGATGCTCATAATTGATTTCTGTTGAATTGAATGAGAATGGGGGAAAGACTCTGGCGAGCATTTGTGGCAGAGGCAAATCTTTTTTACTTCTGCTTTTATGCCCCCAGTTGGCACTTTATCTCCTTTTATTGTTCTCAAACCTGGTGCCTGGGACCGCTACCTATCTCCTAGATGCTTTGGTCTGCTACCTGCTCCACTCAGCACTCACCATACCACCTCCCCATCCCACCCCTTTTGACTTTCCTTCTTTTTACATGTTAATGTACTCTTCCTCTGTCTTGAATTCTCAAGACACAATATCCTGCTGTGTGATGGTCAGATAAACCAACCCTTGCTGTTATCTATCTATCTATCATCTATCTATATTTATCATCTATCTATCTATATCTATCATCATCTATCTGTCATCTATCCATCTATCTATCCATCTGTCAGGTATTCAGAAATAGCTGATCCAAGTTAAATGAAACATTTCCTTAAGTAAGTACTTCCGGGGCTAGAGAAGCACCTGCTAGGAGTTCCACATTCAGTCAGGGATGCTTTGGTGTGTTTAAACCAAATAGGCAGAGACTTGATCCACTTATACATAAGGCCAGCCCAGCACATTGGCATTTATTTAAATACCCTCCAGGGATATCAAGTCTTCAGTGCTGCACACACAGATTCAAACCAAATATACACACTGACATTTCCTCCCACCTATTTCCCTAGAGCTCATAATATTTAAGGCTGAGCTGATGTCAGGGACCCCCCTGAGAAGGGAGCTGCTCCTATGGGAGTTTGCCTAATGGAGCAACTGGCATTTCTTAGTTCACTAGGGGAGTGCTGAGCATGAGGCCTTTGCAAAGTCCCCAGGGCTATTAGCATAGAGCCCAATAGGGCAGTCTGTTCAGACCTGATCCAAGCCACCTAAGAAATCAAATATATCAAAGACTGCACTCTCTTCTTTCTCTTCTACCTCTCAGCTGCAAATTGCTACCTGCTTTCCAAGGAACATGAAACAATGAAAAATAACTGCTACTGCTAATATTTTAGCCTCAACAAAACCTTTTCATATGCTTGCCCTCCTTGGATGCTCACAAGTATTACTTTTCTGCTTCTTTTAGATCTGGGATTTTGGTGGGACTTTTCTAAGGCCACCTAACTAGCTGCTGGCAGGTAGTTTTATTATCCTGTTGTTAATAAACAGGATAATTTATTAAGATTTTAATTTGTGTTTTGTTCTCATTTTTTCCAACCCCATCTTGAGATGGCCTTATTGTTCTTTAGCCCTTTGTGATGAAGTAAAAAATCAAAGGACCCCAAGGACTGGTACCTTTTCTACTTTGTTTTCTAACCTAACCTCTTTGAGGGGGTCACACCAGGGAAATGGAGAGAAGTAAGAGCCCTGGAAGGGAGGAGGGGGAATGGTTGCTACAGTGAGTATGAAAAGGAAGGGGAAGCTCTCTGAGAGAAGCAGCAGAGGTTTGGGATACTTTGGAAGCGATGTTCTACTTCTTCATGGAGCCTTGGGGTGGAAGCAGGACATCAGGAGGAAATGACTACATGATTCACCTAAGAAGGCTGGATCCAAGGGATCCATAGGTACCCACGTTTCCCAGGCTCCACAAAGCTATCCTGCCTAAGAAGAATATGCTCATGCCTGTGTCTCAGGGGCCCACATCAGCTTGGACAAAGACCATGTCAGAGATGATCAGAGACCAGAGAGGCTCCTATAAATGTCTGTTTTACATAAAATTCCAGAACATTGGTGTCATCCTGGACTGGAGAGAGACACCCTATAGCGACTGTGATTAGATTTGATGATTCTGACAGATTTAATAGTTTAAAGGCCCGAGTTTGTTAGGTAAAACTTAAGCCTATTAAACTGGAGAATCCTGCACTGCAAAGTTAATTGTCTTTCTATGGTACTTTGCACAAAATTTACAGTTAGATGGATCTCAGTGGGGAAAATACAGCAGAGCCATTGTTACATATACTTGTGGCAAAAGAGAAATCCAGCTCCTGTCCCTTTTTGCATTTTTTTGCATATAATTCTATGACCATGAGCCACATTGTGTTTCTGGATGACTTGATCAGTAAGTTAATATCAGGCCTAGGACGCCCATATGGGCAAGGCTAAAGTCCCAAATGGATCTCATGAAATACAAAGTTGATAGCTTTCTGTGGTGGGAATAATGACTTATAAAACACACTGGAGGAGACTGCAGGGTTTGTTTAAAAATCGAATTGCTTATTAGATTTTCCAACTCCTTGAAAAACTTCTAATATTTTCTATACAGAGCTATCTACATATACCCTCTGTCTTTTGATGGTGAAACATAACAATTTTATTGTTATGTTGCTTCATAGCAAAAAAATTTTCATGATTCTGTGTGTCAGAAAGAATCTTTGATCCCCATCTTAAATTAAGCTGAAGCTAAGGACTAGCATATCCATTTACATATGGTATTTGGTCATTACACTAAAAAGCAAAACAAAACAAAACAAAACACAACAACAAAAAAACAAAACAACAAAATAAAAACAAAAGGAGGGGGACAAAATAGTAAAATCCTTCTCGTTAATCTCTCATCTCCCCCTTCTCTTCCTTCTTGTCTTCTCTCTTCAATATACAGACCTCAGAGAAACACTGCAGAACCACCAATTATTGTGGGGTGCAACTCCTACTTAATAATGACATCCGTAAGTTAGCAAAAATCTGCCAACATCTGCAAGCTCCTCTACAGAGTTGTGAGCCAAAGTTAAAAATCATGTGTGACAGTGCTGTGGAAAATACAATTGATTCCAGTCTGATTGTGTCAGTTCCAAACAGAGACAATATTGATGATGCTGAACAGTAATCTTATTGGGCTTGGACCCAACTGAACATTGGTCTTTGTCAACTCATTATTCCTCTATCAGAGGGATCTCCGAAGATTGATCTTGCCAGCACCTCTTGATGTGTCTCACAAATCACTGTTCTCCCGTTGGCAGGCAGATTTGAGTATTGCACAGTAATTGCTGGGCTTTTTTCCCTCTCTCCCCGCCTTACTCCCTGCCAGGAGACAGTGACTACACATTACAAGTCATTGTCATATGAAAGACCAAAAAGTTCCTAACAAGATAGAGTAGGTAGGTGGGCAGTCCCAATGATACCAAGAGCTCTGGCCATACCACTGATGTTTTGGGATTGGCAAAATAAAGTATTAAATTCTCTCTTTTCCCTTTAGACAGTTAATTAGAGAGATCCCTGAACTTTTCAGAAGTCTACAGCATCGCCTGTAGGAAAGTTCAGCTCTGCAGTCAAAGGATCTAGTTTGGATGATTAACATTGTCTCTGCTTTTTTTTGCAAATTTGAAAAATGTATTGTCTTATAAGTCACAGTGGATGAGAAGAACAAGGCAATGAGCATAACATTTTAGACTAATGACATTGTCTTCTGTGATTCGATCTGCTCTTCCTCAGGGCAATTTGACATTCCCCTCTAGATATAAAAGCCTTCAGAAATCAGTTAATTTAGTTAATCAAGGAGATACCAAAATTTAAATGGACTTCTGGTGTTCCCCGTTAAACTGATGAGGACAAAGGCAGGCAATGGTGCGACAGTTAGTTTTCTTCCTGGATGAGAGCCTCCTGATAGGCAATGTCCATCCACGTATTTTTTGGATTATTTAGCTAATTGGAGGGGAGTAGGACCACATAGTTTCAGAATGTGCATTTGACATCACAGGTGTTCTCAATCATAAGGATTTGTCTGATGTTCTGGGAATTCATAGCACTTTCTTGGTAGACATTTAAGTTCCACACTTCTAAGCAATCATTGCAGAATGAGTCCAAAGCCTATATATTCTGTAGCTCAAAAAACAGGAGCTGCTTGGTTGGTGTTTATTCATGGGGGAGATGCACACTGAGGCTGCTGGCTGAGACTGCTTCTTTCATTTTGACTCTCTTTAGCTTTACATTTTTCCCCCCACTCAGACCTGTATCTTATGAAGGGTTAAAACAAGCTGACATAAGTGAACTTCAGCAAAAGGAGATTTTTCTATAAGATTAATGAAGTGAAGATCAGATGTAATAATAAAATTTTTGTAGACAGTGTCTTGGAGGTACCTGATAGTGATGCTTGTGGAATTAACAGAATCCAAGATACGGAGACTTCTTTCTTCCTGTCCATCATTTCTGGAGTCAGCCCTGTTCTTCTGGCAGGAGCCACGTCTACACAAATTCCTTCATGAAGCCGTGTGGGGATGCCTTGATGTGGGTCGGAGAAGCTGAAAGTTCTACTCCACTCTGCTCCTTATACAGAGTTCTTCCCTGCTCCCTACTCTGTACCAAAAACTAGAGTCGACTGAGAATTCATAGGATGAATCAGCTTAAGTTAAACTTGATTTTTTCCTGGAGTTGACTCTATTTACTTCTCACACCTTTCCCGGGTTGGAGAAGGTAATTGGGGGTTTGACGTCCTCCTGCTGGGGTGGCAGGCTGCATCAGGACGTAAAAATAAACAAAAGATAGTTCATTGTGCCTACATATCAAGTTAATTATTCCGGCAGGACATGAAAGCAAAATTTACGCCCGAGGATTGACAGTGCAGATAATGGAGAGTTGACCGTTTGGAATCCGTTTGACACCATAATCATAGGGTCACCTGCATTGAGGGTGAGGGCAAGGTCATGCTGTTTCCACCCCCTCCTTCATGGGTGAAAACAACACAACTTGGTCACCATGGTCAGTCTTGAAGATATACTGAATAACAAGTAGGAAGATAAGAGGAACATATCTTTTATTTATCTGAATTTTAGGTGAGAATATTGGTGTTCCTGAGCTGATTGGATAGAGGAAGGGGCACCTGATTGAGAAATTGTCTTATTTTTGACTGTTGACTTATCACAAAAACCAAAATCTCCTTTTCTCTCTTACTTCAAAAATTGGCAGACTTTCATCACATCAAGAAACCTTGATCACTGTAAGCAGCAATCACTATAATTATTGGATACACTCTATAGTAGTGAGTAGTGGTTTGGATGCTCAGGAAATCCTCCTGTATGATCACTAAATGAAAATCAGAACACAAGAGGAGGTTCAACAAAGAGCCTGTACCGAAAATATCATTTTCTTTGTGCCTAGTCTGTCATTTTATTTACTTTTTTCAAGTGATTGAATTGTATTGTTTATGGTAATTTCTCATGCCTTCTTTGGGACACCTATCTGAAATGGATAATAGATGTTTACATGAAATTACCAAAGGGGAGAGAATTCAGGATCAGAGGGAATCAGAGGGTCTTAGCAGGAGCCTCTTGGGTATGGCATTGATGCTACTAAACCATATGTGCAACTGAGGCTGTGGGGTGACTTAGAAGGTGCTTGTGGCCTTCAAAATTCTAATAAGATACGAAGACTTCTAACGGTTAGCGTTTTTAATGCTGACTTTTACCTCTTCCCAAGATGGTCATTTTAAATGGAAAATTAAAGGACAGCACAAAGATTCTATAGTTCTCAAAACACCCTATCCAGAAAGCCCTGTTAAATATGTGTATTGAACCCACCTGTATGAGTGAGCCTCCAGTCCCCCCCTTCCAGAGAGGAGATGTCCTATTAGCAATTTGGCCTGGGTATCAAAAAGATGCCGTTAAATTCTTGCACTGAACCCTATACTTGGGAATTCTTGCACTGAAGCCTATATGGGGAATCAAAACTAACTTCATGGGTCTGTGACCTCCCTGTTCAGTCAGACAGGGCTCATGCTTGCTTAATGATCCACTATTTCCATCTTGAGATTCTTAAGAATTTTTTTTTTTAAAGATTTTATTTATTTATTTAACAGAGAGAGAACACAAGCAGGCAGAGAGGCAGGCTGAGGCAGAGAGAGGAGCAGGCTCCCTGCGGAGCAAGGAGCCCGATGCAGGACTCGATCCCAGGACGCCAGGATCATGACCTGAGCCAAAGGCAGCTGCTCAACCAACTGAGCCACCCAGGCGTCCCTTAAGAATTTTTTTTTTAAAGATTTTATTTATTTATTTATTAGGAAAGAGAGAGAGTGAGAGAGAGAAGGTCAGAGTGAGAAGCGGACTCCCCATGGAGCTGGGAGCCCGACGTGGGACTCGATCCCGGGACTCCGGGACCATGACCTGAGCCGAAGGCAGTCGCTCAACCAACTGCGCCACCCAGGGGCCCTTAAGAATTTTTTTTAACAAAAAGCCCCACATCTTCCTTTTGCACTGAGCCCCAATCATTATGTAGTCAGTCCTGTTAGGAGCCTCTGATTTGTTATCTTTCTCCTTCCATCCCTTGTAAGCAGAGGGATGGCAAAGAGCTGTAGGCAGGGATACATTTAGGAAGTTGTTTGGGCTGTAAGCAAGTTTCGTGCCCAGCACGCAGAGAGATCCAGCCTCATGTTCCAGCTCATACACAGAGCCATCATTTGACTCAGCAAGTCCCTTCCCAATTTTCTTGGTCATACTCTTCCAAAGGAACCAGTCCACTGTTTTATCCTTTCATGTTGTGACAGTTACATTTCATTTTAAATTATACTTAGAATTCCCACTAACATTAGCATTGACTTACAAAAAACGAAAACAGTACCCCCTTCTCCTTTGAAAACTGTAAAGCAAAATAAAATCTGAAGCCTCATAATAAGACTCCTTTGATAAGGATGGGGAGAACGTGGATGGAGCAAATAGCCGCCCTCCACAAGAAATGCTGGTCCTAATTTCTAAATCTTGAATAACCATTGTGCCATTTGCAGATGTTTAATAAAAACTATTTTTACTCTGATAATATTTGGCAATATGACTGTCAAAACTTAGTTTCTTAGGGAGCATATCCAGGATGTTTTTGATAGTACTGTCAGTCCATAGACGAGGCTTCTGTCCTGGCTTTGTTCAAATGGGTTGTCCTTTGGCCTTCTCTCCCAGCATTGTTATCTGTGGTACTGTGTGGCAGCTCACTGCACAGACTCCCAACAATTACTGTTCCCGCTTTGCAAATATTTGCATGATTAATTTTTCCTGATGTGTGTATTTCCAACCATGAGTACAAACAGCTTTTCATTTCAAACAAGTGAGGAGGCACCCTGAGGGGCAAGATCATACATTTTTATGAAGTTGCTGCTGTGGAAATTTATAATTTTTGCAGAAAATTTCACTTTTTTTTTCTGGGGCAAAATGAAAATTTAATACCTGTGAACACTAATTTTCATTTTAATAAAATAAAGTGACGGCAAGAATAAAACATGTTTAGATTCTTGTAATTTTTAGGGGGAGGAGGCAGTACCCTGTTCTCTTTGCATTTACATAGCACCTTCCCAACAGCAGTAGGTGCTTATCACTCTCAAACTTGCTTGTGCCTCCATTCCTACAAGAAAGAACTCTTGGGGTGCTTCGTCAATTACCCCAAGGAAATAAAACCTAGGTTATTAAGCATTTGAGAAGAATTTCCTGAGGCGAGGAATCAATCCCGGAAATTTCTGTGGCGAAATCAACCAAGAAAGTATTTGCTTTCTCACGAATGGAGAAAAAGTGAACTATTTTCTGCAAGGTAAAATAAGTGTGTCATTTATTTTGAGTTTCTGTTTTGAGTTGCCAAGAACATTTAAGAATCTCTCACCTTTTAATCCAAGAGTCCCTGACCATTTAATTCATTTTAGGAGTTTTAACTTGAGTGACTAAACTAAATGTTTGTCTAAAGGCAAAACAGAATTTCCTAAATGTGGTTCTCATAGACCACCATCTGGAGGCACAGGAGGTGACTTTAGGTGCTACAAAGATGAACATTTTTTATTTTAAATATGTACATATTTTAACGAGTGACTGAATTTGTGTATGTTGTGTGTGTGTTGTAATGTCAACTAGCACACCAAACCTGAGGTTTTAGCAAATCCTCTTAGTAGTACCTTAGAAAGATCCAGTATCCCATCTCAGTCTTCACACTCTACTCATGACCCATCCACCATGATGTCATGGCTAAATTAAGACCATACTCTCCTAATTGACGTTTCTGCTTCTACCCCTGCCTCCCTGCCATTGCTCCTTCTTATGTGAATCAGAAAGAAGCTTTAAAAACCCAAGTTAGATTCTGCCATTCAAAGTTAGATACTGATTTTATCAGCTCAAAATCTTCCAGAGGCTTCCCATCTCATCCATAATTAAAGCCTTGCCGCATCCTTGCCATCACCCATAGGTGACCTGGAAGGTGACCAGGAAGACCTGCTAGGTCTTCCCTTTGGCTGCTTGTCTGATTCCATCTTCTACTCTCTTCCTTTCTATCTGCCACAGCTCCCTTGCTATTTCTCAACCATGCTGGCTATACATTAGTTTCAGGGCCTTTGGAGTTCCTTTTCCTTTCCCTATCTAGAACTTTTTTTCTACCTATCCACCCGGCTCTCTCTCTTACTGAATTCAAGTCTCTACACATGAATGTCACCCAATTTGGCCCCTTCCCTCTCTATCCCCTTACCCTGCTTTGTGTTTCTTCATAGTTGTTATGCCCAGTAGTAAACTGAAAAATGGCCTCCATTTTGTCATCCCATCTATTACCTGTATACTTTGCTATTTGACTTCATAATCTGTCTCATTCTGGCACTCGGTTTGGCTAGGACTTGCTTTGGCCCATGGGACGTTAAAAGATATGATGCAGGTGGACTGAAAAAGCTTGTGTTTACTTCTGTTTATTACTCTTCTGCAATTTCTATGAATCCATGCTGGAGGACAAGGTTCTTAGAGTGGGAACGAATTACCCTAGTGATCCCAGCTACAGTGTCCTAGACCAACCCTCAGATGGCTGACTTTAGGCTATTCGTGAACAAATTCAATGGAGACTAGAGGAGCTGAACAGCCAAGCCCTAAATAAAAGACCCACAGACTCATGAAGGAAGAAAATGCATATTATTTTTAAGACACTCAGTATTGGAGTGTTTTGTTATGTTGCATTATTATGGCAAAATATAGCTCATGTCTCCCCTAATGACATGTAACATTTTTAAAATGTATCTACTCTGGAAGTTCCCAAGAAGAAATGCTTATAATGTCAGTGATAGTTACTTTTGGTGGATGATGTCTGGCACATAAGAAATATTTATTTAATATATTTTGTTGAACTCAGTGTATTTTATGAATAATAGTGCTTAGGATAAGTATAACATAGGCAGTGCCATGGCAATCCACTCAGGCCGTATGAGTTTCAAATGCAATTGTAAGACGCTCGGGAGTTTTGGAATTGAGCAATTATGATGTTGGTCCACTAATGATCAAAGTTGGTAAACCCTGTCTTAAGGTACTGGGATGTAGGGGTGCCTGGGTGGCTTGGTTGGTTGTGTCTGGCTCTTGGTTTTGGGTCAGGTCATGATGTCAGGGTCTTGAGCCAGAGCCAGAGTTCTGTGTTGGCTCTATGCTCAGTAGAGAGTGTGCTTGTCCCTCTCCCTCCTTCTCTGCCCCTCGCTCCACATTCTTTCTCTCTCTAAAGTAAATAAATGAAATCTAAAAAGAAAAAGTACTGACATGTTATCTAATGCCGTGTTTTAAGCCTTTTTAAATAGTCTAGCAGAAGTAGGGATTTGCAGATGTTATTATGGAAGTTCCACAGACATTTCCTACAATCCTAAAATGTGTCAGATAAGCAACTTAGACATAGGGTCTACCGAGGTTCTAATTAACCCAGGAATATCCTGTGATGACATTTTCAGAAGTGTACAGTCACGAAGCACTGTTACCACTGCTATCTAATATTAAGAAATGGGTAGTCTGAAGTTGCTCTTTGATGAATTAACATTCATTGTTAAATATGACTATTTACTGAGCACTTAGTATATAACTAACCTTAATCTGGGCACTGGGAATACAAAATCAAAACAAACATGGTTCGTTTATTAATATGTCAAAAGAATCACACTTCAATTTTGAAAAATGGCTCAAAACAAGTAATGACAAGCATTAGGTTGGGGGTCAGGGGATACAAAAATAAAAAGATATGGATCTCTCACCAGCCAGTTAAGTACTACAGATAACCAAACGCTGAGCCTATCCCACTCATTGAAGTATTATGCCCCATGACCCACCATCGCTTACAATCAAACATTTAACTGATAATTTGTAATTTGTTTAAAAGCTTGTGCATAGTTGTCAACTACAACTTATCATTTCCAGAAATCGAAAGGGTAATTGAAAGTATCTAAGTAGTAGACTCAATCACAACGACAAAGTTTAAATGTGAGACCTCCCTCACTTAATTTATAAGGCAGGAGAAATGACTTTTTGACTTTTACCACTATGATCAGGACTGTTCTCTACCTGCTTGGCAGAACACTATTTAAGTTCATATGATGTTGAGTATGGCCCCACATACACTTGTGCTAGATGGTGCATTTGATACTTTATTGTTATTATCCAAATTAGCTAGGTCTGCCACAGTGGGTTGGCTGCTGTAAATATATCTATAGTATACATATATGTGTAGTACATGAGAGCTCCACTTGGACACATCCTTTGCCATTTTAAAATTTTTACTAACTCAAAAAATTTATTTAAAGCATCAGATGGAATGCTTGAAAGCCAAAAATGACTGGCTTCTTGATCCCCATGATTTATGTGTTCCTTGAAAGCCACAGAGTGACCATATTACCCACAAAATATGTACCAAATAATTATATGTAAATCAGATTGATGTTTTATGAAATGCCTCCCTTTCCTATTTTATTTGTGCCAAAGCTAGTGTATATTTTTAAATTTCAGGTGTCTTAGCCGCATGACCATTTTTTTTCCACTTTGGAACAAGAAAAACTACGATTCGAACTCTTAACATGGATAAGCACGGTGAATATCTAAGAAGAGAGAATGAGTAGGTATGTTTCCTTAATATATTTCAATTCAAAAACTGCCTCCCTGCCCCCAGTAGTACATCTAACTGAATTAATATCTTACAGAATATGCTTTGGGAAATTCTATATACTATATATATGTCTGGATCATAGCTTCACTCGACCAATAATAATATTTTACCATTTAGATAAATGATTAACAAATTCAACATTTATCAAGCATCTACTGTGTTTCTGACTCTCTTCTGGATTTAGGAAGATACAAAGATGATCTTTGTAATTTATTTTGTTATATAGTTTTGCTATATAGACTAGTTCTGGGTAGTACTGACCAAAAGCAATAATGAAACAAAGATACACATTTCAGTTTATAAACCAACTAGCTGGAATTAGGCAATGAATACTGGAAGGCAGTAGCTGGGAAGGCAGGAGCTGGATGTGTTCCTTCACTTCTCAGCTTTTTTCTTGTATTTCTCCTTCTGCCATTATCTTTCCTCTTACACCGTAGACTCTTTTCAGCCTTGATTATTGTCAAACTGCGAATATATCCATCCTTTCACTGTCTCTTCAGTTGATACTTCATTAAATATTGTAATAAGCTGACCTGGTCATATTTGCCCGTCATTTTGCCAACTTGGCTCTGAGCCCCCTGAAGGCAGGGATTGTATTTGTCACCCCTTGCAACCTTCGGAGCACCTTATCTTACACGAGCTCGTTGTCCAAGAGTTATTTGGTAATTTGATTTAATTGAGTTGTCACTTCTGTCTACCAATAGTGCTCATGACAGTAAGCATTACTAATCCCATTGGTGGACCCCAGGGACAAGGGAGGCAAACACTGCTATACTTACACCAACCAGAGATGGTAGGATGCACTTCCACCGTGGAGGATAGTTTTAAGTGCATTTTGAAATTGGCAACCTGGCCAGAGAGAAGTTATTCTTTGAGCTTGGGCTAAGATGATATATTTGGATGTATATGTTCCTTTTTATTTCTCAAGCATCTGTATCAAAGATTTCACCATGATTTAAATCTGATTCAGGTGGTGAGACATCTGGAAATCATGAGGCCATTTACCGAACATCATAAAATGTTGACATATCAAGCTAAAATTGTGTAATGTACCATTTTGTGCTAAATCAGATGCCATCTTATGCTAGATTCTCCTATAAATGAAGAATGGCAGGTGCCAAATATGTAAGAAAAAATAATGAGAGAAATAGTCTAAAGGAATATGTTTTTTCAAATTAATGAATTAGGAAGAGTCTGCACTACTCAATTTTGGTCATGAAACCTCTAAATTCCTCTATAAAATCATTGTTTAAAAAGCCTGAATGTGTACTCAACTGAAATTTGACTTTTTAGTTAAGAGTAACTCTACTATATTATATTTCATAGGCTGAAAAATGGAAGTACTGGTCTGGATAAAATTATTCCCCTTTTTTAAACTAAAAAAAAGTAAAATTGGTTACAGCCCTTTTTCTGCAATTAGAGAATTAGAAGAATTTGGGTTAGTTTGACTCTTTTGTTTTGCACATTTCTAATCCATCTTGGTATTTTGGAAAAAAAAAAAGAGTTATAAGGAGAACATCTGTTGCTATTCATGTCATTTTCCATTTACATCATGTTCCATAGTAGTTTAAGAGGCCTCTCTCTCTCTTTTAAAAAGTATAGTGCTTGGCAAAATTCTAAGGATTTTGCATTGCTGTTTCAGTAAAATTATTAAAACAAACTGATATTGTTCCTCTTACCTTTCTTACCTCTGCCAATAACTGTTCCCTTCTCTCCCATTCCTCCTTTTTCCCCTTCCTCCTGCTGCTCCTTCTCCCCAAAGCCCCTCCAAAAGTGCTGTGCATTTCCTCCTTCCCAGTTTACTTAGGTTTATATTTTTATGCTTGCTGCCTCTCTGTACTTCATCCCTCATTCCTCAATCCAATCTTAATTTTTTTTTCTTTTCTTTCTTTTTTGTTTTATTTTTTGTCCCTCTGCTTTCAAATTGTCAACTTTGGAATTAAGTAAATAAGTACTTAGTGAAAAAGCCTTTTTCCTTCTCATTAACAAACATCTATTGAGCATCTATAAGTGACAGGCACTATCGTAAATATTACGGGTAGATGGGAGAACAGGACAGCTAAGATTCCTGCTTGGAGGAGCATGTATTCTAGCATGGGGGTAGGAGAAGATAAATAATACAATATCTATATCTATATCTGTATATCTATATATAGATATTTATACATAGATATTTATATTTATACATAGATATCTATATAATAGATATTTATATATAGATCTATCTATATATTTAAGGTAAATATCTATATATTTAAGGTATTAAAGTAAATTTAAGTGTTACGTAGGGTTGTCCGATTTAGCAAATAAAAATACCAGCTGTCCAGGTAAATTTAAATATCAGGTAAATAACAATTTCTTAACATAAGTATATCCCACATTCTAATTGGGTTTAAATGAAAATGTGGTCTAGATTGGGATAATTTGAGGCAGTTTTACAGCTGTGTTTCCCCAAAGACATATATGTCCAACTTGCATGCGTGTGCCTCTATTCACACTATTTCTTGCACTCAGCTCATCTGGATGCGCATTCAGATTCCACCTCCTTTAAACATTTTCTTGAAATACTACCAACTTATGTCATGCTCTTATTGTGTAAATCAGCTTTGCATTCATTATCCATATTACATCATTAACATAAGAAAACATGGTTCCCGTCCAATGTCTATACTGTAGAATTGTTCTGGAGAACTCTGTGGCCCTATTTGTGAACCCACCGAAGCGTGTATTTCTCTTATCTCCAATTTGTAATGTAGGAAAGGAGCACAGGCTCTAGAGTCTAACAGCCTGGGGTGCAAATCCTGATTCTGCTGCGTACCAGTTATGGGACCTCACACAGGTGACTTGCTGTGCCTCAGTTTCCACATTTGTAAAAAGGGGAAAATAATACTATCTCTCTCATACGGTTTTGGAAATACTAAAAAAGATTATGTGTGTAGAATACCTTCACAATGCCTATTACTCCTCTTTCTCCTTCATATCCTCATTACTTTATTATTACCACATGCATACAATTTCCAGAATAGTGTGGAATTGGGCAAGATTATGAATGAATACAAACTCTAGTATTAGGTAATCATTGAAATGAACAATGGCCTCTATAGTTTTGCTAATTACTTATGTGTATCTGGCTCTCCTTTTGGTCACAATGAGTAGTCAGCAAAAATTTGCTTTGTATTGTCTTAGCAGAAGAAGAGTTTATGGATTATATTAAGCAGGGAATGAAATAAAAGAAACATATTTAAAAGCACTACCCTCACCCCCCCAAAAAAACCCCACAAAACTAGAATGTGTGAATTAAATGCTATGTAGACATTTAATTGTCTCACATCCCTTTGAAAAGTAAATTTCCTGAGGGCAGTATCAGTTTCTTTTGTTAAGAGGCCATTCTGTTAAATGCACAAGTTTTGGGTCAGTAGGAAAAGTACTTAGTGACAGTTGTGGTGATGGCCCCCTAATGATCTGCTCAAAAAAACTAGATTCTGTAGCAAGTTTCCATACCTGCCACTCAGCAGGAAATTACTCATTTTATATTATGCTTTTGTAACTTATATTTTTTGGTATTATATTATTTGTTGTAGTTATATCTGGTGCCAAGTTTGTAAATTGAATTTTACAACATACCTTTTAATGTTATGAGAGAAAAAAATCTTTTGAGTTGAAATAGTATATGTTTGGCCTTGCCAAACGAATATGGGGGAAGAAGCCCAGAATAAACTAATATGTCCCATCTGCATGACGGATTAGTGAAACTGTAAAAATCATTACTGTTATAAATCTATAATATACTTACAATTCTAAGCTATAGTACACTTTTTGAATACGAGTCATGAAAGAAATACCTCTCAAACAGCCCTCTAAACTATAGTGTAGCGTGGGATGAAAACCCCATTAGAAGAAAAGCCAAACATTATTCTAGACATGGTACTCTCTATATGGAAAAATAAATCTTTGCGATAAATAATAGCATGATACAATTAAAATAACTATAAGACCATTGATAGAAAAGGAGATCATGGCAAGCTCTTTTCCATCCCCCACCCTCAAAATAGGGCTTTAAAAAAATCTTTTCTTAGATTATATGAATACTTTAATTGCATCCAGAAGTAAAACGTCTTTGAGAGAGGCCTGTTAAGAGTGGTTTCTCTCTTTCTCTATCTCTCTCTTCACACACACAAACATACACACAGATTTTGAGCTTAAATGGCCATAAAAAGTGTGATTTATTTTTTACAAAACAAAAATACCATAAAATTTGAATTTCCATTATTCTTTTACTCATTTGGGGATTTAATTACTACATATGACTAAATTTGATCTTTTAATTTCTACAAATTATATCTTTCTATTGCCTTGCCTGTTCAAAATGACTTATTACTTATTTTAAATCCCAAATAATAACGAGATTTAGGGACAAAATATACTTGTCAGCAATGTTTTACATAGCATGATAGTTGAGCTCATTCCATTTTTAGGTAATTTCCCCAGTTCTATTTTGAGGGACAGGGATCTATGTTGGATGATATGAAGAGAAGCCTAAGGTCTCACCTTCTCCAAATACCTCTCCTAAATGCCTGAATGTGACATCATTTACTCCCCCTTTCCTACGCGAAATTCTATTAGAATAATTTGAGAGATAAGCAAAGCCCTCAGGAACACTGACATTCCCTGGAGAAAACTGATCTGGTTGAGCTCAGAGCAGAATGTGTGTTGTGGTGGTGAGTGTTGGGGGGTGGTTAGGTGGAAAAGTTTCCCCCAAATCCCTCTCGATCTCTGTAAGGACTTACTACTTTTTTTATTTTTCATGCACACCAGCCGTGGGCCAATAAAGCAGCTCAAACCTGATGGCTTTGGGCTTTCAGCAGCTCTCAAGTGAGGGGGACCCAGAAAGAGCAGCAGAATATTGGATAAGGAAATAGAGCAGGTGCAAAGGAGGAAAAAGGTAAAGAACAGATTCTGATTTCCTGCCCCCTGTGTGTGAGGCTCAGAGAAGCTAAACAATTGGTGTCGCAAACCTATGGGGGGCAGGTACTGATACTTGAACCTGACTTAAACAACCCCAGGCAGGCTCTTAATACAGTTCCTGAACCAGACCGAGAATAATCTCCGTGATATCTGCTGCTAGAAAAAAGGATGTCCGCAAGAGTTAATTTACAATGTATTTATGTATTTTAAATTCTGCGTTATCCAGTCGTCCTGTAATGGGGAGCTCATCCCTTAGCCCCAGTGCCTACCCACGGGTGGGGGGGGGGCAGGCAGGGGCTTTTCGCCAACGCAGGGTCCCCAACCGCAGGCGCTGACCTGCCCTTGAAGCGCTGTTTCACAAGCTTTACCCAAGCGCTCTCTGGCTCTTGGTACATCTTTAATAGTTTCCTTGACGGACTATGAAGAACGGCCAGATGACAGTTCTATTTCATTTTTGTCACTGCCCGGCGCTCCTTTTTTCTCTCTGGCTTTTTCTCAAGGGCATGATTCTATAAGTCACTGTGGCAATGTTCACGATGGGTATTGGTCTTTCAACCCCCTATATTGATGCAGTACGAGCCAGTCACGGACATGTCAAGATTTCAGGCCTTCAAGAAAGTAATCAAGGAGTATTTTATAAACTCTAATGTCCTTTCCATTGAAAGCAAATTGAAACTGGGGATTGGGATCTGATATTAAGGGTTTACTTTAAAACACTGCTGCCAGAGGCATAAAACAGCCCCTTTGATTAATATACCATAGGATTTTGTTCGCTTGGAAAAAGCACAAGTGATGTGCTTTTGTTCCCCAAGTTTTAAATAAAACATTTGTCATTCTTTCACGCTGTTTATTACTAATTGTACAATTATTTTATTATATGGCACCCGGAAAATATGATTTGAGGTTCCTTCTGCATATTCTATGTTTTAAGTAAATAATCACTTCAGTCAAAATTATTTATTAAATTACATTATACTTTGCTAAACATAATGGGGATGTCAAGACTTTTTTTTTATTAGTGTCGCATAATGAAATAATTGGAGAATTAGTAATAAATTTTTCCCTCTGGTAATTTAGAACAAACAAAAAATAATTACTAGCGTTTTCCTTAAGAATGTAGGATTCTTAAAATTATCTCTCATAAAATTATACTGATGAATGTCATATGCTTCTTCAGCAAAAACAAAATGAAATGGCTTTTCCTTGTCACTTCTGCAGAATCAGTATAGCTCTCATACACAGCGTGAGTGTGCAGATTTCTTTGTATATTTTTTCTTTGGAGGGTCTCCGAAAGGAGAGGGCAGATTAGTTCCAAACAGGAGGCTCCTGATACGTTTGAAAACATGTTCGTGATGATCATTAGCTTTCACATGCTTCCAAATTTCAGCTTTTAGGCCAAGAGCAGGAAATGTCTTTAAAAGCTAAGTTGTGCCTTTTTGTGACATCATGATCCGTAGGTGTCTACCGTGACATCTACTGTAGGATGTCCTCTCAGGCATAGTGAGGGACATGAGCATATATGGACCTTGCCTTCAAGGAGCTTCCTCTCTAGCAAGGGAGAGAATGAAGGTGCATAGATTACCAGAGTACCAGCTAACAAGTGGACGTTGGCAAAGTGATATGGATTTTCCCAGGGAGGAAAGAGTCTTTGTGGCTTTGGAAGGAGTGGTGTTGGGCATCCGAGGGGGACTATCAAGGGCTTGGGATTTGAGCTTGAACGATGGGTATTAATAGAAAGAGCTAACATTTACCGAGCATTTGCATTGCGAGACATATTTTGACTCTGAAGGTCATTTTCCTAACCACTAAGCCATAGGATGTGGTATGGAGGGACACAGAGAATGAATATTCTTGACAGAGGAGACAGTATGGGCAAAGGCACAAAGGGGACTGGGTTCTTTCTTCTAAGTCATTTGCAGATAATAATTTAGGACAGGTGCATACAGAAGATAGAGCCACTCTTTAAGATTCCCTACAGTAAAGTCTAGTGAGTGCACTTATAGCCTGTAATGAATGCCAACAGCAATATATGTGCCCTAAAAAATAATTAGACATAACAATGCCACACTCTATAATGTTTTGATTATGCAATCATATATTTATTAACAAAGGTTGCTCTCTATTCTTCCAACTGTGAAATTCTAGAATATACAATTATACAATACACTAATTTACAGTAGAAATAGAATCATAAAGAAAGTAGTCAGGACCCTTCTTAGTCTAGCCTCAATTTACCTCCCCAATCTTATTTTTCTCTTCATACCTTATGCTCTAGCCAATAAAGTTATTGTTTCCTGCATCTGCCCAGTCCTCTCACGCAACCCACTGCTCCTGTGAAACTTTGGATCTCTAGGACTGGCTCAGCCTAGACAGACTTCTCTGGGCAGCTAGAGCTCTTGGAACAACATTAGGTTTTGTGTATGTCAGATGGTGCACATGTTCATGTCTCCTGTGGGTGTTGACATTTCTGTTATAATTATGAGATTGGTTATTGGCCAGAACTGATTTGGGAAAATTGTGGACTTACAACTTAACTGAGTCTCATGCCTCCTCTCAGCCCCGACCACACACCCTAATGTCTATTAAGGAACAGGACCTTTTATTTTACCCATGTCTGGAGCTGTTCCCTTTCCAACATTCCATACCAGCTCCCTTGTCATGCCTCGTTTTCCAGGGATCACCCTTCACTTACTTGCCTTTCACTGTTTGGCTCTCTTCTAATTCTGGGAAATTCTGGGAAAGTATTTCCTTCCTCATATTGCTACCGTGTGGTCCATCACCCACTACTTAGCAAAGTACTCTGGGCCGTTCCACTCCTATGAATTTACCCAAGAGAAATGAAAACACAAGTCCATACAAATACTTGCAGCAAATGTTTATAGCAACATTATTGAGAAACTACTTCCTGATTCAGTAGCTTAATCAGCTCGCATACCCACCAGCCATATAATGTGAGTTCACTGCCAGCACTTCGCAGTGTCAGTATTTGTAATCTTAGCTCTTCTACTAGGTATGTAGTAGTATCTCATTATGAGATACTAATTTAATTTAATTTAAATTAATTTAATTTACTAATTTAATTTGCATTTCCCTAATGACTAATGATATGGAGTATATTTTCATATGCTTATTTGTCATCCATATGTATTATTTGGTCAAATTCTAGTCCTTTCTTTTGTTGTTGTTTTTGCTTAGTTTTAATTGAATTGTTTGTCTTATTATTGAGTTGGCTACGTCCCCAGCTTTTGGCAATTATACATAAAGCTGCCACAGATTTTTGTGTGAATGTAATTTTCAGTTTCCTTGCGTAAATACCTAGAAGTACAATTGCTGGGTCATATGGTAAGTCTATATTTAACTTTATATGAAACTGCCAAATTGTCTCTCAAAGTGGCTGTAATATTTTGCATTTCTACTAGTACTGTAAAAGAGTTCTTACTGGAATTTGAATTCAATTGGACTGAATCTATGTATTAGTTGGGAAGGATTGACATACTAACAGTACTGAGTCTTCCAATCCATAGGAAGGATATATCTCTACATTTATTAAACATCGTTAATTTTTCACAGCAATATTTTGTAGTTTTCAGTGTATATCTTCTGTAAAATTTATCCCTAAGTATTTTGCATTTTTTCTGATATTGTAAGTAGTATTTTTAAATTGAAATTTACAGTTGTTTATTGCAAGTATATATAAATAAAATTGGTATTGATTAGGATATTCTACATAGACCATTATATTGTCTGCAAAGAAAGTTTTCTTTCTTTCTAATCTGTCTTTATTTCTTTCATCTTTCCTTGTTGGCAAGGACCTTCGGTATAATGGGAATAAAAGTGCTGAGAGGAGAAATCCTTTCCTTGTTTTTCATTTTATAAGGTTTTTCACCAGTAAGCAGGATGGTAGCTTTGGGTTTTTCAAACATTTAACAAATTGAGCAAGTCCTTCTCTATTATTCCTAGTTTGCTGAGCATTTGTATCGAAAAGCGTGTAGATTTTTGTCAAATGTTTTTCCTGCCTCTGTTGAGATGATCATATAATTTTTTTTAGTCTCTTAATATAGTACATTATATTTTGTTTTTCAAATATTCAACCTACCCTGTATTGCCATATAAACTCCACTGGACCATGATGCTTTATCTTTTTATATATTGGCAGATTCAATTTGCTAATATTCATAGGGAATATTGGTGTCTAGTTTTCTTTTTTTAAATTTTATTTCTTTTCCTTTTTTTTTCTAATAGTTTTGTCTAGTTTTGGTATGATGTCAGCTCTGGTCTCATAGAATGTGATGGACTATGTTCTCTTTTATTCATCAGGAGAATTTGTTGTGTAGAATTGTTATTATCTTTCTTAAATGTTGGGAAGAATCCACCAGTGAAGCTACCTGGGCTTGGAGTATTCCAAAACGTTGGAGGTTTTTAACTATGAATTCAATTTACTTAAAATCTATAGGGTTATTCAGGTTATTTTTTCTTCTTTTTTTTTTTTAAAGATTTTATTGACTTATTTATTAGGAAAGAGAGAGAGTGAGAGTGAGAGAGAGCATGAGAAGGCAGAAGGTCAGAGTGAGAAGCGGACCCCCCATGGAGCTGGGAGCCTGATGTGGGACTCGATCCCTGGACTCCGGGATCATGACCTGAGCCAAAGGCAGTTGCTTAACCAACTGCACCACCCAGGCGCCCAGGTTATTTTTTCTTCTTAAGTCAGCTTTAGAAGTTCATGTCTTTCAACAAATTTGTTATTTGTTATCTGAGTTGTTAACTTATTGGCCAAAAAGAGTTGTTTAAAATATTTTATTATCATTTTAGTGCCTATTATTTGAAGTTATAACCCATATATCATTTCAGAGGTTGGTAATTACTTTTTCTCTGTTTTTTTTCTGATTAATTTTACTAGAAGTCTATCAATTTTACTGTGTTTTTTTTAAAGAGACCGCTTAACGCTTTCATTGTTATCTTTCTCTTTCTGTTAATTTTATTAATGTCTGCTCTTACCCTTAATATTTTCTTTCTTTGGCATTCTTTGGGTTTAATTTGTGTGTGTGTGTGTGTGTGTGTGTGTGTGTGCGCGCACGCGCGCGCACCTGCCTAGTTTTCTAAAGTGGAAACATATTTGACTTGAGATCTTTATTTTTTTCTAATCTACATATTTTATGTATATACTATAATATACATATGTATCCCACACGTTTGATATTTGGTGTTTTTGTTCTCATTTTGTTTAAAATAACTTCTAATTTCTCTGGTGATTTTTTCTTTGACCTATGAGTTATATAGAAATGTGCTGTATAATTTCCAAATATTTGGGGGGATTTCCCAGATATCTTTCTATTATTGATTTCTGCTATAATTATATTGAGGTCTGAGAATATACATTGACAATTTCAATCATTTATTGAATGTGCATTTGAAAAAATCTATTTTGCTATTTTTTGAGTGCAGTGTTCTACAAATGTCAATGAGGTCAAGTTGGCAAATAGTCTTATTCATGTCTTTTTACGGATTTCCTGTCTACTTGTTCCTCCAATTATTGCGAAGGGGATTTTGAAATCTCCAACTGTACTTGTGAGTTTGTCTATTTCTTTTTTAAGTTCTATACGTTTTTACTTTCTCAATTTTGAAGTTCTGTTTTTAGGTGTGGATACTTTTAGAAATATTATGTTTTATTGAAGTATTAACCATTTTGTCATTATATCATTGTCCTTCTTTATCCTGGTAACATTCCTTACTCTGAAATCTATATTAATACAGCTAGTCCTACTTTCTTTTTGTTAGATTTAGAATGCTATATCTCTTCCCATTCTTTTACTTTGAACCTCTCTGTGGTTTATGTTTCTTGTGTGTTTCTTATAAACAACATATAGTTAGGTCTTGCTTTTTTAAATTCATTTAGCAGTCTACTCCTTAATTGGAGTTTGTAGACTATTTACATTTAGTATAATCATCATTAGGTTATGGTTAAGTGTAAATGTGCTATCTTTTTGCTTGTTTTCTCTTTGTCTCTTTTTTTTGTTCCCTTTCCTCTTTTTTGTTTTGTTTTATATTAATTTTTATTATTCCATTTCCTCTCCATTATTGGTTTATTGATTATACCTCTTTTTTAGTTGATTGCTTCTCATTCAGAGATTAGCTAAACTGAGTCTTATCATGATTAACCACTTGTCCAAAATTGCATAATAGTTCAGCCAAAACCCTTACATTGGTGTACAAGGTGTACATTTTTCTGGCCTTCGTTATCTCTGACATCATCTTTATCTACCCTCTCTGTCACTCACTCTGCCCCAGCCACACTGACCTCCCAGCTGCTCCTCAGATATGCAAAACATGTTCCCAACACAAGGGTCATTGGCACTGATTTTTTTCTTTGTCTGGAAGTCTCTTTCCCTAGATACCTACATGTCTGACTAACCTCTGGCAAGCTTGTGCTCTAATGTCACTATTCAAGGATGCCTTCCCCAGCTATCCTATTTTTGATTGTATCCTCCTTCCCAATCCTCACTGCCAATCCTACTTAACCTGCTTTATTATTTTAAAAAGATAGCATATGCAAAATTTTTAAATATTATATTTATTATGTATATCTTTCCTCTAGTAGAAATATAAGCTCTATAAAATCAGGAATTTTGTCTGTCTTATTTAATGATGTATCCCAACACCTTGGAATGGTGCCTGGCACATAGTAGGCATTTAATAAATATTTGTTGAATGGATGAATACATTGGCAAGTATAAAACACAGGAAGTGAATTTACTGATTACAGTGAAATGTAGCTATGTAAAAACATAACAACTGTGCTTGACATGGACTTATATATGAATCTTCTTCTTAAAACACCATTCAGTGTTGTTAAAACCCTGTACAACAAATAAAATTTAAATAAAGTCAAGTTTTTTCATGTAGCAAGAGACCATATACAAAGGGAAATAATTGGGAGACAGCAAACTAGGAGCTTGTCACTCTAATGTGATTTTACGGGGACTTTGAACAAAAACCTATTCTAAGAATTTTTCCTTTCCTTTTTCTTCATCATCTGATAGAGTCTAAAATTCCACCATTAGGGGTGCCTAGGTGGCTCAGTGGGTTAAATAAAGACTCTGCCTTCAGCTCAGGTCATGATCTTAGGGTCCTGGGATTGAGCTCCTGCCTGCTCTCCTGCTCAGCAGGGAGCCTGCTTCACCCTCTCTCTCTCTGCCTGCCTCTCTCCCTACTTGTAATCTTTCTCTCTCTCTCTGTCAAATAAATAAATAAATAAATAAACAAACAAACAAATAAATAAATAAATAAAATAAAATTCCACCATTAGAGAGTTGCACCTTTAAATTTTGTGGGTTTTTTTGTTTTGTTTTGTTTTTTGTTTTGTTTTGTTTTGGTTTTGGAATTTATGCATTGCTATCAAAATGGAAATACTTCTGAAAGGGGAGGTAATATATTTCAATCTAGTATAAATTTTGCCTTTGACAAATATTCATTAACATCATGTTTAAAGCAAGTGCTTCTAAGAATGGCACTTGTATGCTGACAAATACAACTTTCCCATGCCTAACTTGACTGGCTTCATAATTTAGGCTGATGCACCCATCATTGGCCAGCGTAGCCATTATATTAATACTGTTTTGTGAACTTCCTGATAAGTAGGAGATTCAGAGGGACTTATTCATGAACAGATTCCTTTTTGGAGTATTAAAAACCAGATCCTTTTATAATCTAATCTTCACCATTAAAAGTTAGTATTTATTTTTAAGATATAAGCATAGATGGTCATTTTGGATAACCCATAAAATTTTTAAGTAAGACGGACCTTGATAGGCAATGGCAGAAAACAAGGTTGTGCACTTGTTTTTCTATTTACAATGCAACAAAACCTTTAAATCCTGGATTCCGCATGAGTCTGTTAATTTGTCTAAAGAGACACCAAACTATCTAGAAGAGAACTCATGCTATGGTAGGGTGAAGTTTAGTGAATTCGGAGGTGAGATTATGTCCAGGTGGCTCATCCAAAGCTGTGGGAATTTGAATAAGTCTCTTAGATTTGTAAAATAAACTGAAAATAAAACTTTGCTGCCTCCGTTCCCCTCACTTGCTGCAGGGCCCTGATTATAAATGAATGGTCAACTGACGATTTCTTCAACAACTCAGAATTTCTCAAAAATATCTTTCTGAAAACTGAGAAAAGGGATGAATGCCAAAATGGAGGAATCATTTTTTAAAGCAGATAATTCAATTATCCTTTTGATGAAATATTCTATCATGCTTATTCACATCTGTCATCTCTTCCCATATTTTTTCAGGGCCTCTCTTTGCCTCAATAGTATTAGATGCCTGTTTTTCTCTTAAGGATCTTTAGCTCTTTAGGTGTTCAATATTGAAATGAAAATGCCTCTGAGAGAACCATGCACTGAGCCTTCAGAAGTAGATTGGCTGACATCACCTTTAAAGCAATAGAGAGCTTTTGGTATAGGAGGCAGGATTGTTCATTTTTCCTTTTTAGAGTAAGACAGAAAATCACTTGGGGTATGCTTTTTCTCTACCTCTTATTCTGAATCTTACTTTATTCCATGGTTGGCTATTACAGAAAATGAAAGTCTGGTAATCTGGCCAAGGCATGGGTTAGCAATTCTTTTTAGATTCCGAGTTATTCAGGTTAATTACAGTCACTATTCTCTTTAAATCTCTAATGATGCTCTAACTTTAACCACAAAGAGCCCTGTCAACTTAGTATTTGTCATGTAGATAATAACAGTTAACATTGACTGAGTACTTCCCATGAAGTAGGGAGATGATTCTACCAAATACTTTTGTAAAATTAAAAGATTTTTTAAATAGTTTTAGTTTATAGAAAGATTAAGGAGATAATACAGAGTCTCCACATACCCTGTGCTTATTTCCACCTATTACTAATTAATAATAGCTGCATTATAATGATACATGTGGTACATGTACATTAATATGGCACATTTGTCACAATGAATAAGCCAATATTGATACGTTATTATCTAAAATTAATCATTTTTTCCATCATTTTAGATTTTTACCTAATGTTCTCTTTCTATTCCAGGATCCTATCCTGAATAACATATTACATTTAATTGTCATGTGTCTTTAGTTTTCTTTTGGCTGTGACAATTTCTTAGACTCTTCTTGTTTTTTATGATCTTGACAGTTTTAAGGATTATGATAAGGTGTAGAGTCTTTCTCCTTTAGTATTTGATGTTTTTCTAACCATTAGACTGGGCTAATGGCTTTCAGGGAATAAAACGATAGAGGTAAAGTCATATAGCAAATCAAGGGTACATACTATTAAAGGGACATCACTGTTGATATTAATCTTGGCCACCTGGCTGAGGAAGCATTTGTCTGTTTTCTCTCAACTGTAAAGTTATAATGCCCCCTTTCCCCTTTTCCGTACTGTATTCTTTGGAAAGAAGTCACTATTCACAATCCTCATTTAAGAAATGATGAGTTATGTTCTGCTTCCCTGAGGGTGAAACTTCTATATAAATTGTTTGGAATTTTTTTACATAGGTGATTTGTCTATTCTCCCCAATTTATTTATTTACTCAATCACTCATTATACTGGTATGGATTTGTGGACATTTGCTTTATAGCTTAGATTATGATCTAATACTACTTTATTTTCTTGCTTTAATTGTTCCAGCTTTGGCGATTGGGATCTCTTTTGGTTGGCTCCCAAGTCCCTTTAACATGCCTTGATTATTGTGGGTTCCTTTCTTTCTTTACTTCTTTCTTTCTTTCTTTTTTCCTTCCTTCCTCCCCTCCTCCCGGACTCCCTCCCTCCCTCCTTTTTCGAGCACTTCCTTACTTTCTGGTACTACAGATACTTCAGGCTTATCTTCTGAATTTCCTGCCCTAGTCCTAGACTCAGCCATTTCTCCAGGATTCCTGTTTTTGTTTTGTTGGAGAATTACAGACCAAGATCTGGTTGCTAGGTGTGCTCATTGCTTACTTGGGTCTTCTTTTTGCCCTTCTCAGCTGACATGTATGTATAAACTAACCTCTGTATACACACATATTTATAAATATTTTTACCATTTTATTGTTACAATTAATATCTATATTAACCTAAAAAGAAATTCATACTGATGTTTCCAGTTCTAATCCATTACATAATGGATCATTTTAGTTTAACCTGTTGCTTCCGTGTAGTGGTTGCAAAATTGTTAATCCATACTTCTATGGGACGCAACTTACTCAACTAGAGTACAGCACTTATATGCAGTTTCTATTGCCTTTAGTCATCCAGACTCTACTTATTTCTATAGTTACATAGGTATTTTACCCCCTACTTCCTTCAATGAGGTCATTTCATACATTTGTAACACAGTTAAACTGTTGTGTTACATTCTACCTTCTATCCTTGAAACTCCAAACTTCTAAATAATTTTTTTTAAAGATTTTATTTATTTATTTGAGAGAGAGAGAGAGCGAGAGATATCACAAGCAGGCAGAGAGGCAGGCAGAGAGAGAGGGGGAAGCAGGCTCCCCGCTAAGTAGAGAGCCCGATGTGGGGCTCAATCCCAGGACCTTGAGATCATGACTTGAGCCGAAGGCAGTGGCTTTAACCCACAGAGCCACTCAGGCGCCCCCTAAATAATTTTTTGTTAATTTTTATATATTAAGGTTCATTTTTGTGCTACAAAATTCTGTGGGGTTGTCATATCATGTGTCTACCATTACAATGTCATTAAGAATAGTTTGACTGCCCTAAAAAAAAATTCCTTGTGTCTCACCTACTAAGCCACTTGCCGTGAAACCTTGGTGACCACGTATTTGTTTTTTATCTCTATAGTTCTGCATTTTATAGGATATCATATAATTGAAATCATAAAGTATTTAGAATCTTTGGTTAGCAATATGCATTTAAATATTCCATGTCTTCTTTCGGTTTTATAGTTCAATTTGTGTGTGTGTGTGTGTAAAATCATATTGTATTTTATGGATAAGACACAGTTTGTTTATCTGTTGACTTCTGAAGAACATTTTGGTTGCTTACAGTTTGGAGTGATGATGAATAAAGCTTCTATAAGCTTTTATATGCAACTTTATTTGTGGACCCGGTTTAGAAATTGGTTGGGTCCATACCTAGGAGTGTGATTGCTGTTATGCCCAGATTTTGAGATCCCCAAATACCACCAGGGAGCCGAGTCCGATGCAAAAGCAAAAGAGCCCTTTATTCAAGCTAGCTTGAGCTCTGTCTCTCACACTCACCAACACAGCGGCGCGGTGGAGAGAAAGAGAGCGAGTTTCAAAAAGCACAACAGTTTTAGAGGGGCCAGTGGCCAATGAGATTGTAACACAGAATGTTGCTTAGTAACTGTTTGAACTAGCCTATCACCCTGGCCAGAATTGGCCCACAAGTTTGGCGGGCAAAAGGCGGAGTTAATATACAACCCCCCCCCCCACAGGGGTTCCGCATTCCTATTGGCTAACCCAAACCCAACCCATAGGCCGTCTGGGCTAATTAGCTCAAGGGAGGGCTGAGCCACACTCAGACCCTCCCAGAGGCAGGAGGTCCTGTGGGGGGCCACACACAAGAAGGCGGGTGTAAGCAAAAGGAGCCAGCCCTGGTCTGCTCCTTCAATTGCTGGATTATAAGGTAAACCTATGCTCAGCTTTTTAAGAACCTGCCAAGCTGTCTTCCAAAATGTTTGTAGCTTTTGCATTCCCACAAACATGATAATTTTTTATTGAAAGTTGGACATGCTGTACCAAGTAATAGGAACTGAGGTAAATTGGATTTTGGCTTGAAGATTTATGTTAATCTAATAGTTCACTGTTTACTGTAGTCATAGGTGCCAGAGGCTTCAAATTCTCCAGTGTCCTTGTTTTTATTTCTCTTCTTGAGTTTAGGCTTCCCTACATATAATCCTCCTCAGAGTTTGCATCTTGTAGCTTTTAGGTGTAATCTACCACTATTATATGCCAACAGAAGTCCTGTGGATGTAGTGATTAGATATGAGGAGGGGGAAGTAGTCTGTACCATGTGATTAAGTCTTTTAGAGGGCCTGTGTCTCTAGGCTGTGATCTTCACAAGTATTTCTCTCCTTACCCATTCTCTTTCCTGGCTATAGCATTCCTAACCTATTTCCTTGAAGCCTTGACCCTGTGGATATATAAAAATATATATATATTTTTTTCCCTAAGTGACATAGGAAGCCTACTGGGATTTGGTGTTGGAGGAACATCCCAAGTTGAGATAAGGCTCTGGCAAGTCTTCTCTCCTGGAAGTTAGCCCTTTGTTATGGAGAAGACTCTGAGATTATTAAGCAAAAATGCCTGCTAAAGCAGAGCTCTGAACTAGGGGAAATTTCTCTGATCTTTGCTCATGGAGGTAAAGCTCATGAGAGTGTGGGGCTCTTCCTAAGACTACAGAACCAAAAGTTTCTCACTCTCATGTTAACCCAAGTTCGACGTCCCACAATTTACCAAAATTATCATTTAAGTCTCCTTACCAGTGTATGGGTCCAGCTGTTTCTGTTGTAAACAAGCAGATCTTGACTGTATCTCCCTAGATGGGCCTATATTTCCAGACTAGGTTCGCCTTGTGACCTCAGTTATCTTATGGATCCCAAAACATTGTTGATTTTTAGTTTGTCCAGCTTTTTCTTGTTATAAGGATAGGAGTCACAACATCTGGGCTCTTTCCCTGCTGGAGCAGAACCTGGAAGTCCTCCATGCCAGGATCTTTACATGCATTAATGTGTTCGATATTCAAAACAAGCCATAAGTAGTTACTATTATTGCCCACATTTCATATATGAGAAAAATTGATTACACTATTGATTCTAAAATGTTGTAAATGAGATTAAAAACTAAGATCAAATGCTTTGAAATATTAGATGAAAAAAATGAAAGTTAGTTTCTTGGAGAAGGCAGCTTCTCAAAGTGTTGCCTGCATTTGGTTTTGCCAAAACATACTTCATCATCAGTTTATAGCTAATGGCTTCTTTAAGAATCAGTGTTGAATGATTAAGAAGTAAGTTCTATTTTTTTTTTTTTTTTAGCAGAGAATAGTTATAATACTAGGTTACTTTTCATTAATTTCTGCCTGGTATAAAACTCAGGCATGCTTAGTTTGCATCGTAGCTTCATCTTCATGCTATAATTTTTACACATGCTTTAAGATTGAATTATTAGAAAAACTAGGCTGTGATGATGTCCTTTTAGTAATCCCATATAATCCCATATAATAATAAAATACCTTGGAGTAGATTCAACATGTACCAAAAATTCTAACTCATAGTTGGTTGTATTTCAGTAATCTTCAAAATCATTCTTTATATATGGCAATAGCAATTTTCTATATATCAATATGTATTTTTCACTTTATCAAAGACAACATAAAAGTACATATTCATAGAATAAAATAAAAATGGTTACATTTGTGTTCATTCTTTTCTGTAAGTATGCAGCAGTTGAAAGACAGATTGTAGAGGTTAAGTGATGTTCTCACAGATTCACTATGATGTGTAAGATAAAAGAGAACCATTAAATTGTATATCTTATTTATGGGGAATCAGAGGTGGGCCCTATGGATTGTCAAATACTGTGTGAAATATAACGGAGTCTAGGAATGCATTTTTGCTAATCATTCTATTGTTTGAGCCTCAGCAGTAAGGTAGTTTGCTCAGTAGTGGCTCAGTGGTTTATCTGTTTTCATGGCATTTGGGGGACTGTTTTCATAATTAATGTTTAAATTATGCTAATGAGTGGTTCATGCAGTCTCTTTAGAGAAGGCCCTCAGTCGCATGACACAGAGCCCTGGCAGCATGCCTAGCCTAGGAAAGTTCATAGAATGTCAAAAACGTTGAAGAACCTGGAGGGAGACTGAAAAATACAGGTGTGTTCTTGTGCTCCAGTGATGAAAATGAAGATACTTTATGGTTGGTTTTCTCAAGTGACCTGTTGGACATTTGGACTGCTGAATAGACAAGGACATAATCTTTGGAGTAGGGACCTTATTTCCACAATGGCTTTGGGCAAAGCCATGAAGTACAGTTTCTGAGGTATAAATACAGAGAGAACTGTATCTTGCAAGTATAGTCATCAAGTGTAGTCACCAAGTAGGATTAAAGGTATAGTCACCAAAAAAGGGTTTCTGCTGCTGATTAACTGCCTGTGTCCAGGGACATTTTGAAATGAAGAAATAGGAAGCCCTATTAGAAAAAGGCTAAATAGCTTCTTTAGCTTAGAAAAAAATAGCTTTTTCAGAAGTACAAACACAAGAACAAGAGCAAATAGTGTAGGTTACAACCCTAAAGTAGAGAAATGTTTAATATTCTTTATTTTAGGGATTCTTAATCTGAGATTTATATTGGGCATAGAGAAGAAGGGAAATTTTCACAAACCTCCTGATGTTATTGGCAAACTTGGTCATGAATGTTTATTTTGATGGGGAGAGAGCGCTTTCATCAGATTCTCCAAGATCTCCAGCTCTATTAACCAAAAAGTATAAGAAAGGTTAATAGTGACTTAGTTACATCTTCAAGTAGATACTAAAAAATGTGTTTATAGCTCTTAAACTGTAAGATGGATGAAACATTACTTTACAGGTAGATTTGAACTACAATTTTATTGCTTCAAATGATTTTGAGTAAATTAGAGTTCTTTGTAAAACAGAAAATCACAGTAATGCCTGCTTCATTGAGCTATTATAATTTAGTAGATGAAGAACATAAATGTAATTATAAAACACCTAGCAGACTGCTTGGCATACAATGGGTGCTCAATAAACGTTATTTCCAAGGTAAGATTTGAGAGTTTTTATGATATTTATGATTTACTTTAAAATACTTCTGCAAAAAATCAAGTGACATGTGTGATATATGTAGGTACTTAGTTTAAGTCACATGCTAGATGCTGTCATAATCAGAAATTCAATTTTCACAGGTGACCAGATGATATCTTATCAGAAGGTCCACAATCTAAAATGTATGTATTACAAGTGCTCCAGTCATATTTATTTTTGATTAGCCCTGGATAGTAGAATGAAAGCTAGAAATGAATTTTCATTTGTGGAATTTGTGGTCCATTAATTAGCATCACATTACCTTTCACTAGTGAAATGAGTAATATTCTTGGTATGTAGAATGGATACAGTCTTTTAGAGACAGTACTCACACTTCCATAAATCTAAGAACCTATCAGGTCCTATGTAGCCAGAACCCTCAAGGTTGGTCCCTACAGCTTTACCCTGTATCTTACTATCAAAATCCTACTTCTAGAATATTAATCCACCTACTTCTAGTGAATTTCTTGTGCAAGGGAATTAGGTTTTCATTGAATTTACAGAATAGGCTGTACAAACTGTTCTGTGTCTGCTGGCTAGTAAAAATTTATTTAGTAAATGTCAGCATATTTGGAAGATTTTGGTTAGAAACTTGTTCTTACTGGAGGGGCTGCAGTTGTATATGTGGCTATAATTATATACCAAGACAGTTAAAAGAGATGTGACCAAATTGGCTTAGGCTAGTTTGTAATAAGTGTCCTAAAGACTTGAAAAAATGAAAAAACGAACAAAGTAATAAACCCAAGTCCATGCATTAATGAAAAAAGAAGGTAAGAACAGGTCCACTGGGCAGATATGACAAACAATAAGGGCACAACTAACTGAGATCAAAGGAGGTAAAAGGCCCCAAATGAAGGCAAACAGGAGTCAGGAGGACAGAGGAATTTGAAAAAAAGATTCAGATTCCATATGATCCAGCAATCTCACACTTAAACATTTATCCAAGAGAAATGAAAGCATAGAGTCAGACAAAGACTTACATGTATTCATAGCAGCTTTATTCAAAATAGTCCCAAAGTTGGAAAAAACCCCAGATAGCCATCTGTGAGTGAATGGAGAAACAGGCTGTGGAACATACACAAATGGAATACTACTCAGTAATGAAAAGAATGAACTGTGGTGGGACACCTGAGTGGCTCAGTCTGTTAAGCGTCAGATTTCGGCTCAGGTCATGGTCCTGAGGTTCTGGGATCGAGTCCCGCATTGGGCTCCCTGCGCAGAGAGGAGTCTGCTTCTCCTTCTGCCTCTGCTGCTCTCCCTGCTTATGCTCTCTCATTCTCTCTCTCTTTGATAAACAAAAATCTTTTAAAAAAAAAGAATAAACTGTGGTAATCTGATTATTTGCCCAAATATTATCATGTATTTGTATGTTATCGACTTTGCTGCTTTGTCGGCAGTGTGGAGTTGAAGAATTATTGTAAGGAATGCGGACCACAGAGGAAGAACAGAATGGGTAGGGATTTCAGGAGCAAATGCAAGTCAGTGGAGAAAATAGTTTTAATAGGTGTGCCTGGTTGGCTCAGTTGGTAGAACATGTAACTCTGGATTTCAGGGTCATGAGTTCAAGCCCCATGTTGGATATGGAGCCTCCTTAAAAAAAAAAAAAAAGAGAGAGAGAGAGAGAAGAAAACAGTTTTAGTTTGGATCTATTCTGAACATTCTCTAAGCAAGCCACAGAAGATGTCTACTCCATCAGAGAAAGGTATTGATTTTGGACACATAAATGAGGAATTTTGGTTCCTCTCGATATCGCTCCCTCAAAAATTTGAAACCTAGCAATATTTATAATTTTTTCGCTAGTGTTTTTCCCTTTTAAAAAAATGACACCTAGCTTCTTTCCCCTTTGAAAATATTTGATGCTAAGGTATTAAATGATAAAAGCTGTTGTTTCAGATTTAGCATAGGAGTGGTATTTCCTTTGTGAACTCTAGTTTACTGTGCCTAAAATCAGGAAAAAACAAGAGAAAATAGTCCTCTTTGGAGACCTGTTATGGAATCTCTAAACTTGGAATCTCTAAACCATTTTGTACATACAGAAGTCTATTGGGAAAAATTCTACATGTAAGACCAAGAACATAGTCCCATGGCATATGGAAGATGAAATTTATAAGCAACCTAGTAATCAGTGGGAAAGTTTTTAGTTTAGGATTTAGTCGGAGGATGGTTAAAGCCAAGACTTTAAAAAAAAAAGCAGTTTGCTTCTTTATGTACAGTCTCTGTGTCAATAAATTCCAAATAATTCCAATTTATTCCAAATAAATTCCAGTTGAAATGAGAAGAGTTTTCTTTAGCAATAGTTATTGTTGAATGGACTGGTTCTAAGTTTAACTTGTGTTCTCCTAGTGAAAATAACTGTAACTTTATTGTCTTCTGAATTCCTCCCTTTCTGAAGGATGGGAAGGAGTGGCACACGATTGCCAAAGGGAAGAATCTTTAGCAATAAAATCAGAAGTTTTTAATATGCTATAAAAGAGATAAAATTAATAAGCTGCACTTTGCTTATAGGTATAGTCTCTGCCTCATCCTCTGGAATAGAGATGTATACAGAACCCTCCATTCACCACCAGGCAATTTTAAATCAATTTATTTCCTATATTGCATTCACAGAAATTGTTATAGCATCCAGTGTTTTGTTCTCCCACCTACCCTCCTAATGTGAGTTACCTGAGGCAAAATGAGTGGAAGGGCAGAATAAGGCACTGGAAACAATCACATAGTCAGGCTTTGGGGTGCCTGGGTGGCTCAATCACTTAAACCCCCGACTCATGATTTTGGCTCAGGTCATGATCTCAGGATCGTGAGATCAAGCCCTGCCTCTAGCTCTGTGCTGCTCATGGAACCTGCTTGAGATTCTTTATCTCCCTCTTCCTTTGCCCCTCTCCTCCACTCATGTGTCCTTTCTTTCTCTAAAAACAAAACAAAACAGAAAATGGGCAGGTGTGCTTGGACTCTCAATGAACATTAGGAACACATTAGGTAATTTTATTGAGGCAACTGTCTCTATAAAAACTAGAGCTGTCTCAAAACAATAAAAAGACAATCCACAAACTGGGAGAAGATATTTGCAAAACACATATCTGATAAAGGACTTACATCAATAATGTACATAGAATTCTTAAAACTCAACAATAAGAAAGCAAACAATTCAGTTTCTAAAACATGGGTGAGAGACCTGCATAAACTCCTCACCAAAGAAGATATAGAGATGAAAAAAAAAGGATATGAAAGACGCCCAACATTATATGTCATTAGGAAATTTAAATTAAAACAACAATGAATACCATTGTAACATGCCTGTTACAATGGCTACAATTCAAAACACTGACAACACCAAATGCTGACAAAGATGTAGAACAATGGGAAATGTAGAATGGCAGAGCCACTTTGGAAGACAGTTTGGCAATTTTTTTACAAATGTAGGCTTGCTATATGATCTAGCAACCATATCCCTATGTATTTACCAAAATGAGCTGTAAACTTATATCCACCCAAAAACTAGCACATGAATGTTCATAGCGACTTCTCTCATTATTGGCAAAAATTGGAAATAACCAAGAGGGATGGCCTTCAGGTGAATGGGTGAAAAAATTTTGGTAGGTATATACAATGGACTGTAATAAATTTATAAATAAATTTAATTATTTAATTAAATTTATAAATAAATAAATAAATTACTGTTCACTGTAATAAAATAAATATATATTTTATATTTAAATATAAATATCTATAATAGTGATAAACCTAAATGAGCTATCAAGACAGGAAAATACATAGGTAAATCTTTAACATATATTGTTAAAAGAAAGAAGCCAGTCTGAAAATGTTACACACTGTATGATTCCAATTATATGACATTCTGGAAAAGGCAAAACTATGGAGACAGTAAATAGATCAGTGGTTGCCAGGGGTATAGGGGTAGGCGAGAGGGATGAATAGAGAGAGCACAGAACATTTTTAAGGTGGCAAAGTTATTCTGTATGTTACAATAATGATGGACTCATGATATTATGAATCTGTCAAAACCCATAGCATGTGCAACATCAAGTTATCCTAATGTAAACTGTGACATTCAGATAATAATACTCTACCAGAATTATATCAAATGTGCCAGGTTAATGCAAGATGTGTGTGTGTGTGTGTTGCACTGGGAGGGTATGTGGGAACTCTCTGTATTTTCTAGGTAAGATTTCTGTAAATCTAAAACAGCCTATTAAATCTAAATCTAAAATAGCCTATAAAATAAAAAAAAAACTAGGGCCCCTGGGTGGCGCAGTTGGTTGAGCGACTGCCTTCAGCTCAGGTCATGATCCCGGAGTCCCGGGATCGAGTCCCACATCGGGCTCCCAGCTCCATGGGGAGTCTGCTTCTCACTCTGACCTTCTCCCTTCTCATGCTCTCTCTCCTAATAAATAAATAAATAAAATCTTAAAAAAAAAATAAAAATAAAATAAAATAAAAAAAACTAAACATAAAAAAACTAAAATAAAAAAACTGACAAAAACTATGCTTTCTTGAGATTATAGGCTTCTAGGCTATTAATTCCTCTAATTAACTAGGAAAAAACCTTTAACATTTCCTTCCTGGCTTAGAGGTCATAACATCTGCTGACATTTATTATTCATTCAACAATCACCTACTGAGAGCCAATAGTGTCAAGCACTGTTTTAGATCCTGGAGATGCAACAGTAAACAAAATGAATCAAGTAGCTGCTCCTTTGGAGCTTAGACTTTGTGAGGAAAGACAAATACATAAAAACAAAATCATTAGAGTAATTTCAGATAGTGACAACAATCAATACGAAGAAAATTTTAAAATAAAAACATAGTATTGGAATAGATAGTGATGGAGTAGGAGTTAGAGGAATCAACTTTAGCTAGAGTAATCCTGGGTGGCCTCCCTGAGAAGGTGTCTTTTAAACTGAGCCCTAAATGTTTAGGAGACACTATGGAGAAAGGTTCATTAGGCAGGAGAAACAGAATGTTTAAAGTCCCCAGGTGAAAACATATTTGGAATGACTGGAGTTTCAAAAAGATAATCCATGTCACCAGGCATAGAGAATGAAGTAGCAAATGGCAGAAAATGAGGTTGGAGCAATGGAGGCACTGGATCCTACTAACGCTTGTTTCCTTCTGTTCGGGGAAAGTTCCAGAAGGTGGAAGCTGTCCCCAAATTCTTTCCAGATGACTTTTTTGAAATCAGCATGTACGTACTTGTCATCTACATAGATCGTCACTGTCCATTCTAAACATTCATCTGGCACCTACCTTACATCTGCATAAGTAATGAAGTAAGACATAGCAACTGCCACCGATAAGACTGCACCGTGTTTTTTAAAAGATTTTATTTTATTTATTTGAGAGACAGAGGTGAGCATGAGAAGAGGGAGTGGCAGAAGGAAGGGAGAAGCAGACTCCTCACTGAGCAAGGAGCCTTAGGTAGGGCTTGATCCTAGGACCCTGCAATCGTGACCCAAGCCTAAGATAGATGTCTAAGCAACTGAGCCACCCAGGCACCCCAAGACTGCACCATATTTTGCCTAATATTCTACAACTAAATATTTTGTTCAGAAACATGAAATATTTCAAACATGATGAAACTAACAAAACAGATATCAAAATACTCATAGTCCAGATTTATTGGAAGTTAACAATCTGCCATTTTGCCTCATAGCTAGCTTTTCCTTCCTTCCTTCCTTCCTTCCTTCCTTCCTTCTTTCTTTCTTTCTTTCTTTCTTTCTTTCTTTCTTTCTTTCTTTCTTTCTTTCTTTCTTTCTTTCTTTCTTTCTTTTTGGTATTATAGAATATAGTTAAAGCCTAACCTCCCATTCTTTTCCCCTGCCCTTCTCTCCTGAGGTAATTACTTTTCTGAAGTTGGTACCATTTCCAGACACATTTTAACCATTTTCTATAAATATATTTTTACCCATAAACAATACATAGTATGTCTACATGTATCTTTTTTATGACCCCTCTCTGGGCTATTTCTTGATTCTTTTTGACAAGATGCTGCTGAATAGCTGTCAAAAAAAAAATAGTCAGTCTGAAAGAATTGGAGAATTCCTCATTCATGGAATTGAGCATACTAAGGAAAATCACAACCACCATGAAGTAGGTTCAAGTAAGAAGTATCTGCTCTGATAATTGGCAAGCAATGAAGGAAAGATCTTTCTAGAAAATATGGACATAGAGAACTAGCACTGAAACATATTGACAAATAACAATTGACTGAGGTTCATTCATCTATTCACTCATTTTACCAAGATTTATTGAACTATGTGTCCCCTGAGAATACACAAGTGATTAGGACAAAATCCTTGCCTACAAGGTATGTAGGTATGGTCCCAGGTTGAACTAGAATGCTATTCTCCTCTGGGAGTAAAGAAGTAAAAATTTAAAAATATTTAAGTTTTATGAAGGCAGAAAATAAATCCATGGTGGTGGTTTTAATGATATACCTTGAACCAAGAATCACAATCCATTTTAGGAACATGGAGGTAAAGGTTGGGAAAATCATGACATTAAATGTATGTCCTCTCACTTCCTCAATGGCATCATGGCATCATTTTGATGTTTTCTACCTTTATCTTATGCTACTTCCTTCATTGCTAATTTCAAAGGTATTTGCTCCATGTATTTTTAAGATTTGCATAAGTAGTATCGTACTTCATATATATTTTTGTAACTTGTTATTTTCCCCTCAAGGTTGTTTGAGCTATATTCTAGGTTAATTTAAGCAAGTAAGATTAATGATTTTAAATCATGTACGTCGATGTACGTTGTTTCACATTAAGAATAAACCACAGTTTACATATTCATACTCATTCTGATAGGCAGTTTAACTCTTTGAAAGAATGCCACAATGAAAATCCCTATACATTTTTCTCTCTAGCCATCTGAAAGAGTTTCTCTAAGGCATATACCTGAATGTACATGTTCAATTTTATTAGGTGGAGCAGAAACTTCTAGTTTCCAACCCCAATTCTCCTCCTTCCTTGATTTTCAGTTGGACACATGGATGTCTGAAAGAGACATTTCCCATCCTCCCTTGCTAAAAATGATGATTTCACTAAAATTTGACCAATAATATGTAAGTGGAAATGTCGTGTAGCTTTCAGTAAATTACCTTAAAAGACAGCTGGCATATAATCTGTTGCCCTTTCTTTTGCTTTGTTCCTTTCCTCTCTACTGGCATCACGAGTATAGATGTGATAACTAGAAATGAAAAGTCATTCTGGACTATGAGCACTGGGGCCCCACTGCAGGAATGTCAGGACCAGAGGGAAACTGTGGGTACCCTTTTACTAAAAACAAACTTTATTCCTTGAGATTTGTTGGAAAAATCTGAATTTCTTTCTTGTATAACCCCCTGTTGTCTTAAGTTTTCTGTCACAGCTAGCCAGGTACCATCCTAACAAATGCACTAATACTCTATACTAGTTTCTGCTGGTTGTGCCATTTTAATACCCCCATAAGCCACAAACGAGCTTGTAATTATAATACCTTATTTCATAATTGTTCAAAGCATTTTATAACTACATCTCACTTTTACCCTTCCACGTCATGTAAGAAAGAAAAGTACATTAGGATCTCCACTCTATAGCTCAGAGTGTTAAAACCTAGGAAGTTCAATGACTCGACCAAGGTCTCTGGTAGGTTGGTATCCAGGGTAAATATGATGTCTCACAGACAGACACTGTGCTTCTGTGGGGCTACCTGAAGAGAGATTCTTTTGAAAATGATCTAGTTATGCTGACAAACCTTACCGGTTCTATTCCCAGTAAATTCACTTGACATTGTGATAAAAGTCTATCATTAACTCAAGAGCATATTGAGTCACGCACTAGAATGTGCATTTTGGGCATTGGCTTGGACTGGGGAGAATCAGTCCAACTCAAGAAGCTAATTGGTTTACAAAGAAGGCAAGGAAAAGTATACATTCATCAAAGAACACTAGTCAATTGCCTGATCTCTTGGCACTGTCTGCCAGCCAATTTTCAGACTGATACTGGCATTGAATCCAAAAGTCACTGATCTCCCTGCACAGCTGGAGGGCATTGGGCTAAAGGAGCAGAATTTAAACAGGGGGAAGAAACTGAGACCTACTTCTATTTTAAACATTTTTTTTCATTTTTTTTGCTAATATGGCAGTGACTTATAGAAAATAGAGTGGCGTCAGAACCATCCAGGCTGCTGGGCAGGGTGGGAGAGGCTGTGCTGGAGTTGTTCTTGAGGACAGAAGTACGTTTCCTAGGAAATGTCCAGAAGCGCTTGTTGACTGGGACTTGAAATGACCCGAAGATGTGTTTTTGGCTGTTGGGCCCCTAAAGGGGCTTTGTAAGCACATCAGAGTACACACATGCATTACGGGGAACTTTGGGGTTTGGTTGATGTCTAGTCAAAGGGGTCATGAGTTCCTCTCTCCCACCAAGAAGATGTTGGTCACCAGCACCTTCTTTGTCACCTCTAATGTCAGGCTACAAGGGCCCTTGAGTGGAGAAGTGTATTTGTTATAGTTATATGGCAAGAAGAGACTATATGAAAGATGAGAGTCAAACAAGTCGGTATACTTTGGCTTCCTATGAATTGAACCCTAAATCAGGTAATTCTAAATATATTCTCTTTAAAAATCCCCCCTCTGCCAAATGTGTCTTCAGCTATTATGGGAAATTAAACTGCCAAATTTTAAATCTATTTTCAACACCACCGAAAATTATAAATAGAAAAGAATTACCTATAAATCAAGCTCACTGTGCTACAGGATACAATTCAGTTCATATATGCTCAATAAATGCCAGCGAATTTTCCAGACCAGAAGTTAACTGTCTGTGCTTGATGTGGGAGGGCAACATACATACTTAATAAAATTTAAAATCCAGTCCTCGGGGCTCAACAAATTCAGTTCCTGCTACTGAATTTCCCCTTGAAAATAACATAGTATATTGAAGATGGAAAGTCTAAGGAACTGGAATTTCTACTGAAATGAGACAGAAGGCTCTGCTGCATTTAATCAACTGACATGAGACACTTGGCTCTGGCTGAACCATAAAGGCTCTGTTTTTATCAGATTCTGCCTTCTACGGATGGGGAGGACTGATGATGGGATGCCATGTGGACAGTGTTTTGAGCAGATCATTATGCAGTGGGAAGACCATACTGGATAGGGATTCTGGACCCCGAGTTTCTAGCGCCTGTGTTGCCTCTAGTTCTGAAATCTTGGGTGATCTTTTAGCCTCAGTCTCCATTATTGTAAAACGGGAAAATGGAAGACACTCTTTACTAGGTAGACGAGTTTTAGTGGTCTGCGATTATCTCACAGCGTACCCCACTGGCTGGGACTGCTTCTGATAAGCATAAAATACAACAATGTGGTGAAAACTTCCGGTGCTCAACCATAGCTAATTCTTTCCTTTCTGGATTCATTACATAGGTAGGGACAGGTGACTCCTTTAGATCAATGGGTGGTAGATATGATGTCTGCCTGGGTCCCAGATTGCAAGAGCAGTGTGAGTTTTTCACCGTCTCTGTTCCTCTGCCATACCCCATCAGCGAAATGTTGATATAGTACAGGCACGAGGTGGAAATGATCAGATCACTGGTAGTTGAAGAGAGCAGCCCTAGAGAGCCATTAAACTTGCAAAAAAACTCGGGGGAGTAAAAATACAAGAGATTCGGAGGTTTTTAACTGCCATGCTGTCTGCTCGGTAACACAACATATCATTGTCCCCAGACCCAGGTGACACACCCGGCAGGACCATTTACACCCATGCGGCCCATGACTAGTTGTTCACAGGCAGGAGAATACACGTTCCCATCTATACTGTTAAAAGCAGACACAAGGAAGAAATACGAAGCTAGAGATATTTATAACACAGAGCGATTGCTCAACAAATGCTTGTTTTATGAACGAATAATACGAAGCTCCCCCTCCTGTGGGTGTGATAGGAGAAGGGGATGTGGAGGAGGATGAACTTGTTGAGAGCATCTATCCTGATCCGCGTAACGCATGGTAGTGCTCAAGAAGTGTTTGTTGAATTCAGATGAATTGAGTGAACACTTAGTATGGTGAAGCATATGGCTGACTTTAAAACTGACACTATAGAAATGAATATTGGTCCCATTCCTTACTCATAGCCTCCACTTTAAAAATAGAAACTATCTGAAATCTATACATGTGGAGGATTGTCATTCACACATTCATTCATTCAGTAAATATTTATTGAGTGCCTTGCATTCCTCAAAGCGCCCGTGTTCGGCCTCGATGATCTGGGACTGGAAAAGGCCTCTCCCGAAGTTTACGTTCTAGGGCGTTGGGGCTGAAGGATGGGCAGAACCGGGGGTGAGAGACACTAATTATTTAAATAACACTGTGATTGGTATCACCGCGGAGAAATTACAGAATGCCTTGAGAGCTGATGGTGGCGGTCCCAACCTAGGCTGGTGGTCAGGAAAGGCATCTAGTTTTCACCCAAGTCTCGGTCCCCGCTATCCCTCACCCTGATGATTTGGTAACTAACAGACTTGCTGAATTTTTCAGCCCACCCGTGGAATCTTGTGACTGTGGCTCTGCTTACAGACACGGTGGTTGCTGAAGTGAAAGCAAGGCCGATGTTTTTCTAGAGTGGGCCTTGCTTTCACTTTGCTTCAATTTTGATGTGGCAGCATTGGTCGAGCACACTAAATATCTCAGGACTGGGAAATGGAGGAAAGCAGGGAAGAGAGTCTATCCTTCTTTGCAACAAAATTTGCATATGGTTTTGACACTGTGTAACCCAGAGCCCATCCTTATGAAGGAGAGACTATTATTTCACAGATGAGGAAGCTGAGAATGGAGGGGTAGGCAACTTGCCCAAAGTTGCACAGTTAATAAATGCCAGAGGGAGAATCAATCTGGATATAAGGGAAGACATCTAACCCCTACTTTGCACTGTATTGCCTCTCCCAAGACTGAATTTTGTAAGAGCGGGGTCATCTTACCAGGAGATCAAGTTCTGAGGTTAGCATATAGCTGAAAATCACTGTTAGCAAAATTACCCTGGAAGATTCTTAAAAAGATCTCTTAATAAATCTAATGTGGACATTTTTCTGCCAGCTTGGAGCAGGTTATTGCTCATGTGATCGAATGCCTGATAAAGTAGTTGATCATGTTTTGGAGCTATGTTGCTAGAAGGCTGTATATCTTGACACTAGAGCCCCCTGCAACTTGGTCAGGTGGTCACTTAAAGAGGCAAAGTGATGCTGAGGCTGACCAAGGGCACACGTCCTCATCTACTTCCTTTTTCTAAGCCTACCTAATCGAATCCTAGCAGGCTAAGTATACTACCATATGTCGATTTGTTACATTTCTTTTTTTTTTAAAGATTTTATTTATTAATTTGACAGAGAGAGAGAGTGCAAAGAAGGGGGAGTGAGAGAGAGAGAAGCAGGCTCCCCACTGAGCTGGGAGCCTGATGGGGCTCAATACCGGACCTCTGGGATCATGACCCGAGCTGAAGGCATACCCTTAACTGACCGAGCCACCCAGGCGCCTTGATTTGTTACATTTTTTAAGTAACAGAGTCCTTTTGTAGACAATATCTATTTCCCTTTCTCCCCCAACAAAAAAAGCCTAATAGAAATTTTTAGGAAACCCGAGGAGTGCGAAAGGAAGATTCTTTGCAAATCATACCACTTACATTAGTATTTCTGAAAGGATGTTCGGGACACTGCATTTTTAAAGTAAGCGTCCAAAGTAATTCTTGTGTATTCCTAAAGTCGGAAGGTCATCTACGTGTGTATCCCATCCTAATCGAGAGGAGACTAGCAGGTCATCTTAGCCATTAGGTGAAGGGTGGAGTCTGCCTTTCATTTTAGCATTTCCCTGCAGTGCTATGTCCTGGTGCTCTCCCTGTGACCCCCAGTGCTTGTTTCCTGAGTGTCAGATCCAATGGATCTCAGCAGAGTAAGTAGGTCACTCACCCAGGGCCGGAGAGAACTCTCCCGAATTAAGTTCACACCACATGTAGAGCAAGGAACTTGAGTAGCCACATGCCACTACAAGCAAGAGGCACATCTGTTAACTATACAGTATCAGTCCGGTGCATGGCTGCAAGTAGCAGAAGTGACTTTGTCTATTTTGAGCCCAAAGGGAATTTCCCGATTATTTATTTCTGATTATTTCTCCAAATCAGTGGAGATCCAGAGGATCAGACAGAAAAGCAGCAAGAACAGAGAAACTTCCAGAAGCCTGAAGTAAAGAATCCACAGCAGGAACAGCCTGGTGTGCCTCATCGTACCCCTTCAAATTCACCTCCCAGGAGAGGGTGGGGGTGTAAGCCCCGCTGAGGCTGAATCAGGCACTTCCCGAGGCAAGGGAGGGCTGGCCCTCACCCCTTAGCTCACGGAGAAGGTGGGGAGCAGCTCCCAACACATCTCCACTCAAGGGAAGGGGCTGCTCTCCCAAAGGGAGGTTTAGGTAGGATTGGCGGCTGGGCAGCCCCAAATACTCTCGCTCCTGCTTGGGGGGCAACCTCCTCTCTACAGGATCTGCTGGGCCATATTGTTGTGATGAATATAGGAACCCTTTGACACAAAGCAAAACACAACCTCAAAGTTCTTTCTCTTTTTCTGCATATCGGCCAGGTGCTTTTATCTGCTATGGAAAATAATAGAGAAAGCAATTAAGGAATTTGAAACTCTCAGGAGTGTGGCATGGCTTAAAGAAACGACATTGTTTTGTTGTGGTTGTTGTTTCATTTGTTTTCTCTGCTAAGGGTCTTCTAAGTGCCAGAGGTCACTTATCATTTGTTATTCATTTATTCATTTTGGTGCACTGCAGGGTCCAGTTTTGGAACCCTGGCTGACTTGCAGCCTCTGTTACACCCAATTTCTTACTTCCCACTCCTTAACCTGCTGTCTGTGCCTCAGCTCCAGGTTTTGCTGGAGGTTGACTAACCTGCCTCTTCAGGCTGGTAATAGTCTCACCAGATTGTTAATTTGTAACTTTGGAAAAACTCTCTGAATCATTCTACTGGGAATTATTCAACCCCATGGTGTCCCGGTAGCAAAGGATATTTACACTGCAGTTGTTAGTTTCCTCTAACTGTTGGAACCCATTAGACATGAGCAAAGGGGGTGGGGGGAGGACCGGAGACAGGATGGAAATATATCTTCAGACAGAGGTAAAGATACTGAGAGAGAAAACAATAAGAAATGTGCCAGTGTTTACTGAAGTATGCAGTAAAATGTTCCCGTAAGGCTGACTCAGATCCATTCTGGAAATAGTAGGGGTATATATTATAAAGAAAATGACAACTATTACTTAGAGGTTAAAAAAAAAAAAATGACGATCAACTTCTAGTGTTTGAAAGAGAAAAATGATCCTGTTATGGCAAAGGAAACTGAGGCAGAAAGATAGTTTTTGATTTGGAGTAAATGCCATATGCAATGGCAGCTCTACTAAACCAGACGGAGAGCCAGTAAAAGAAATCCACTCAGGATTCTCACAGCAGACCCGTAAGCACATTCTTGCAGCCAGACCTGCTGATGAGGTACAACATGCCATCTTTTGAACTTTATTACCACTTACTCCCCAAAATTGAGGGCATATTTGAAATGCTAAGTAATTTACCCTGTATATCAAGGATTACTGTCTTGCTCAAACTCTATATGCCAAAAATATTGACACATGACCCAATGATGCAAACAACCTATTACTTACTTTCTGACTGACATGTAACCCTTTTGCTTAGCTAAAAATTTCCCTCCAAATCATTCTAACGATTATCCTCCTGACTCCTCACGCATAAGAGGAAGAGTAGTCGCCATCCCATTTTTTATTTTTCCAAGTCAAATTTTTAGCAAATTTATTCTAGATTCAAAAAATAATTGCTATTTTCTTTCTATCTCTTCTCGGGGGGAAAAAAAAACCCAGGGCTGCCATGCTTTCCTCTCATGGTGTAGCTGGGAAATGTACCACTCAGGGCTGCTAATGCATGGAATAAATGGACGGTCTTGCTAACTCCTATTATCATCATTGTGTCTAGAGTCTATGTCAGTTCAAAACTAAAATGTCCTCCTTTGCATCCTCGTACTTTAAATATCCCAACAGTATCTGCATTTATATAATGCCCATCTGCACGATATAAAATCATCCTGACAAATGTTCCATATTTCCAACTTTGTGTGTGTGTACGTGGCTGAGAAAACTGAGAGGTTACACAAGACAAACTTTTTTGGGTTATATGCACATGCAAAACTTAAGAGTCTTCACTGATAGTAAGGGTCATGTAACTTGGAGAAAACAAGGGCAAAAATGAATTCACATAGATCAGAAATGATTAGTCAGCTCCATTTCCTTTTCTACCACACTATTTTACATTATTCATTTTAAATGCAAGAGACTGGGAAAAAATTGACTTCTTCTTAATGAGGTTTGATTTATTCAACCTTGTGTTATTAGCGAAAATAGGATACCTTGTTAGTTGGAAAATACATTTAAAATAATGCACTGTTTTGAATAAATTATCAGGTTGATGAGTATATAATGATAATATTGATATTACTTTACATTTGCAGAGAATGTTGGCAGTTTACAAAACACATTCATATGCATCACTTTGCTCAATCCTCATAATTCTCTGGGCATTATTGCTCATATTTTATAGATAGGATCCTAAGGCTCAGAAAGGTTTGATGACAGGTAGTAAGTGAAAAGCTAGGGTCAGCCTCTTTGGGTTTCTGCCTCCAAACCTTTTTCAGAAGTCACTTTTACCAAAGAAAACCAAACAAAAAGAAGGTCTTCATTGTCTCTTATCTGCACTTTTTCAATGGCCTCTTAACTACTATCTCAGGAACAATCTTCCCTACTTTCTTGATCTTCCCAGAAGTAATTCAAATCATGATTCTTTCCTAACAGAACTTTTGCCTGAAGTTAAATTTTGAACTCTTATATTGTCATCCAGTGTCCTTCACAAGGGGACCTAAATGTAGCCTCCTCAACTAGTTCTTCAGTCCCTTGTCCCTTTCACATTGCCCATGTTCCAGCTACACCAACTTCAGGATTTCTTCAACATGCAGTAGCTTGTGTTTTTGTACCTGCTTTTTAATTTTTTCCTAGAATGCCTTTTCTTTATTCTTCACCTAGCATATTTCTACCTATGACCTGAGAACCTAAGACTGAGAAAACCTTCTGTATGAAGCCTTTCCTCCCCTCTTAGGACACGTACACACATTTTGTTATTATTAACACCAAATGAAGTTGAAGTAATGTGAATGAGCTTCCTACGGGTATGGACAACATCTTGTTAATCTTTACTCCCCAGTACCGAGCACAATGTCTGGCATTCAATAACTAGTTATAGAGTTAATAAATAAAGTATCCGTTATCTCTTTAACTGCAGTGAAAATATCTTGCATTTAGTAAACATCAAAATATTTTATAGCAATTTTACTTCTGAGTGTTTCCAAAATAACTGGAAACAGGTTCTCAAAGAGATATGTGCACCCCTACATTCTTATCAGTATTATTCACAGTAGCCAAAATGTGGAAGCAACCCAAATAACATCAATGGAAATGGATAAACAAAATGTAGGATAGACCCACAAGGAAATGTCATTCAGCCTTAAGAAGGAAGGATTTTCTGACATGCTACTACATGGATGAACCCCGAGGACATGTGCTAAGTGAAATAACCCAGTCACAAAAAGACAAATATTGTATGATTCCACTTACATGAGATATCTAGAACAGTCAAATTTATAGAAACAGGAAGTACAATGGTGGTGACCAGGAACTAGGGGGAGAGAGAAATGGGGGTTGTTTAAGGGGAAAAGAATTTCAGTTTTACAAGATAAAAAGGTTCTGGAGGTTGGTTGCACAACAGGATAAATGCGTTTAGCACAACTGTACATTTAACAATGGCGAAGATAATAAATTTTAATTATTAAATTAATGTATGGGTATTTACCACAATAAGACATTTTTTAAGTAAAAAGAAAACTCTTTGAGTGACATGCCCTTGTCAGTTAAAGGAATGAATGAACTAAAGAAATTATTTTGAATATTGCAGTATGTGTATGTGGGTGGCATAGATAAAAAGGGTGGAACAAGAAATAAAAGACAAACAAAATATTTCTACTCTCAAGAGCTTGCTTTCTAGCTGGAGAGACAGAAATCAGACATATAAAGTGATGAAATAATTTCAAAACAATAAACTCCCATAAAGATAGTTAAATCACTATTAGAGTCCCAAGATTGAGTATAGAGTTTAGAGTTAAATTGGGTTTATTTTGGAGCTCTTCGTGGAGGAGATAGATGTAGAGCTTGGTTTTGAAGAAGCAGGGAATGGGCAATATAGATATAGAGGGTAAAATGGGTGAGCTATTTGCAAAGGAGATATACTTGCTTTATAGGAATTAATTTATTCTATATCAAGAAAGTACTATTTATCATCTCTCTTTTGGGCAAACTGAGGCCCAGGAAGGGGAGGTAGCTTACCCAAAGAGAACGCATAGTAAAAGGCAGAGTAAGGTTTTAAAAAAAAACCCATGCCACCTGGCTTCAGCTTCGATGCAATTACTCAATAAGCTATGTTTTGCGCTGCTCTCTACTTGGTTCTTTTATGAAGTAGTTCCCAGTATCTCATTTCTATATACCCTTCCTAAGTTCCAATGGTTTTTAACCGTTTCCAGAAGGCAACAAACATGTTGAGGAGCTTGGAATCCAGCTGATTGAATGTTCACAGAGGGCTTGGTGAAATACAATAGTTTAAGAACAATATGAGAAATCCAGTTTAGAGAGAGAATTTTTCTGACATGGGTCAGTCCCTTTGACACAGGATTGAGTTTGGGGAGCCTACTCTCTGGGGGGATGGTCCCACTGTCACAGTGGAGCACCTCAACTCTGTAGCTCCATGGACATCCTTCCCAGATGATGTTCTCATGGGTTAGCACTTCCCGAAAGTGCCTCTGCATCTCGCACAGTATTTGCAAGTGGATCAGGCTGCAGACTGTCATCAACATCACCAACTTTCAGCAGTATTTACATCTTTTTCCACCCCCAGGGTTGCAGCAGATGTGTTACATTATTTTCAAAAGAAAATCAGATGTGAGTAATAGGGACTGAGTGAATGTATATGAATGGAGTGAGAGGGGTGGTCAGGAAAATCCAACTCTTCCATATTAAATAATATATATTAATATTTAATACTGAGAGAGCAATCGTAGTTAGGATGCTGCTTACAGAAAAAGACACTGCATTAATCCACAGTAAATTTTCTGAGGTAGAGTCAAATACCTAAAGAAGGTGGTGCTTATTTAATAATTATTTTAAAAGAAATTGTTTAAAATGTATTATTAAATTGAATTAAATTATTAATTATTAAATTCGTTAAAATTTAAAATTTTTTAAAAAGGAGGTGGTGATTATTTAATCTTTATTCTGACACAAACCTCCAAACTGGGAAGTACTTAATGTGCTCAGACTTTTTTTTTTCTGTTTGACATTCAAAAAACATATAATTCAGTCAGATTTTGTTAAGTATTTTATTTTTTTAAGATTTTATTTATTTCCTTAGAGAGAGAGACAGCATGAGTGTGGGGGCACAGAGAGAGAGGGAGAGAAAGAATCTTCAGCAGACTCCACCCTGAGCACAGATCCCCTCGTGGTGCTCAATCCCAGAACTCTAAGATCATGACCTGAGCCGAAACTAAGACTTGGACACTTAACCAACTGCGCCACCCGGGTGCCCCCAGATTTTGTTAGGTATCTTAAAATTATATTGAAATGATCAGGTCATAAATACTTGTTGAAAAAAAGTGAGAAACAAGGATACACATTTTTCCTTGTGTAGGGAAGTGTAGGGAATCTCTTACTATTGAAGCATTACTAGTTAAAAAAGAAATCATTTACACTCAGGTGAGTATAGACATAGAAAAAAGAAAGAGAAAAGAAAACTATTCAAGTTTCTCCAAATGCCTTTTGGAGAGCAGAACACTGATAAAATATTGCATTTTATTAATTGTAAATGAATTAGAGACATGTGGGTTCTGTTTTCCTCAGAATCACAGGGGCTTAAAATGTAAGAGAAAATAACTTTTGGCAACTATTTGGTGTTTTGCTAACCCTGAACCATTTTTTGCTAAAGGCTCACTTTTGTGATTGAGTTTAGAATAGAATACCTAAGTACAAAAAGAATGCATTGGGTTTTTAAGCTGAACATGCTTTGAAATCAATGACAATTTAAGGCCCTTCTAGAAACAAGTGGATTCATGCCCAAAATAATGAATAGCTTCATTGTCTTTTGGTCTTACATCTAAGCGTGCCAGAAAATTTTAAATTTTGCCTTGTAAAATGTGAAGACCTGATATATGCTTCAGGAAACACTCCTCTCTAGCAGAATCTGAATTTCAGGGCTCTGCCTTTGTTTCTGATCTACCAGTTGTATCACATCAGCAAACAGCAAATAGTCTGGTGAGCCATGTGTATGTAATTGGTAGATTGAGCCCTGCTCTATTAAGATTACTGTGGCTGCCCTAACTCAAATTCTCCTGTATTAGAGTTTAGGACAATGTTGTTATTAGTAACTTTTTTTTTCATTTAATTGATTTTGTTTTTTAAAATGAAAGTAGAACTTTTTCTTTTTGGTCTTCATTTGGTCTGTTAAATGGGATATAGAAAGATGAATTCTAAATGCATCACTGTGGCAGACCAATGGATACCCATTGATTATCTTGAGCTATGTCTACCAATACCATAGCAACTAGTTAAGTTGGGGTGTGGGGAGTAACTAAGGAGGATCAGGTTTACTGGTCATTTGGTATCAGATATAGCAACTTGATCAATAGACTCCCTTTGTATATATTACCTGCCCACTTCCCCCAGTGTATATATGTACATGCATATATCAGCAAAACAAAATCAAACCTTCTCATGTTTTAATAATATTGTTGTCATGAAGATACCACTTCAGGATAAGATACCTTAGAAGAGTAAATATTTCTTCATGTCTGCAATATTTCATTAATAAGTTGTTCTATTCATGGTGCCTACATCATTATTACTCTTCCCCAGGAATGGTGAAACAATTTTCTAATATTCCCTTAGAATTCTAAAATCAAAAGCTCTAGTGGTGTGTCTTTCAATTTCATCTTCGAAACTTAGAATAGCAAAAGCAATAACAAAAACAAAGGGCATTAGTCAACGTTTAAAGCCTCAGTGTCAACTCCTATAATTTTCAGATGTACCTCAGAATAGCTGAAAATTCCATAAAATGATGTCTAATATATGGATGAGAGGACTAAGTTATGTTAGTGAGACCAGAAAAATATAGGAAGATCCCAGAAGACCCTTCACCTTCATCTTTCTGCTCATTTCCTTACTTAAGAAATAACCAAGAAATACCTACCATTCTGGCTGTGTAAATAAATAAGAACTACTTTGTCTAAAGTCTTGTGATTCTAATATTTTTGACCAATCTATTTTTTACACTACTTCAGGTGAATGCCTTCCTTTATGTGTAAGCAACCTGCACTGCCATGCTCCAATGTGCACAGCCCTCCACACATCTGTAGTTAGCCCTGTACATCATTTATTCATCTGGTTTCTGCCTATCAGAACAAAATCAGACAGGATTAGACCTAAAGACAGACTCAACTGTATATACACATACAGGTTCAAAGCGACCCTTATCATTAGATGAGTAGGAAACTAGCTATATGACGACATTTTAGGATACTCTAAGGCATGGTGGAAAACAAAGAGATTTCTGGTCTTTTGCTACTGTCTTGGTTGAACCTTAAAGTTAGCACTGTTCTTTGTAAAACTTCTGTTAATGGAAGTTTTAGGTCTTGGGATAGAATTAATAGTCATAGGCATATAGTGTATTGGAGAAGCTTTATGTAGGGAGATAATTGGGTGGCTGGGAAAGGAGAAGGAAGAAGTACCAAATTCTTAATTTATAGGCCAGTGATAGCCTTGATTTTTGCTTTTTGTAATTACATGCTTCAGGGAATATGGTTTGAACCATAGCATTTAGATTTTTTTTTTTTTTTTTTTTTTGAGTAGGCTCCACTTCCAGCATGAAACTCAATGTAGATTCAGAACTCACGACCCTGAGATCAAGACTTGAGCTGAAATGAAGAGTCAGATGGTCAACCGACTGAGACAACCAGGCGCCAGATTTCTATATTGAAATAGGAAAGTAGGAGGGAAAGGACAGGTAGAGGAGGATTGTAAGTGAGAATTGGCTATGAGCTAGCACGTTCCTTACATGATCTCACTTAATTGCTCAAACAAGCTTGTGAAGCAGGAATGACCATTGTTCAAATGGAAGATAAAGAGATGAAACATCTTATCCAAAGTCACATAGCTAGTAAGTAGAAGTATGGGTTCAGAGAATCTGAACCCAGATCTCTTAACATAAGATAGTTGTATGCTTCTTCTTAAGACCTATGCTATAGCTTACTTATATTCTATATATAGGTTTTAAAAAAAGGTTCCATTATCCCTGGTAAAATATCATTGATATTTCACATAGGAACAATTCCTTTTTGACTTTTAGACCCTGACAGGACATATATCTTCAACAGAAATGTTTAAAACAACAACAACAACAGCAAAACTGTGTGTATGTGTGTGTATGCGTGCATGTTTGTCATTATAATGGGTTATTTTGTCTTCTTTCCTGATGATTGCTAAAATATGAAGAGGTGATACGAACATGTTTGAACTTTACCATTATGCTTTTATTATAAGTAAACACAAACTTTTGTTTTCAAAAGAAAATAATATATTCCACAAAGGGGATTTCTTTTTCTTTCTTTCTTTTTTTCCCTTTCTTTCCTTTAAACAGCATCCTTCTGGTCTAAAGAGGCTTTTAAATTGGATACCAGAATGTAATGTGGAAGTAGAGATAATCAAGAAGTTGTTATGATTGTCACATTGTAAAGCATACTTTGATTTTGTGTACATATTCCTATGAGAAACTGAGAACACACCTTAAGCCCCATTTCTTTCACTATCACTTTTAAAATCAAGGAATTGTTTTGAAAAACAAACCCGGAAGTCCCCCACCATACTCTCTCAAGCTCCTCATGCCTCGATGATCCCCTCACTCAGCCATCTCCCAGAGCTGACTCCAAGGATTCCAAGATATGAGTCCTTCTAAATGTGTGTGGGGGAGGAGGGAATGAAATGAATCACCTTCTTAAATATTAATTATTTCTCAAACCAGTGAAACCAGCCTTTTCTTTATCTAAGGCGCTTCATCCACACTGTATATAATAGGGAGTTGACACTTTGATTTCCAGAAATCCACAGCTCAGAGTACTTTTCCTAGTCCAGTTTAGACACTATCGCTTGGGCTAATGTGTCTGATGATCTCATCTGCCTGGAGAGAGGAATAGCAGGCATCAGAGAATGCTACTCCCATTATGTAAAATTGTTGTTATAAAAGCACTAAGTGCCAGACAGCTTACATACATCTCTTGGTATGTTTCAAAGACAAAACAGTGTATGCAGAATCAAATGCAGGGAAGCCATTAAGTAAAACATCCCCTTTATCTGGTAATATTTTCTGTTGGACTGTTGGCAACTCCTCTCTGTCGGGAAGACAGGAGGTTGGGAGCAAGGTCTTTCAGCTCTGCAGTTTCTCAAAGGATTAAGAATAAAAGATGTGGTCCCCCACAGAATTCTCCTTAACTATTGAACATTCAGAGGCATATGTGCACTAAATGAGAGTCCATAAAAATGAAAGATGATATGGCGATGGTGGGGATTATATGTGGATATGTCAAAATTCCTTTTGCCCATCTCTTGATTTCTCCACCAATGATAACCTTAACACTGCATGACTTTTCAGAGATTTAGATTTAGCTGACTTTTGGCTGTCCTCTTACATAATTTCCCTTACTCTATTACCCTTCATCTGCCTTTCAATGGCTCTCTCCCTATGTCCTTTGCTGTGGCTTTTCTTAGGTGGGGCATTTTAAGTCAAAAGTTTCTCTGCTACTTATATCTGAAAGATTCTCCATGAAAGCTCCATCATATACAGTTAAGCAAACTACAGTGGCAGTGCATTATAACATGGCTTTTTGACAAGTTCTGACACCCTCTTGGCCTGTCATAGTTATTCGTAGATCAAATGAAACAACCAATTCATTGCACATTGGTATTATCGAGTGAAGCTGTGTTTCAACTACGATGACCTTGTTTGGGGAATACATGAAGTCAGGGGCATGTAGGTTACTTCTGGAATACAAGGAAAGATGGAATCATCACCGATGTTTGGAAAAAGAGAGTCCCTGGGAGAAGTCAAGATCGAATCTACGTTGGTACAGTGACTGCTCCAGGTAGGAGGAATTTTAATACGGGGATATGCTAAGAAGCCACACAGATGATAGTAGGGTAGCTCAGATATTACCAAGAACAGAAAGCTACTATCGCTCTCAGGCTGGACTGCTGAAGAGAAAAGAGACTATTATTGGATCCCAGGCTCTGGGGCCACATTCACAAGCAGAAACCACTTCAGGTATGCCTGATGGTAGCTGGAACCAGTAAGGCAGAACCAGATCTGGCCTGATCTGGAATCACGGAGGAGGCCTAGTTACTATCATACATGTCACCTAAGGGGGTGGGAGACAGAGACAGATAAATACATAGATTTTTTCCCCCTCTTTTAGGCCCAAATTCCTTCTAATGCCTTCTTTTAGCTGAACCTAGCTGGAAGTTGGTAAGTGGGACTGGAAAAAGTAATTCTCTGGGATGTAGCCAGAGTGAGGGAAAGTGGGGAGTGTATCTGAGGGCAGACAGGCAAATGACCACATCAGACAGGTAAATGATGAAGGCAATAGGGAATGAGAACCCAAGATTAGGAACTCAACAACCCAATACTAATTCAGATGTGTGATCTGACTATTCAGAGTGATAGTTCCATCAGGGGTAGGACAACTTTAAATGGTATGTATCTGTGGGTTTATTCACCTTAGTTTTTTCAAGGTATTGCTTGGGTCCTAAACACACATGATTTAGATATTCAATGTATATTTTATTCCTGAAAAGGAGATAATTACTTCTGTGCAATTTACCTTTATAATTCTAAGTAGTATTTCAAGATGGAAGTACGAGATACCAAGTTCTCAACAATAAAGTACTTGGGGCATTGGGTTGGAGTTGACAGAAATCTCATCCATGAAAGTCATTTTATTCTTTTTGACCAAAATTAACTTTTTATTTATGTGATATAAACTAAGTTAGAATATGTATTAAGATGATCTCACTGAAGTGTTAAAACTTTCATTTCGAGCAATAACCTTTATGTACATTTTAAACTTATGTTCCTCTGAGATGGAAAGACAATTCATAAATTAGCATTTCTTCAAGTGTACCCCAAGACTTACCTTTGAATCTACTGAGGCAGGACCTTTGAAAAAGGGGACTGGAGAAGTTGTCTAAGTAGTTCCTATGTAACCTGAGAAACCCTGGCTCAAATGAACCTTTCTTGTTGCTGCTACCTACTAATAGATTAGTTACACTTAATCAACTATCACACATCTTATAGAGCAGAATTATGATGATGTTTACCCATATGTATTATGTCTCTGTGCAGAATGAGAGTGATCCAAAGGGCTTAGTGTTCTTATGTAGAAAGACCAATGGGCTCTATTTCATATCTTTTATACTTATCTCCTCTGTCATTTTTGTACATGTTAAAATCAATATCCCATCTGAGTTAGGGTGAATATGCTAATTTCATCATCTGCCCATTTCATTCTTTCTTACTAGGATGTCTTAGATATGTTTCTTTTATTTCGTTAGGTAGATAAGGAATTTCAATGATGTCATGAATCCTCATGATCATGAAGATGACACATTATTTCACTTGATTCTCTCGGCAGAAAGTTACAGAAAACCCAAGTGAAAATACTTACAAACATATTGTTATTTCTGGTACCTTATAATAAGTCCTGGTATGATTGTTCGGGGGTTGGTTGATTTAGGGGCTCAATGAAATCACCAAGGACATTCTTCCTTTTCATTTTTTACTCAGAATGCTGATATTTATTCTTGGACTAGTGCCCTATATCTCAAAGCACCTTCAAGCTTATATCCTCAAACAATATTGTCTTCACATTTCACTGGACAGAATGGCACCTTTGCCCATTTCTAAAACAACTATGAGAAAGAGGAATAGAGTTTACCAGACCGATTTCAACCAAAGTCAAAATGCACCTTTGGCTGGGACTTACTCTCCTTTGAAGAACACAGCTACCAATACTAAACAAACTCAAGAGTCTGTTAATAGTGTTTGAATTATTATTATTTTATTTATTTATCTTTTTAGTCATCTCTTCCAAAGTGGGGCTCAGATCCATGACTTTGAGATTAAGATCACATGCTCTACTGACTGAGTCAGCCAGGTATCCCTATTATTAATATTAATAGTAGTGGTAGTAATAATATGGTGGTAGTAATAATAATAGCTTAGTCTAATATAGCATTTACATTGTGCTAGTGGAATTATATCCCACTAGTTATAGTATATTAACTCATTTAAACATCACAAGCATATGAAATAGTTACCATTATGATCTATGATTTACAGATGTTAAATAACTTAAATAAGGTCACATAATTAGACAGTAGTGACACCAGGACTGTAATTCAGGTGGTCTGATCCCAGAGTTGGTGTGTTTGACATTAATACCAGGCTATGTCCATGGACGGGTGTGTCCATGTGAGGGGCTGAGGCATATTGCTATTAGAAAAACAGTGGCTTCTGCTACAGCAAACAGAGCCTGGCACTGAATAAGTACTCAAAGTATTTGCTGAACAAGCAAACAAGTTAAGCATGAATGAATAAGCCCTTTGATAGCCTTTAAGAACAATGCCTTGTGTCTAAAAGTTACTTTTTGAGTGTTTTATCGATAGTGGACAATTGTATTTCTATACGATTTCAGTAGAGAATTTGGAATATGCCAGTTTGTTGTATCGTTTTCATTAAAATAAATGAGAGGTGGTTTTCAGAGAGGGGACAACTTACCATGACTGCAGTGAGATGAATTGACATTCAGGAATTTTATGTGGGAAGCCCCAGAAGTTCAAGTTGCTTCCTGGTTGCTGTTTATTTAAAAAAAAAATGCAAGTTGGTTCTATTATTTAAACTTGCAATTATTGTTAAATTTGAATTATACAAAGAGCTATCAAGGCTTACATCCTACACTACGCTCCTGTGCAACCTCTATCCTGAAGATGTCCATTTCACATTTGCTTTCCAGCCATTGCTTAGAGAGAACGCATCTCATTGACTACAGCTCCAAGTTCCCATAGCACCAGCACAGAGCCCAGGATATATGTCTGCTTGATGTTCACATTTTCTTCTTCAAAGCAGAGAGCGCATGAACTGGCGTGGTCCTCTTTTACATGCAGTTGGGCTCAGTTATCTTATAATAGACTGTCAGAGATATGCATTATGTAATGTAATACTATCTAGCCATTCACAGTCAAAGACTTGGGTAGACTCTATTCTTACTTCAACACTTTAAATAAACAGAGATATTGATTTACAAATCAGTATTAAGAAGTGATTATTCTGATTACAGATAATCAACTTGTAAATCTGTGAGTAAGCCAGAGACTACTTGCCAGATTTCATATTAAAGGGAAAAACATAAAAAAAAAACTTAAAAGTTTGTATGCATAGACGATAATTAAGAAATGCCTTTCTATGACTCTAGAGCCAAAAGATGAATCTAAAAATCAGTGCCATCAATAACTTTTCTACAGTATTTAATGTCAACTATTGATCCCCAGCAAGCCAAGCCTGATCCAAATGTGTTCTTTTAATCTATGAAAATTTCATTCAACATATCATTCCCCATGTCCTGCAACAAGTGAATGACCATTGAGTTTGTAGTTTCCTAATTATTAAGAATGGGGAGGACTCTCATAGTTCATCCAACCCTGACTTCTTGTTTTGTAGAGGCAATGATAGAAGACCTAGTTACTATGCCAAGGTTACCTAGCTAATCAAGTGGAGGGCCAGGAGTTGAATGTTAGTCTGGGGCTCTTTACTGTTACCATATTACATGATGAATTTCTTTACAAGCCAAATCCACTATAACTTATAATCATTGCTGACATAAGTTTGTACCATTCCTATAGTATGATCCCCAAACCCAGATTACTGCTATGTGTGTGTGTGTATGTGTGTGTGTGTGCGTGTGTTTTCTGCCTTGATTCCAGAGTGTAGAAGGCTCTTAGAGGACGTGGTAGATTATATTTCTCAAAGATCATTATGTTAGCGTTTCCCATTTTACATACTATTCTACATTATGGCCTTGCCATCCCCTCGTTAAGAGCTTATTTCCCCAAATTCTTTGAATCTGAGTGACCTCTGTGATTATTTTATTCAGAACACAGAAGAAGTGATGATGTGTTAGTGCTGAGTATAACCCTTAAGTGGGCTGGCAACTTCTGCTTCCTGCTTTTTAGAGTGTTTGCTGATGGAATGTTTACTCTCAAAACTCAGTCTCTATACTGTGAGAAGCTGAAGCCATGTAATAAAGACATGTCTAGATGTTCCAGCCCAGCTAAGATTCTAGATGACAGCTAGTTTCAATGGTGTGCCATCTAGAACATCCAGTTCAGTTGAGTTTCAGATGACTCCAGTCCTGGGGGCAGCAGCCTGGAAGTACATGAGAGACCCAAAGTGAAAACTGCCCAGACGAGCCCAGTCAACTCACAGACTTTAAGAAATACTAATCAGGGGCGCCTGGGTGGCTCAGTCAGTTAAGCGTCAGCCTTAAATTCAGGTCATGATCTCAGGGTCCTGGGATCGAGCCCCACATCGGGCTCCTTGCTTGGCAGGGAGTCTGCTTCTCCCTCTGCCCCTCACCCCACTCCTATTTTTTCTCACTCTCTTTTTCTCAAAGAAATAAAACCTTTAAAAAAAAGAAATATTAACCAATTTTTGTTTCCATTCCATTAAGTTTTTTTTTTTTTTCTAAAGAACTTATTTATTTGCCAGAGAGAGACACAGCAAGAGAGGAAACACAAACAGGAGGAGTGGGAGAGGGAGAAACAGGCTTCTGGCTGAGCAGGGAGCCCAATACAGGGCTTGATCCCAGGACCCTGGGATCATGACCTGAGCCAAAGGTAGCTGCTGAATGACTGAGCCATGCTGGCGCCCCTCCATTAAGTTTTAAGGTGGTTTGTTATAGAGCAATAGGCAGCTGGAGTAGCTGGCACGGAAGTCCTGGCTGCCCACAGATTCATGACATCAGACCTCAGACGCACTCTCACCTCTGTCAGGCAAACCCTTTGCAAGCCTCCCAGACTCCGGCACACACTGCTCACCTTGACAGATCCAGCTCTCCCACTTTTCCTGTTAGTGAAATCTGTCAGATTTGAAACTGATGTCCGGGTATGTGGATTTTCAATAGAGATTCTAGGAAACTTCGAAGTTTCTGAACGTAGAAAAAGAATACTCTCTTTTTCCATATGGGTATCTCCCTTAGATAACAAGGGTCAACAGAGGTCATAGAGCCTATGAATGAGTTGGATATCATGTTGACCTTTCCAGAAAGCACAGAGATAAATTTAATTCAACCTAGTAACTATTTTAGCCTGGAGGGACACTAGATTTGCTTCTTTCTTCCACAAGGTTCTGGTATTTATATTTTTTAACCTTAACAGTTTTACTGAATACATGTCTTAGTTTTAAGCCATCTCTAAGTCCTTCTGAAAGTCGACAGGGCCTAAATTACAAACAAATAATCCTAAGTCCCTTCCCCTGGTCCCTGATGGTCAAGTCCCCTCTAAAATCTATGGCAGACACTTGGCTTTTCTCATTTAGAATAGAGCTTCCCAAAGCACAGGACTTGTACCAATGGCAGAACATGAAAAGTTTTAAAGTAGACCTGAGAGTCCTAAATTTTTAATTTTAGCAGTAATGTCTTTATTTTAATACATAGTAGAACGAATCAAACTAGTATATCACATATATTATCACATAGAACAAGGCTAAGTAAAAAAGTGAATTGATTTCAATAAAGATGTTAATTTTGAAATGCTTTGTAGATATGGCAAAATCAATAAAAGCAGTGAATAAATGATTGGGAAGCACTAATTCAGAATTTCTGAAAAACCCTTATGGTTCTAGGTTCCCCTTCTCTTACCAGTGATTTGTCATGGGGTAGTTCTATCTTTCTGGCTTATCAATTTCCTGTCTGTTCTTTGAGTCAGCAAGCTATAACCTCCCATGGTTGGAATTCACATAGCCAACATTTCCTTTATATTTCATTTCATCAGCAAGCTTAATTCATATTTTTTCCATTTCCATTTAATAGGAGCTCATCAAGGCCAGCTCAGCAATATCCCCATGAGCTGAAGACCTACTTTCTAGCAGTGCTCTTGCTTTTCAGAAGTTTCCCAAAGCTAGGTAGCTCGGAGTTGGATTTCCACATCATGCTCAGCCCAAGTCAGCCCTATACCTGAGAAAAAGACGTCACTGTCTTGTCCCATCCCCCTGCCTCCCCTGCTATAGCCTCATCTGCAGATTTTCCAGAGACTGAGTGATCATGCGCATTGGCCCCCTACCCCCATTGCCAGTTAGTAACAACCGCCATTTTCTTTGTCTTTCCATCTTCATCTACCCCTGCCACCTTCACCATATGCATTTTATGTTAGCTTTGGAAAGAGTGTATGAACACTTCTTGCAAAGTTACAGTTCGTGTGGCTCATATAAATAAATTGCAATTGAAAATGATTCCAGAGACATCTTTAAAAAGATAGATTATTATGTCCTTTATCAATGGGGAAATGAACTGTTTCTATTTTCGAACTTCAAGTACTGCTTAGGGATATGTGACTTTTCAATCTTAACATCAAATAAACTGTCCCCTGTAAGCCAGATCAAGATCCACGGGCACAGGCCCTGGTCTTAGATGCCTCACAGACTTCCTCATTTAAGATCTTTGAATTTACCGCCCGCTCTAGAGATAAGGTTCTCATCAATTCCCATTTATTAGTAGGTGCTTAAAAGGAGGCACTTTCTGACATGCAATAAAAAGCAAACCTAATGAGCAAATGGCAGTGAACTTGAGGGGCACTTTAGGAGAAGGTCTATCAGTATTCATAACTCTGACACACTATAAAAGATACTTTAGTGCAACGAAAATGTGTCAGAAAAGATATTGAGTTAACTGAAGGGAGAATTTTCTGGTTAAACACATAAGAGCACCCATTTCAGGTGATCTGCACTATTAATATATTTTCACCTTTACTGACAACTCATTTACTAAGTGTCAGATGAATGGTATTGGAGACAGCACTGATATTAACTCCCAAATGAGGTTCTATAACAATGAAAGGTACGTAAGTATTCCTCCCTAGCATCTTCTCTATAATTAATGCTCTTGGCCTTGCCTAGGCAGCTGATGCCACTCAAAAATTAGAAAAATTATCTTTGGGAATAATTCTTATCATGCTATAAGTGGCACACTATAGTTTATTTTTCACACAACTCATCTTTCACATGATACAGACAAAAGTTAAGTGTTGTCTTCAGATTCTTAGGGCAAATTCATCTCAATATTTCAAAGCACTATAGGTATTATCACATTAAGAGTCTTAAGTTTATGCGTTTTTTTTCCCTCAAAAGACTTTTTTAAAAAGCCAATTCAGCACAAACTAAACTCCAAACCCAAAGAATAAAATCAAAGCAAAACTTATGCATCTCCTACCATGGAAGAGAAAATGTGTAATCACACTGAACACTTCATATAATGATAAGCCTGGTTGATAAATGTAACCATTCCCTAAATTATATGGGTATGCTATTTACATAAAATAATAGGAAAATTTTCTCTTTTTTTATCCTCTTACTAAGTAATGGGCTTCCAATTAACTTTCCTTTTAGGACTTGATGTATAGCATCTCTATTTTTGAATTATTTAGAAACATACAGGTATGGCTGCCATACAATATGAAAGTTAATAATATTCACAAAGAATGGAATACAGTGCTTGGAAGCAACATGAATAACGGACCTAGTAAGAGCGAGTTTTACTGAGACAGCCTCAGATTCAATTATTAATAGTTTTCTGTACAATTTCCACAGATAGTGATGTGGATTATGGAAAAGCAGAATATTTCTAGAGCTATTATCTTTTTTCACCTCTGTATTACTTAAATGAAAATATAGTCAATGAAGGTAATTTGATTAAATATTGAGCTTTCTCACATGAAATATAGAGGGGCAAAAAACAAATGGGAAGAAAAAAAGCAAATAAGTCTATGGCATTGGCCAGGTTCAAGACCACCTTAAACTCCATTTAACACAGAAACACTAAGGTCTCCAACTTGATCTGCCTTGTATTTCTACATTCACTATAAATTTGCTGTGAAAACCACAAGGCCACTTTATCCAGAAAATTGCAAAAAATAGACATAAGAATTTCACTGGATAACTTCAAGTCAGTCTAACTTAGTCTATTTGCTTTTCAGCTAGCCTCGGTAGTAAAGACATGTTTTATGTGATCATGAATCTTTGACTTTCATCTGTAAGCTGTATTACTAAATGCTCCAATAAAAGCACCCAAAAGCTACCAGAGTATGCAAGAAAGCATTAATCCATTGCTTCTAATATTCTTTGGAATCTTACCTTATTCATTTATTCCTTCATCCATTCACTCATTTGTTATTCAACAATAATTTATTGAGCACCTAACATGGATATGGTCTTTTGCTAGGGCATTGGATTCCAAAGACGATAAAGATAGAAAAGATGTGGCTATAACCCTTGCACAATTAATAATCTATGGGGGAATCTGAGTGGTGAGAAGATCCTCTTGATACAATATGGTAAATATGTTAGTGCTTACCCAGGCTGCTCCGTTATATGTGCAGATATCTGGGAGCAGGATAGTGGGTGAGAGGAGAATTAGCAGAATAGTTTTTGAGGAAAGGTCTAAATAGAAATTTCAAGGGTGAGCAGGATATACCATCATTTCGTAGGTGTTCAGAAGGAAAGTACCAACCAGCAGAAGGAGACCAAGAACAGGTACTTAGGGAGGTAGGATGAAAAGCAGAGATTGAAGGCAAGCAAAAAATAAATAAATAAATAAATAAATAAATAAATAAATAAATAAAAACAACAAAACAAATGTGGAGTATATTTTGATCTCTTTAGGAAAAAATATCGAGGCTTTGGTGTAGTCAGTCTCTTAATGGGTCATTGGTATAACTGGGGTTTGAGCTCATGGGTGAAATGATGAGTTTAGTCATGGATTTGTGTGTGAGGCAGCAGTAGCCCATATGTTTGGATACCAAATATCTACTTGAAATTACATATCTGAGAAATACAGATTTCATTCCTGTATTTTTTTATTCATTTGCATATCAGGCAAATAATTGTTCTAGAGGTTATAGCAGTAGACATGGGTCAGAGCTCCAATTCCCTGCCCTCATGTAGTTCATATTCTAGGAGGAATAGGGTGACGTGGGGAGACAGATAAGGATTGAATATATTGAAATACATTAAAATATATTTTTATAGGTAATAGGGAGGATGGCATTTCGGTTTTGAATAGGTAGCCAGAAAAGGCCTCAGTGAGATGACATTTGTATAAAGGAGGTAGGGGAGTGAGTTATGTAGATGTCAGGGAAGAATATTAACAGGAGTTGGGAATACCGTGCCTGGCAGGTTTGAGACCAAGTGAGAACAGTGAGGCAAGAGCAGAGTGAGGGCGAGATTAGTAGAAGACAGTGAAGAACAGGCCAGATAGTACAGGATCTTATAAGCCCCGGTGTTTTGGCTTTTACTCTGAGGTGAAAAACTATCACAGAGTTTTAAGTAGGGCCAGAAAATGATTGGATTCCCATGCCAGCAGGATCTCTCTGCCTGTTGTGTTTAAAATAGACTGAATGGGACAAGGGCTGGAACAGAAAAATCAGCTGGGAGACCATTGTGATAATCCTGGAGAGATGATAGTGGTTGGAAAGGATAATAGAAGGGGAAGAGGAAAGAAGTGGTTAGACTCTGAATGTTGAAAAATGGAGTTGCCATTAACTGAGACAGTGTGGGGGAGTAAAGAAGATAAAGACTTGGTTTGGGATATTAGATTGAGATGAGCATTCGACACTCAAATGGAGATGCTTAATAGTTGGTGTATGAGTCTGGAACTCAGATGAGACGTCCAGACTGGAAATCTAAATTTATAGTCATCCATGTTCAGACAATATTTAAAGCCTTATCAGAGTATGAGATCACCAAGGGTAATGGAGATAAAAAAGAAACAAAGTCGACTGAATGAGTCCTGGGGCACTAGAGAGTTGAGAGATCTGGAAGGTGAGAAGCAACCTGGCAAGGAGACTGAGAGGAAACCACTACTGAGGCAGGAGGAAACTCAGGAGAGTAGGACATCCCAGAAGCAGCCTGAAGACAATATTCTAAGAAACAGGAAGTGATACCTTCATTAAATGCTGCTGAGAGGTCAAGTAAGATGAGGAAGGATCATTGACCTGTGGATTGATCTGCTTGAAGTCCTTGGGGACTCATTAGCATATACGTGACACTAGAAGAAAGTGTGGAAATTAACTAGTTTCATAGGTTGGTGAGATCAGAAATCAGATTTCTGAGAGTTAAGGGTGAAAAGGAGGTGAGAAATCAGAGACACCAAAGGAAGCCCAGTCTTTCCAGAAGCTTGGATTACAAGAAGAAAAAAGGAAATCCTTAGGATTAGTAGGACACCAACATGTCAGGAAGAAAATACGTTCTTTCTCTAAGACAGGTAGACCAGAATTTATTCCTCCGGGCTGACAGGACTGGGTCACTCGGAGACACAGAAAGGTTGAAGAGTGAGAGAAGAGGGTGTGGTGGATAGAGGCTTCTGTGTGATTGTGGGACTCCTTCGTGCCTCACCTCTGCTTCCATAGTTGCCAGTGTATTGTCACGCTAGCAGATTCTTCTAGTCTGATGTGAGCAGTCACTGTCGTGGTGCCACAGTCCACAAGACTGTCGATAAATGTGATGACAGGGCATATGCATGTGTGCATATATATACCTAGGAAAGAATACATATGCCATCTGCTAGGTCTATGTGTATATGTATACATATGTATGTATGTATATGTATGTATATAATATCAATAGTATATTTTATATATAAAATATAAAAATGTATTTCCTTCCTTCCTTCCTTTTTTTTAACATTATTACTCTTGAGGGAAGGGGATAAGAAAATTCACATTAATTGCTTTCATGAGGAAAGGGGTCTGCTAAACATATCCATAAAGGACTATTCGGCTGAGCCTGGGACCCACTAAAATTCTATGGTTCTCAACTGAAAGCTAAACCGAATTATTTATAATCCAGTTTATATATCTAGTAAAGTGAAATACCAACAAAGATAACAGAAACACTTCCATGATGGATGTCTTCAGAGACAGCAAACGTATCTCTGATAATATTGCAGTAAACTCAGAGTTTTATGATAAGAAATAGATTACATTTCCTTTATCATATGGAATAAACAATGGAATAAGGGAATAAGCTGGGGTTTCTTTATTCAGAGAAAATAATCAAAATATGAATGCAGCATATCTCATCTTTTTTCCCTGCCCAGAAAGCCCATCACAAGGGGCTGGTGTGGGCGTAATGGAGATAGTTTGAGTTCTGTTTCTGGATGTTTTATCTGCTACGAACACACTTTGTTTACCAAATCTGAAAAGAACAACAAGAGCATAGAAACAATAGCAAAAAACCTTTCACATCTTAGATGAAAGCTTATCTTTCTTGGGATCATGGCTTTCCACGTCCCAAAGTGCCGGCATCCATTGAAAATTAAACAAACTACAGCATTGTCGGGAATCATCACGCGCCAGCCCAGCCCTCCCACTTCTGTTCCTCTCCTCCACAAAGCAGCTACCAGGCTGCACTGAACAGCCCCTTAAATCTTTATTGTATTTTGCCTCTGGGGCTTGCTCATCACTGCAGGTCTAAAAGTGTCTGTTACGGTCAGAAATAACTTTAAAAAAATATTGCACCACTGAGCCAACGAGTAGTTCAAATGACTCCAAAATTGTAAACTTGTAAAAGGTAAGGTGGAGGAAACACTCCAGCGTTTGGAATAAACTGACTCCTTCACCATGTCATCCACGGTGTTCTTGTTTTATGAAGACTAGAAATACTAAGTTGAAGCCAGAGTACCCATAAAGCCCCTGGAGGTACTTGAGAGTTTTCTTTCCTTCCTCTCCATGAAGATGAATCGCAAAGCCCGGATTCTGTAGCTGAAAGCGATTCTTGAAACCTGCTACTCACTTCCCAGTGATTTCCACACGTCTGGGTGGAGAACAGCTGGGTGGAAAACATTTTGAACGAAGAATTAAGAGACCAGTGTTTTTAGATCTAAATACATGCACGGAGCTTTCTGATATAAGTAAGACCATTCACGGAGTGATGCTTCTCACTTTCCTACAGCAGCTGTGAAAAGAGTTTTCACGATTTTGTATTTTCTCATTACTGGTGTTTGGGGGGCATTTGGTGATTATTCTCTTTTTAGGTTAGGGTCCAAATGATATTTTAATGATGCTTTTTGCTTTAATTAGGAGTTTACAGAGAACGGAAGTAGATGGTGGCGTCTGCAGGTGAAATACTTACTAAAATGCTTTCTACACATTTCAAGAGCAATGCATATCTTCAAGTTGGCTAGTCAAAATATTTAGAGGTTGTGATCAATCTAAATAAGGAAAATAAATATGATATTGAGAACTTAGCATAATAAAATAAAGGTGATCTTTTTAAATTTTTTATTAATTATAAGAGAGATTTTGACATATGCACTGATGACATTCATTCTCTTTTAACGTGGTTTAGGCTTAGCTTTCTTAAGTGCTGCACATATTTGGACAAGACAGAAAAGTATTGTATGTGTGTAAAAATACATACATATATATGTTTATATGTATACATACACGTATACACACATACATTAATAAAGAGAGAGCAGCAGTAAGACCAGGTCTTAGGCAGCATTTCTTAGAACGCTTGGCCTTTCGCCCACAAAGGCAAAACGTATGAGGGAGTATAAATTATTTGTCACCAGGAAGAATGTCTGGTAAGCCCTAGAAGCACATCTCAAGTCCAAATTTACATGTTTAAAATTAAGCTGCCATACAGTTGGCATTTGTGCAGGAAGATATGACTGTGCAACACTGGGAGATTGCTTATAGGAGTTGGCAGGCAACTGTGTTATTACCCAACTCAGAAACCATGAAATCTATGCCCCCAGAGTTTAATGACAAGGCCATGACACTCTGTTTACATTGCCAGATTCCCAAGTACTGCAGTAGGCCAGTCAATCTAGCCCTAGGACTTCTCATGCTCTTCTCTTTTTATCGGTCCAAGACTATGGCCTTTATGCAATGAAAGTTCTATGGAAGCTTTTAATTGCATCTTGTGAAAAGGTGTATCTTTGATTCTGCAGCCACGTGTATCTAAGAACTTACCGGAGGAATGTAAGGGCATTCTTCTACATCCCTAAATCTTCATTAACTATTATTTATTCCATGCACATCAGTGTCAAGCACTGTGTTAGGGATCTTAGAAAGCCTTAGCTTGTTTAATTGCCATATGATATTACTTATTTACTGCTTATTGTGTGTCACGTACTGTGTGACTAAGAGAACAGAGGGAAACACATAAAGAGATAGGACAAAATTCAAGATATTCAAGAATAGAATTATCAAAAAAGACAAATATGGTGGTTCCTAGAGAGTCACAATTGAGAATTAGGGTGAAATAGTAATAAAATGAGGATGACCATGATGATAATCTTGTTATTTTTGACTCAAGTCCTTAAATAGTGAAGTTATTTGATTCAAAGTCTTTTAAAAAGTCATTTTAAGTTGCCCAATTTCTAGGTGTTTTTGAAAATAATTTTATTTTATTTTTTAAAAAGATTTTATTTATTTGTTTGAGAGAGAGAGAGAGAAGGAGATAGAGGGGGAACACACAGGAAGAGTGAGAGGGAGAAGCAGACTCCCTGCTGAGCAGGGAGCCCGACGTAGAACTCAATCCTAGGACCCTGAGATCATGACCTGAGCGAAGGCAGACATTTAATCAACTGAGACACCCAGTTACTGAAAGTAATTTTAAAAACATAAGCTGAAATAGTTCTTGAATAAGAGGCAAAAACCAGTTTTCCCTACCTCAATTCATTTTGATGGCGCAGTATTTTCTTACCTCCTCATTCACCGGGACACGGTTAGATTGGAAACCAGTTTAACGATTACATTCTGGCTTTCCTCACCACTTACATTACTAATGAGGGCATGGCTGATCTTGGAGTAGCTGTTAGCTGGAGACTTACAAATGCCAATTTTATTCGGAAACGTCATTTTATTAACATATTCCACGGTACACATTTGGCTCAAAACACTTTTTCACAATTTAAAAATTATACATGTTAGTCTGTAACGGGAATCACACACTTCCACTTTGGAAGACTGCTTTCAGGTAGTAGCTTTACTAATCACATATGAAGACTATTTCAAAAAATAACTGACATAGAGCATTAACACATCATACTTTTTCTACCCAGATCCCAATATCCATTTAAAGACATCAATTCCACGTAAGAGCATTTCTTTTCAAATACACCACTATTCCTATGTTGGTTTAAAAGTTACAATATTTTGGGGCACCTGGGTGTTTCAGTAGGTTAAGCATATGCCTTCTGCTCAAGTCATGATCCTGGGGTCATGGAATTGAGCCCTGCATTGGGCTCCCTGCTCAGCGGGGAGCCTGCTTCTCCCTCTCCTTGGAGAAGAGCTTGTGCTCTCTCTCTTTCTCTCTGTCCAATAAAAAATAAAATCTTAAAAAATAAAAATAAAGATTATAATGTTTTATGAACACTGTGATGGGTAGAAAGGCCTCCCAAGATGTCCATGTCCTAATACCCCAAACCTACATGGCGAAAGAGACTTTGTGGATGTCTCTTTAAAGCCCTTGTGATGGGGGAGACTATCCTGGATTATCAGCATGGGTCCATTATAATCACAAGGCTCCTTATGAATGGGAGGCAGGGAAGTTAGTGTCAGAAGAGGTGTGACAGTGGAATCAGAGGTTGGGGCGATGTGGCCACACACCAAGGAATGTGGGCAATTTCTAGAAGCCAGACAAGGCAAGGGATGGTTTCTCCACAGGGGCTTCTACAAGAAGAATACAGCTCTTCTGTATTTGAAGACACCTTCTGACACCCTGATTTTAGCCCCATAAGACTCATTTCAAACTCTTGATGACCTGCACTGTAAGATAGTAAATTTGTGCTGCTTTAAGCTACTTAGCCTGTGGTAATCAGAAAGCATCAGTTGGAAACTAATATACCAGGGTTAGCTTTTATTTGGGTTAACTTTTCTTCTCTCTTTTATGACTCACTTTAGTTTCCATCTTCCTCTTCTTTCTCACCTTCTTCCCTCAATACCTATGGGCTTTTGGAAAAAAAGTGTGTAATGTATTTAAGATCTTGGTGTTCAAAGTGGAAGTGATGATTAATGAAAATAAATATCTCATCTGAAAGCATAGCAAAGTGTATTTTCAAAATATTTGCAACCATTATCTAAAAGAGCAAGAAGCCCTTACTCAGAAAAGTTACTCTCACATAATTGAAAGCTTTTTGTGTCAAAAATGTGCAAGCATTTAAAATGTTTCTGCTCTGAGGGATAAAAAAAAAACCTTATTACCTTGTGTATATTTTTATTGACACAGCTAGAGAGTAATGCCATATAGGGAAAAAAAAAGGTGCTTTTGTGTGCTGTTCTAGCTGGAAATCTCTTAGCTGACACTATCTCTATAAAACAGTAGAAATTAATGGGAAAAATTATAACCTTAAAGTACTATAAGATTTTGAAGTGTCCTTTGAATTAAAGTTTAAATTTTCTCATGATATCAAATGTATCTTTTCCAGGTTTGAAGTTTTGGAAATTAGAAACCAAAGGGTGAAATTAATCAGAATGTTCCTATCCTTCATCATACCAGATCAAATAAATTTGAATGGAATAAATTTTTTAAGCCTTTTTCTATTTAAAGGATTAAAGCTTAATTTTTCACTTTAGATAGTATATATCTGATCTAATATTTAGGTAAGCATGGTGGAATAACCCCAGATGAGTATATGACCTTGGAAAACCATTTAATGTCCCCTAATAACAGTCTACTTCTAGCATAATTTGCCCTAGCTACCTTGCAGGAAATAAGTGAGATAGAGTAAATTTTTAAAAATGTATTGCAGACTGTTAATTACTATTAAAATGAAAGAGATGACTCAAGAAGGATTCTGAAATATCCCATAGAATTGTAATACCTAGAAGTAAAATGTCCCCAAAAGGATTTCTTTTATTTTCTCATTTGGAAGTGTGTGTGTGTGTGTGTGTGAATGTGTTTATATCCCAGGCTGCTCATCACTCACTAATAAATTTCAAAAGATCTACAGATCTTCACAATAACTATAGGTACAAAATTTTATATACATTTATTTAAGCCTGTTCTTTTCAAAGTTAAGAAGTAATAGAAATTTACTTACTTGATTGTAGGCATTTAGATATCTAAAAAAACAAATGAGGAAAATTGTTCTAAGGCTCTAAAGATGTTGTTATGCTTTGAGTTAAGGTTCAGGTTGATCTTTTTAATATTGCAGCAAATTCACACATCATTAATCACTTCGAAGTGGCCCCAGGTCATGGTAAATGGATGGCCTAATAATTGGACGAGATGTTTGCTATTTCCAAATTATTGTCAATAAGTAGAGTAAGGAGGTGACAATTCAATAACTAATGATTATTAACTTAACTTTTTATTTTTCTAATGTTAATCAAGAACATAAGAAGTAGGAAGGTGACCCAGAGCATAACACATATAATTATAGACAAGCATGAAGACAGTAATAATCATGATAAAAGATGTGTTTATTAAAAACAACTCACATCTACCATTACGTATGAGTTGCTCTGTAGCTAGAGATATTGTTTCTGGGTGTCTAAACTGTGAGCACAGAACAAAAAAAGTGGGACTTAAGATATTTTCATTCTGAGGGAGCAAGAAAAGGGTGGATATAGAGTTTATGAAAAGTGGGATGAGGATGAATGGGGATTGAGCAAAATGGACTGCAGTAGGAGCAGTGTGCATGTGGAAATAGAAAAGAAAATGACATTCAGAGAAAACAATCCACATAGGGAGGGAAAAGGCAAGACGTCGAGAGGAAAGAAGATGGGGCTATATAGTCAATGCAACAGATTTAGACATCAAGGCTCTTAAAAATAACCAGATAGAGAATGTCTAGGAATAATGTCCTTTGACACCTACTGATAAGCCAAGATACAAAATGAACTGGAGAAAATTACAGAATGGTAGTCAGCATAAAGCATGGTCCACATTCTTAGAAGCCTGATCTCCTGGTATTAGAGGTGTTATAGGACAAGCTGGGGAGATATGGCAAAACATAATACAGTGAAAACCAAACATTAGCATTGGTTCCAGAAACCACCTGATCATCAAAGTAAAAGGAAGGATTCTCATGAAATGAAGAGTCTGGGAGTCCTGGACAGGTTTGCATAAGTGTGGGGTGAAAAGGGAGATAAAAGCAGATCAGAGGGAAATAAAGACAATAAGCAACCACTTTGATGTTCTTAAACTTCTGTTAGGACAGTGAGGCAAAGTGAAATTTGTACACTTACTGAAAACAAAAGATATGGCTTCAAATTCCAGTTTTGGTCTTGGAGGAGTATGGCTAGATGAGAAAAACCCTGGCTTTTCAATAAAAAACCTGTGTTCAAATCCTAGCCCAATCATGAACTAGTTAAGTAAGATCTTTTACAACACAAATTGTTGAAAGCCTAAGATTTTATTGTTTTTTTCATCTATAAAGTGAGGATATTAATAGCCCCTACCTCCAGATTATCGTGATAATTAAATGAGAAAACACATGAAAAAGTCATAATATTTATGTTGATGGTAAGGGTAGCTACACCATTAATGTAACTACAGAATCTTAAGAAAATCCCTGGACCCCTGTCCATTTTAGTTGTCCAATCTGTAAAATGGGAATTATATGGTAACAAACTGATGGTCTGGAGGGAGGCCTAAATGAGATCATTCATACAAAGGGTCTAGCACACAGCAGGCTCACAGTAAGTAGTAGGTACTATTATTTTAAAAGGCACTGGTTTCAAAGTAAAACAAGTTTCATTTTGTTCAGATGACAAAAATGTATTTCGAGGCACCAGGGTGGCTCAGTCGGTTAAGCATCCGACTCTTGATTTGAACTCAGGTCATGATCTCAGGGCTGCGAGATGGAACCCCGCATCAGGATCTGTGCTGGGCATGGAGTCTGCTTAAGATTCTCTCTCTCCCTCTCCCTCTCCTTCTGCTCCTTTCCTCTTCCCCTCCTCCCCCCTCTCTCCCATTCTCTAAAATAAAAATGTATTTCGAATGCCGATTTATTTTTTGGCATATATTTTCCATCATAGATGATGTATGTCATATTAAGGGGAAGGAACCCCATTGGTTGCAATAGTGATATTGATACTGTCCTTGGGAAAAGCACTAAGGATAAATAGCATCTGAAAGTCATTAGACCACCAAAATTCTGTCTGTTCAATTAACTTAAAACCTGCTTCTGATTTTCAAGATTCCATCCACCTCTTTTTAGCTATTATCATGTCTTCTGCTAATAAAAAGACATAGTGGTTTCCTCTTGGAGAGAGTTCTGGTTATACCAAGAGTTCCAAAATGTGTTCTCTGAAATAAGAGAAGGAAGAGACAAGTAAATTTATTTTTTAAAACACTGCCTGATTTCCAATACCCCTGGCTTCCTTCATTTTGCCATTGTTGTCTCTTGTGCTATATACAGCTCCTAGCGCCATGCTGGGTACATAGAAGCCATGAAATAAATAGTTACTCAGTTGCGTGCTTAGCAGCCTAAGACAGTTTTCCTGGTAATATTTGTTGTTTAGTTGTATTCAAAGACTCATATCAGCCATGTTTTTATAAACAGAGATTTAGGGTAGGTGCTTAACTCAAAGCTACATTATTATAATTGATTCCAAATTTTTTAAAAAATGCATGCACACACACACACACACACGCACACACACTTCTAAAACAGCTATAATTAGAGCAAAATGCAACCCCGTCTTCTTTATTGGGGATCCATATTGCTGTCATTATAAATGTCACTTTTCAGCACCATGTCTCTTACCAAACAGAGCTCAATTTGAAATGCCAGTTTTTTTGTGAAAAACTTTATCCATTTGTCCAAATGGTATTTGGACAAGAGAAGAGGTTTTTTTTCTTTGGGTTCATTTTCAGGTTGTTAGCCTAACCTAAAATAGAGCTTCTTTAAAAGTCTGCCCAAACGTTTACTTAAAACAGAGAAGGGACAGCTGAGTGTTGAGTGGTAGTGTTACATTGAGTGAAGACACGACTGTAAATAACTCTGCAGTTTGGAAATGAATGATGCTTTTGACAGAGACGATTATGTCGTATTGACAACATTGATGTCAAACGTGGAGTGAAAATATGAGATTGACTATCAGCAGTTCCCACCAGTGATCACTTGAAATAGCTTCTCTGAGATAAACAGTAGCAAATTCATTCCTCCAGTTCCCTTTACTTACACTCTTTCCTTCCCTCAGAGCTAGCTTAGTCCAGTTCCACTATGGGGGAAAGGGGTCTAGTGTTCACACTTCATCAAAGGAGAATCAAATACTCTTAGCTGTTTCTTTTTAAGCTAATTGTTTCCAGGGCATCATTAGTTACTTTCCCCTCTCCCCCAAAAAGGGAAGCCACAATACCTAAGAAAAAATGTCAAGCCCTGAACTTCTATAGGAGTAATTACCATTTCCAAGTTAGACCTAGTGTATCTAAAATAAGGTCTTTGTAATGAAAACCTCACATGGGGTTCTTCGCAGCCTTCAAAGTCATTGTTCACTTAATGGCTAAATACTGGCTTACATTTCTGGGTGGAGAATATTCTGCATGGTAAGTTTTCCAGCTTGGAAAAGTGTCCTGTACTGGAGAGTCTTGAGTAAATAATCTTTTCCATGTCTGTCTCTCCATTCCATTCATCTGTTGTATCACGGAGGCTCTTTTTTTTTTTTTTTTGACCAGAAATTATGCTCTTTTAACATACACTAAAAATGCTTGCATTCCTTAATATTCATATTTAAACATATAAAATAATTTTTGTGTTTATTAAGACTAGGATACGGAGTAGGAGTTAACGACCACATTTACATTCTACAGTCAGACAAATAACATTATATGTGTAAGATCTCTGAGCCAATAAATCTGGACTTGGTCAGAAGAATTTCGGGAGGAATTTCTGAGGGCACAGAATGTCTGTGAGGAAAACGTTTGGCCCCTCATTCTCAGAAGTTACAATGGGATATTTATCTTGGCATGGAGCAGTGTTACCCGCCCTTGTGTTAATCCTGTCATTGTGGTTTCTTGTGCAGCCGCGAGGCGATGATGCGGGCCATTCATGGAAGGCACACTTCTTATAATAGGTATGACCTTTCTGTTCAGGGTGGGGAGATGGATGGGTGACTTTTTTTGGTTTGTTTTGAAAAACAAATGGTGCAAGCTTTCCGTAAAATGATACGTGACTTTCACATGGTAAAGAAAGTATCCAGTATCAGAGGCTAGAACCGGATTCTTTGAAGCAAGTACCCCTCTGTGAAATATGTGTCCTGTTTTGGAAGGCTCAAAACTTAGAAAGGGATTTAAAATCACTGACGTAGAGATAGTCTCTTCATAGAGTGAAAAATAAAACCCGTCAGAGAGGAGAAACCTAAGAACACATTTTACATAAATAAAACAAAGTAATTAATTAGTTAAATGACAATAGTTGGTACTCTATTTCATTAAAAAGAATGTCCTCAAATGTAATTTAATAATTCACCTTTGCCACTGGGTTCTATAAATAAGAACATGTATTTTTGTTGTTGTTGTTGTTTTTTACCACAACATTTTAATCCATTCATGATAGGAGACTGATGGGGCGGAGAAGACAGCTTTTGATGTAAAAGATTATCTAAAGGCTACCTTCTTATAGGACCAATGTATTTATTTTCATTTCTTTTTTTTTTTTTTTAAAGATTTTATTTATTTATTTGAGATAGAGAGAGAAAGCATGAGAGGGGAGAAGGTCAGAGGGAGAAGCGGACTCCCCACAGAGGCGGGAGCCCGATATGGGACTCGATCCCGGGTCTCCGGGATCATGACCCGAGCCGAAGGCAGTTGCCCAACCAACTGAGCCACCCAGGCGCCCTTTATTTTCATTTCTTAAGTAGTACATGTTAACTAGGTTTTGTATTAACCACTAGTAAAATAACAAGTATTTCTGCCCTAGACTTGTCTCGTTTTACAGAAACATGGGAGCCCATTCATTCCTGAGGACTTGCTCCTTTTACCTCCGCTGCCTGGGTCTCAACTCCCTTCCCTGCAACATGACAGAACTGAACTAACTCACAGGTATGGTCCTTTTGGCTCTAAAATGGCATCAATTTATGATCCTTAATGAGAGAACTAATTCAGTATATATTCTCGTATAACTGTTTTTCTGTTCCAAGCTGAATTTTTCACTATTTTATTTTTTCACCTAATTTCCTGTTTTGAGATAGCTAATAAGGCTCCCCTCTTTACCAACAGTTACCTCTGTGGAATTTGTCTCCATTGTGTTTAGACAGTTTTGTTCATGTTCACAAAGTATGAGAAAATTTTATGCACACCTCCTATGTTGGCCTTTTGTTTCAATATCTTCATTGCACTCTAGTAGGTTAGAGTGATGAGAGAATTTGTATTTGTTCAGGTTTAGAAAATGGATGTATTAAAAGGCTTTGGCTGGTATTTCTCTCTTCCTGTCCTCTGTTGTTTCAACAGTATTAAAGAACACCAACAAGGGGTCCGGGCCGTGACTGAATAGACATTACTAAGTGGCAGATAGGAGTTTTCGCCCTTATGCTTACAATACAGTGGGGATACAAATAAATTTATAATTACACTAGGAATGAAAGGGTGAAGATACAGAAAAAGTAAGTGTCCTGGTACAAACGGTTTATATATATATTTTTAAAGATTTTATTTATGTATTTGACAGAGAGAGAGCGATCACAAGTAGGCAGAGAGACAGACAGAGAGAGGGGGGAGGCAGGCTCCCCTTTGAGCAGAGAGCCCGATGCAGGGCTCAATCCGAGGACCCTGAGATCATGACCTGAGCCAAGGGCAGAGGCTTTAGCCCACTGAGCCACCCAGGTGCCCCAGAAATGGTTTATATTATGGAATTGAGAAATACCTGTTTTAGAAGGTAGCCTTAAGTGGACTCTTGGTGAGAGAGCAGGAGTTAAACCAACATATGATTTAGAGGTAACTCATGGTTCTCAGAGGCAACAGCATGAACCAGGACTCTGAAGCAGAGAATGGTTGGTGCCTTCAAGTTGGCTAGTGTCAAATGACAGAAGATGAGATTAGAATAAGTCATATGGGAATTTCGTATTTTAAGAGTAGGGTGACCCTATAATTTATCATCCAAAATGGGATACTTAGAAAAATGAAAGTGGATTCTGCTGATAATTAAGCTAGGACAATAGGCAGAGAGAGATAGGATGTGTCCCCAGAAAACTGGTACAAATTGTTACCACTTCAAGAGAATAGAAAGACAATTAAATCCTTGAGGTAGAGGAATAATACAATTTGATATTTGTTTTTGAAAGATCATCCTGGTTACTGTGCATAGTGGACTGGAGGAGGACAGAAATGGAGGCAGATTCTTGCAATTGTCTAGATGAGGACTGAGATGATAAAGAGTGGACAGATTTTGGATATAAATAGGCAGTACAATTAGTAGAACTTGGTACCGGTTTGGATATAGGAAGGGAGAAGTAGAGGGTTGTCAAATGACTCAGGTTTCTATTGCGTATAACTGAGTGAATGGAAGTGTGTTTTATTAAGCTATGATAAAATTAAAGAAGCAGATTTGGGGCAGGAATGGGGAAAGATCAAGGGATTATTTGGGAGTTCCTTAATATGAGATGGCTGATGAATCTCCAAATGGAGAAGTCATGGAGAAAGCTATACTTGGAATAGCGATCTATGTAGTGGATGAAAATCTATGGGTTGTAAACATTTTGGGTGCCACATTCAGCATGAGAATATCTGAGGTTATTGGGAAGGGATAGGAAAGTGATGAGAAAATATTGCCCAGGAGTGAGTCCCGAGGATCACAAAAATTAAATGATAGGTAATGAAGGAAGGAACAACAAAGTCTTTTGGACAATTAGGGGGAAGTATGCTCTACACTTCTCAGAAGGCCTCAGAGGAATTAATATCTTTAACCCTCTGGCCTTCCACATGGACCCTGATAACACATTTCTATTGCTTTTCTTACTCCACTAAGTCCCTAACACCTGTCCCCTTGGATCACCTTTCACATCAACTATTTGCACACCAGACCTTACCTTGGCCTCTGCTTTGGGTGTGAGAAGGAAGAACCAAAGGAATAGAAATATGACCAGGAGAGTATATGATTGCAGAAGCAAAAAGGCTATGTCAGAAGGGAATGGGTGGGAAAAGATTTTGAATGCTGCTCAAAGGTTGAGTAATGCAAGACCTGGTTTGATGATAGAAATCAGTGGTGATCTGAGAAGGAGCTGGGATTGTGGGGTGTAAGCAAGATTGCTCTGGGGAGATTGGGGTTGAACTTGGGTCTGAAGGGAAGCTGAGAAATTAGATACTAATTGGGGATGTAGAATCAAGGGAATTTGGTTTGTTTTGATTCTCTTTTTTTTTTGAACGTGAGAACTATTAGTATGTGAATGCTGATGGAATGATCCATTGGAGAGAAGTAGAAGAAATGGGAAAGGGGATAGTGACCTGAGACACAGAACAGGTAGAATTCTGAAAGAAAGGAGTAAGAGGGGAGACAAGTGGATGATTGCAGATGTAGATGTGGTAATGAGAAAGTAACGAGGAATGTGTTATGTGGTTTCTACGTCCTCGGGGAACTTTGAAACAGGTGATGTGCCAAGAACAAAAGAGAGTTGGACAGTAGGAGGGACACAGACAAAGTGTTGACCAGTCGCCATGGTGGTGAGGGGGAGATCACTTTGGACTTTCAGTGTTGAATGAGCATTTGAGGGTAGTGACCATTAGTGAATCATGATCACCTTCCCTGCTGTAAGACTTTGGTCCAGCAGTGTTTAGCTCCGTGGATGCTGGCCTGGAGGAAACGCGTTGCTGGATTCATCAGTGGGTTTTGCAAACTGGATGTGATGGAAGGAGAAAGCGCCCAGGGAATAGAGGCTATTTGCAAAAGATTCATTATAAAGAAGGGCTCTGGAACAAGGGCTATTGAAGGAAGGAAGTGAATTCCTGAGGGGATTGGTCAATAGAAATGAAGCAATAAGGATAAAGGATTGCAGTTCTCTGCGAGGTCAAAGAATGGTCACACTGGGAATGCTCTAGAAGAATAAAGGTGTGATAAGACAAGAGGATTTTGGAAAGAATGATTCTTATGGTATGGTATGGTATGGTTTTTGGTGATGATCTCTGTTAGGTATTAAAATTCACTCGATTCCTACAAATTCTGTTCTGTGCTGTGATAGGGCCCCCCAGGGATAATGTACATTTTCTTTTGTCTTAGAAAAATCACCTTTACCTTTTCCTTATTTCTCAAAGGCACTCTTTTGAGCTGGACTTAGATTATCAGCTTCTCTGTTCCCAGAAGGTGTCATGAATCTGAAGTGGTTTTCTATGGTTCTGGGAGCCATACCTGTCTCCTTCTGCTTTACCCTGAGACTTCAGCAATAGACCAAGTTGAGGAAATCCTGATACTGAAAACAAATGTCATTGTTTTCTCAAAGGAGTTTATGATGTTCAATTCCAGCAATATACCAACTGTCATCTTATGTTCCCTATATGCCAAACTATTGATATGTATGTAACTATGTTATTTTTTTTTTCTCTTCTGTGTGTGTTTGCTGGAAATGGCTTCCTCCGTTGTCTCATATTCCTCTTTCCAAGATGGTTCAAACACCATTTTCTGTGCACTATCCAACTCGACTATTCCTGAGCTTCTTCTCAGTCTTGTGAGTCATTCATCTTCTGTGCTGAAATGGAATTTTATACTTTATCTTCAGTCTTACTTTATTATAATAATTTATTTACATGACTGTCTCTTTACTTGACTGAGGTTTTTTTTTGTTTTGTTTTGTTTTTGAAGGCAGGGAACATGTTTATTCATCTCTGTTTTCTGAATGCCTCGCCTAATTCCTGTCATATTTTAGGTGTTAAGCAAATATTTGTTTAAAAAAAATTAAGAAATGAACTGATGAATTCCATTTACCTTTTTATAAAGCATGCAGCCATCACTAACAACCATCATGATATGAAATGGCACATACAGTCATAAGCTTGTTTGCTGACTCTTACATTGTTGACTGTCAGAAGAAAAGTGTCACCAAACACATTTTCATAATGAAGCAAATCTATAATCTGGCATTTATACCTCCTGTGCTGCTGTGGCCTGAGTGTAGTTTAGGAGGTGGAGAGAAAGGGGAGACAATGCCGTTCTTCCCAATTTATGAGAGGGCTGAGGAACAGAGATTAAAATGCAGAATGGCAATCAGATTAAAAGGGCTGATGAGATCCTAAATACATCCCTCAGGCCACAGGGGAGCCCGAGGGAGCAATCTTGGGAGGACTACAGGCCATGGAGGGGAGGGAAAAACTAGGCTTCCTACCACTAAAATAACAAGAGATAAAATGAAACCCACTTATCTGATTTTAGAATTTGATCTGGACATAGAGACCTTCAAATTATTTATTTATACATAGTGATATCAAGCTCTATCTACTTCCACTCCAAAGGGAACTCTTAAATAATCAAATAAAATGTTGAGGTTTCCTGCCTGAGTTACTCAAAGAGGAAGAAGAAGAAGAAGAAAAAAAGACACAATAGGTTTTTGAGATACGCTTTTTCTAATAATATATTTTTAAGTGTGTGTCAAGAATTATTGTTTAAAAAAAAGAATTATTCATTGTTTTATTTTTTTCAACATAAAAAGATTCACTTTTTACTAAGTCCATTTCTAGGCATCAAATCTATGTATTTTCAGTTTTATGCAAGCCTAAATACAAATACTTCCTTTTATCTTTATGTTGTGGACAGTAAGACATTGGCTAAATGAGAAAATCCTTCAAATGGATCAATTTTCACTCAAAAGTGGGGTTTAAATGTTTATATCTTCTAATTTACAATAAAAACCCATTTTAAATTATTTTAAGCACTTTTTAGTATACATCTTAGATACTTAAGTAGCATGTTTTAATGATGCCAATCTTCCAGTCACAGCAGCTTTATTTTGACTTTAAAAAGATATTTCCTTTTTAACAGAGTTGCTTAAACTATTAAATCTGTTACCAGTTTCAGAAGAATGATGGGGTAAATGATAGATATTTTTCTACATAGGGAAACTGAGGGAGACAATCTGACTTATCAGAGGCCATGGCCAAAACTTGGGAAGTATATAACTAAATTTGTGTTTACAAGACACATTAGCAAATTAATGATACACATAGATTTGGATACCCTGGTGCCAAGTTTTATCTATAGGTCTGTCTTTGCTTCTTTCTTCTTTTTCAGAGAGTCTAGGTTTAGAGATGGGGGGGGGCATCCGTGTGGCTTCACAATATCGAGGCATGATGTCAGATTTAAACATGGAACAAGGGAGGAAATAATAAAAGAGAACAACAAAAAGAAACAGGAAGTTAGGATGATAGGGTAGAAGCAAAGAAAGAAGGACAGTGTGTGGGAGAGATCTATATACATGGCTGGGATTTTAGGGTTCCAATGTTCACTTCCAGCTCCCAGCCAAGTTCCTGCTCAAATGGGCCCATTTTCGACAAAAGGCAAATAAAATGTCTCCTGATGACAGTCAGATAAACAGGTTCGTAAACTTGCTTAATTTGGAGTGTCAAAGAATTATGACAGTAATGGCGATACACACCTATATAAGCCAAAGGTTAAAAGTTCGGGATGATGGGAGCCGATGTGAACAATTGCCAGATATTCCAGGCTGAGAGGCAGAAAGTAAACTTGAGATTGGGGTTTCTGCACTGGAAGAGAAGGAAAGATGAAAACAACAACAATGCCATGCATAGTCGCTCCTGATTCCCATACTTCTAAGCAGAATAGAAGTCAACTTCTAAACATCAAGTCGTTGCTTCCAGATGGTTGATTTTCTACATTTATTTGGAAAATCCCTTTCTTTTTGGGATTGCCACCCATTACGTTATACTGTGTTCAGTGTTTCCTCATGGACGTTTTCTACCAATCAGCAGGGCGTTTGTCCACATTAGAATGAAGCACCGCTGAATGTTTTTCCACAGCGATTTCAATCACCATCCTAAAGGTTCTCCACAGTTATGTGGAAGACGCGTCAGCACCTTCCTGTAACGTCTTCAACCCCGATGATCTTCATCTTTCCTGCTATCCCATCACTAGTTCCTCGCTCAGGACTGCTGTTCAGCCAGCACACGGCGCGGCCCTGGATGGGAAACACTTTCTGCCCAGATGCTCCCGCCCCTCTGCCAGTCCCTCCATGCCCACAAGACCTCTCCAGAATTCTCCACGGTCCAGATCCCCAGTCCTGTGTGGAGGAACACCAGTCCTCTGCTCCAGCCCAAGGGGCGACCATGCCTGACCTCTCCAAAGTGATCATGAAATGTTTGCACGTCAGTCCTGTCCATGGCCATTCACACAATTTTATCAACATCTGAGACACCTTCGCCTCTGGAATTACATGCCTCTCTTTAGACTCTAATCCCCCAATTCTGTCTTTCCACTTGTCTTATTCCTTTGCTCTTCTTTGGCTGTTCTGAGCCCCCCCTCTCAAAAGTCCTCCGTTGACTCCAGACATCAGCTTTCCTCTACCTTCACTTTCTTTCTGTTAAATCTCTATTACTTAAACTCCATTTTCTCCAGGAAATCCTTTTTTTTTTTTTATTGCCTTGTGCCTCTACCACATCTGCTCTGTAAAATTTAAATTAAACCCACAATCCATCTTCTCTGATCTTACAACCACCCAGGCTTCGGGAAGAAGAGAAAACCAAGTAATTGTGCACAGAGCGTCACACATCAGCGTTGCGGGCGGGGAAAGGCAGGTTACAGTCGTGGTAAACTCCTTTGTCCCTTATTACTTACTCCAAATTCTTTTCTTTTTTTAAGATTTTATTTATTTATTTGACAGAGAGAGAGAGAGATCACAAGTAGGCAGAGAGGCAGGCAGAGGGAGAGGGGGAAGCAGGCTCCCCGCTGAGCAGAGAGCCCAACTTGGGGCTCCATCCCAGGACCCTGAGATCATGAGCTGAGCTGAAGGCAAAGGGTTTAACCCACAGAGCCACCCACTTAAGGTGCCCCACTTAATCCAAATTCTGACCTTGCTCCTGTTATGCCTAACTTGCCTCCCGGGGTAGCCACTTCACTTTCACGAGAGATCTCCCCCTATTTTGGGGAGATAACTCAGCGTTCTCTGGCAGGAATGCACTCATCTCCGGTTTCGAGATTTTTGGCCACTTTTTTATTTCCTTCCTTTCAGAGCTGAGGGAAGAAGTTTCCCTCCTTGGTCCAAGGCTGGAAGCTGCCTATGTTTTTGCTTCTTTGTTTGTTTGTTTGTCTGTCTATTTCACCCTTCCCATTACCTCTCAGTCTCTCCTCCAATAATGACTCTTTCTCTGCACTGGGTTGTTTCTCTAAGCCTGAAAATGTGCTTGCGCACATCCCATTTGAAAAAAGAAAGCCCGGCCCCTCTCTACCTCATGACTCTTCTTGCTACCACATAGTTTGTCCTTTCACAGGATCATTTTGGTTAGTCACCCCGCTCCCATTCACTCTGCAACCTCATCAGTCATTGAAGCCATTCTAATTAGGGTCCTCATTGTTTTCCCATTTGTCAAATACAGTGGACATTTTTTTTTTTACTTTTATTTTACCTGTCTGAAGCATGTGACACTGTTAACTTCCTTTGCCTGACACTCTTGACCTATAATATCTTCTGCTTTACTTTCTTTCTGTGTGACCACTCCTCAGCTTCATCCAGTTTCATCTGTCAACGAAAGCATTTATATTCCCCTGGACTATATTAGTCCTGGCTTCTTCAAATATTTCTGGATGATCTTATCTAAAACAAAGTTTTAAGAATCATCTGGATGATATTTTCATCTGTCTATGGAATATCTCCAGCTAGCTAATGATGATGGCATTAAAAAGAACAGGAGTTATTAATATTACTGGCATTTATTAATCACTTCCAGGCACTGTACTAAGGTATTTTCTTATATTAACTGATTTACTTATCAAAATGCCTGAACTTTCCCCCCACTTTTACATCTGAGAAGTAAAGCAATTTGCCATGTCACACAGAAGTTAAGAGCCAGAGGTAGGATTTAAATCCAGCTTATCTGACCCCACAGCTCATACTATTAACCATTTTACTAAACCTGAGATATGCAAAATTTAACTCATATTGTCCAAATTATTACTCTTCGTGTATAGGCTGTTTCAACAAATATAAACGTTGTCAACAGAACCCAAAACAGAAAACTGGAAGTCATGTTAGATTCGTTTCTTTTCCCAAGCAATAAGCCACTATGTCCCATTAAGCTTTATACTTCTTCCTTATATTCTCATCTAATGGTAGTCAGTTCAGTGTCTCATTATTTCTCTCCTGCCCCACTCAAAAAGCTTCCCAATTGGATTATGCACCTCCTTCTAGGCTTGGTCTTCCAATTTATTCTCTAGGAACTATTTATCTTCCTATGTCATATATCTGATTATATCACTGTTCTGATAAATCCCTAATGACTGCCCGTATCCTGCAGCCATGTTTCTAAAAGTGAGTTTTATGTTTTGCCTTCCATCAGAATCACCTGGAGAGCTTGTTAGAAGGCAGAGGCTCAGAAAACACACACACACACACACACACACACACACAAGCCAGCAAGCAAGAAAAAAGAAAATAGATGTTGAGGAACCACACCAGGATTTCTGAATTAGAACTGATGGTGGAGGGACCTAGACTCTGTTTTTAAAGATTCATTTCTTTATTTTAGAGAGGCAGGTAGGTGGGGGAGCAGAGGGAGAAGAAGAGAGAATGTTAAGCAGACTCCCTGCCGAGCATGGAGCCCCATGGTGGGGGGAGCAGGAGGCTTGATCCCATGACCCCGAGATCATGACCTGAGCCAAAATGAAGAGTCGGATCCTCAGCTGACTAAGCCACCCAGGTGTTCCTAGACTCTGTACTTTTTTTAAAGATGTTATTTATTTATTTGAGAGAGAGAGAGAGAGAGAGCAAAAGCAGGTGAAGGGGCAGAGGGAGAAGCAGGTTCCCCACTGAGCAGGGGATGTTCCCCCCCCCCCACATGCTGGGGTCAATCCCAGTACCCTGGGATCATGACCTGAGCCAAAGGCAGACACTTAACTAACTGAGCCACCCAAGTGCCCCTAGACTCTGAATTTTTAACAAGCTCCACATGTGATTCTTTGTCATGCTAAAATTTCAGCGTGTCTGCCTCCAGATCAGGTGCAAACACTTCAGAGTTGCCAATAAATACCATCTGACACTGGCTTTAGGTCTTTTTTTCTTCTTCTTCCGGTTCTTTGCGTTCCTCTACCTACTCTCCGCAGGTCAGTACCTCGGACTTGTTGCGTGCTCCCTCTCAGGCCAAGCTTTTGTAAGTTCTGGTGACTTCATATGTGTTTTGTCTTCTACCTGCTGGTCCTTTTCTCTATATGTCCAGCAATTCATGTGAGTGTGTGCGTTGCCTACTTGGAGTCCTCCTGAGACTGAAAGTTTCTCCCAGGACCCTGCCTGCTGTATAGTTAGAGAAACTGTGGGTCCTGAATTCTCCACGTGAAAAATACTATTCCAAGTTCGGCTTGTGTGAAAAACCAAGGTATGGCTGAGAACAATGGAATTAATGTGCACTTGGTATGTACTCAGTACGTAGGTCCTTGGATCTTTTAGCAATTTCTGTTTGGCCCACGACTGACTGGTTTGTGATTAAGCTTTTTTTTTTTTCTTTTATTTATTTAACAGAGAGAGAGATCACACGTAGACAGAGAGGCAGGCAGAGAGAGAGGGGGAAGCAGGCTCCCCCCCGAGCAAGGAGCCCGATGTGGGGTTCGATCCCAGGACCCTGAGATCATGACCCGAGCTGGAGGCAGAGGCTTTAACCCACTGAGCCCCCCAGGCGCCCCTGTGATTAAGCTTTCTTAAGGGAAATTTCATGTTTATCAGGATATCTACAAATAAGCGCACCAGTGCAAGTGGAATTCAAAAAACCTATTTTGATCACCAACCAAAAGCTCTAATTAGAGAAATATTTGGAGTAATTTAATTGAAATCTCTATAAGGTTTGTTTATATCGATGTTTCCTATCCCTGGGAATACGAATAATCCAGGGGATGGAGGGATGTGGGTAGTCATGTTTATGCACTTGATGTTGAACTAAGCTTTACTCGTCACAATTTACCTGTAAATGTGTGATCCTTTCTTTCCAGATGAGAAGATTGTGGTCAGAGATGCCCAGAGGCTTGGAAGAGTCACCTAGCAAATAGGAGACAAATCTGGAATTTGAACACAGGTATGTTTGTCTTTCTGTTATATCTGGTTGTCTTATATTGGAGTACATGTATATGGAGATTTTGCCTTAATAAGTAAAAACTTGGACATTTTTTTTTTTTCCGGTGATGAGTGGAAATGTTCTGTGGAGTTTTTCCGATAAAAGACAATTTGCTTCACGTAAATTAGTTTGTTTCTTCAGGTTTTAGAAAATGACATTAAGGACAATATATTTTGTTTTCGAAGCTTTTCCAGTAGATCTTTAGCCTTCAACCAGCACGGGAAAGAGTTCTCCATTGCCCGTAAATTAGTGAAGGTGCCATGTGATGCTATTAATGGATTTGCCAGATTGGTCACCTGACTAGGGGTAACATGGGGAAAACAACACTAAGGGCTAAATTCAAGGATTTTCCTACACCCATCCTTCCCCTCCCTTCTCAGCACCCTCTCCCTCCCCAAACATCATCTCCAGGAAACTGGGACAGCTGGTTATCCATCTCATTTTCCTCACAGTTGCGTGCTGACTCTGTCACCAAGCTGTGCGTTTGCTAGAACAGTTGATTTTCTTTATAAGACTGATGAAGAAGAGCAAGCAAAAGTCTTATTGTTTCTCTTAAGGTTCATCATGGTGTATGCGTGTGGGTGTCGGGGTGTGTGTGTCTCCCCCTAAGTGGGGGAAGCTATTAGGAGAGAGCCAGATCTCTCTAATGAGCCTAGAGGTAATGCAAAATTCATGTGTTTTCACCTGCAGCTGGGTAAAGCCTGGTGCACAAACAGAAAGGGGGAAGGCAGGAAGGGTTGGTTATTTATGATTTTGCTGAAGCAGGTACCCTGGCTGCTACTGGGCATCCTGACCCACTTGTTCATTTTTTAGGAAGAAGTGAATACTTTCACTGGGAGAAACTCAAGCATCAGATTTGCTCCTTGGAGCATTAATAAAAGGGCTCAGTTAGCTTCATCTCATTATTTTACTATGAGTATTGACTTTGGCCTAGAGTCATGTATAGATAAAATGGTGCAAGGGCTTGTCCTAAGTGATTACTCAGAATTACAAATCATTTCACGTGTAACTGAATCCTGCAGTCTAGTTGGCACTCTGCCCCTCAATTCTCCCCCTCCCCTTTCTCTAATAGGAGCGCAAATCCAGCTTTGTCTGAAGAGGCAATTAATCTTATTCACTGAAAGCTGAATTTTAATTCACCAGCATGTGGAGGACATATCTGCCTATCACACAGAATTAGTTTAACAGAGAATTTAGAGAAAAAAAATATTGGAGGTCTTGGCATTCTTGAGCAGGCAAAATATCTTGTAGGTACATTCCTTCATTAGCCATCTACATGCCATGGATAAGCTTCCTTTTGTACTAATAACTCTATTAGGGTAAACTGGGTTGCTTGTGTATTTGGAAATGACCGATTACATTTTATGTTCTGTTTAACAAAACCAAAACAAGAAGCCCCACAAGATAGGTGTGTTTGGGGAGGAAAACGAACCTAGGTGAGAAAGATAAATTCTAGTTTCCTAGAGATTCTCAAAGGCTATTATTTTTAAGGGCACGGTTTAGAGATGATCAGAAAAATAAAGGGACACATAAAAATCCGAGGAAGCCTACATCCATCCAAATCAAACTCTATGGAGGAGTGAGCAGGAAGGTACAAAGTGGCAGGATTACCCGCGCTATAAGGGAGATGCTCATGTAAAATTTGTTTGGCAAATACTGGGTGTTTCTAATGGCTCAGCGCTATATTTTAGCAATTTTCCCCTGAGTAAGACCTCAGTGTTTGGTCTGAGGTTTGTTTCACATGTAGACAAAGTGTGTGTGTGTGTGTGTGTGTGTGTGTATTTTTTTAAACTTCCTGAAACAGTTTCTTAATTCAAGTTTCTTAATTTGGACCAGAATAAGACTTAACACATGCCCACGCTCAGTTAGATATCAAATTGCCATAAGGTCAGAAAACACATGGGCTCTGGTTTGTACTTCTATTTAACACAGCACTGCTCAAAGGCTACCTTGTGGTGCTGGCAGATATCAAAACATGTAACTGTCTCCTCCCCAGCGGAAGAGGGGATTTAATAAAGTACAAATGATCCTATGTAACCAATGATAATTAACATGGCATAAATCTTAAGGGTTGACTCTAAGGGAATTAAAAAGGTGCTATTGGTTTTTTGTTTTTGTTTTTTGTTTTGTTTTGCGGCTTTCTCTCATCCTGGTGTCATACCCCTGGAATTAACCTTCCTGATTCCTTCTATCGCCTCTTCCAGAAATGCAGAATACTTATGAATGAGCTAAGGACTCAGGAAACAATGGAACTTTTTTCAAAACTGATCCTAATGCTCCAAAAGGTTTTTTTTTGTTCTACTGTCGGTGGGTCTGGAATGGGAGTGGAACACGGGCGGGGAATCTATCAGATTAAGTGTGCCTAATGGTCGCCAAATGTCACAGTGTAACTGTTCAACCACAGGGCTGGGAAGTCACAAAGCTTTATTGCCTTGTCAAACCATTCGCGGTGCTGAAACTGACAATCGTTTTTAAAGGAAACAATTTAAAAATTCAAGGTTTTTACATTATGAGCAGAAAATACTGCTTTATGTAGTGTCGAGGCCGTAAAGACGGGTTTTTGGAGTCCCTTGTGTAAACTTTGCATTATCTATATAATGTTTAGAATTTAAATTACACAGATTTGGAATTTTGATATGTGAACGCCCAGAAGCACATGTTTGCAAATAAACACTTGCAAATGTTCCAAGACTTAAATGACGCATTGAATGCCCAGCGGTGTTAGTGTTCATCCATTATTTATTTACTTAATTTTTTGTAAGCTCTGCTACTATACAAGGTGCTTAAGCTTATTTTGAGAGAAGAGGGGGTCTTTTGCATTTCTTCTGATAACTTTATGTGAGATTTTCAGTGCTGCAACTACTTGACCTAAAAAAAAAAAAAAAGGGTGGGGGGAGACAAAATGAAGAGGCATCCCTTTCAGTATTTCTTTTTGCTCCTCAAAGTGTATGAAATCATCTCTTCCATTCCTGGCAGACATGCCATTAAACCTGTGCACTCTAAGGGAGCTTCTGGGTGATCTTCAACTTGTCCCCTCATTTCTGCTTGGTGGGGCTCATCAGTAGTGTCCTTTCCACTATGAAGGTGAAGAAGGCCTCCATCAGCACCTCCTTTTGGAGGAAGGCTTATTTCTCCTGTCTTTTTCAAAAGATGTGAGTTCTGCTCAGAATTCTTAATGAGATCCCAAATAAGTAGGTATATTTCCATGCAGAACTATTCCTTCCAAGCCTCTAAATCTCTATCTGGATTGTTCTGAACATTCCCAGTATCTATCTATTGGCAGTCTGTTTGTTGAGGGGAAAATTGAGGTTTTAGTGAATATAAAATAAGTAAACTTCATTCAGGGTTAACGAAGTTCGACGTACAACCTTACAAATCAGGTTCTAGTATACCTATTCACAGGTTGGAAACAGCTCTATTAGTTATGTGTCCTATATTTTGCTCAAAGTAGAGTGGATAAGATTTGAACAAAGACTTGACTCTAGATCCTACTCTTTAAACTACTTTGCTATCTTGCCTTCTTATAAGCTACAGAAAAAAAAAAATTTCAACATTTTCATAAAGTGACCAAAATGGAAAGCAGAGAGATAACTAAAGTCAGCAGAGGAATTTCTTTCCATATCTTCAAATAGCTAGATTCCATCTCTGTTGTCCATGAGTGGAGATTTTCACTAGATTTTCAGATTCCTCGAGCCTCTTGACAAGAAATCCTAGAAGTGTAAGGGTCTCAAATAAGGATTAGCTTTCTCTAGACATGAAAATGGATTGCTGGGTTTGTGGGTGCAGACTGTGAGTGTTAAATTCATTTTGAGGAATGTTAGAGTGCTTGGGGTTGTTAATTCATCAGAAAACAAATATCCAAGACACTATGGGGCTTTTAAAAATTGTCATATGTATGGTTAAGTCTGAAGGTGGGAGATCTTGGGGTTGGGGAAGCCAGCAGCCCAACCACATCATTAGATGCAGATTCGGTTCTCATTCTGTCATCTTCATCATGAAAACTATTACTCCTACGGGTCTCAAGATGGCCACTCCTCTCCAAGCATCACATCTTTATACACCAACACCATAGGCAGGAAAAGCAACTGCCTGTGTCTTGTGTGTTTTTGTTAAATAAGTCTTCCATGGAAGTACCTCTAGAATATTTCCCCTCCTATACCATCTATTGCTATTTACAGCGTGATTGCCTATCTACCCCAAGACCAGTCATTGGTAGAGAGAATGGAATGCTTCCCTCTGATTAACTTAGATACAGTTATAAGGATTTCCTAGAGTCCTCTCGTCTGAGGGGCCCCAGAACAAATCCGATTTCTGCCATCAGAGTATCCATAGGGGAAATCAGCTCCACTGGGTGTCTGAGGCACCCCCAGTACTGCAAAGAGGGAAAAAATGAAGCATGCAGGAATCAGGAGAAGCTCCTTCGTCTTCTAGAGTCCCTCCAGCACCCTCTACTAACAAAGATGAACCTCGTGCCAGCTGGGAAGGGAGAAATGTTCCAGTAGCACAAGCAGGCAATGAAGGGTGGCTTTGGGGCTAAGAGGCAATAAATTGGTAACTGGCACAGTTGGTTTGGCTGTCAAATGCTAGCTCTTTAATGAGGGCCTTCTGAGATGCTGACGACACGAACACCCAAGGAGGCTTTATGAAAAGAAAATGTAACACACAAAATAGTTACCTGGAGAACTTCTTTCAGAAGTTCCATTGTGGGTTCTGAGAGTGATAGCTAGCACTCTGAGAATGAAAGCTATTTTTTTTGACTCCTAGAAATAGATTAGACATCCCTAGGTCTTTTGTTGATATGTAAAAATATATAATAGATGCATAAAATTTCTACCTATAGGTACATATGGTTGTATTATGTCTGTAATTTTTTAAAAGAAGAAGAGAAAAAGACATTGGAGAAATTATTTTCTGTAGGAAAGTAAGTAACTTTATATTGGAGTCCAAATAATAGTCCCCAAAATCTTTGTGATTGAAAAACAGGTTGGAGAGAAGAAAAGACAGAAGGAATATCCATGGGTTCTGGGTATGTCACTTGACAGCCTAATATCCTAAGGTGTGTCCTGACTCCTGTCGCCCTTGTAGTGCATCTGTGGAGAGAGGACAAGTGGGCAGTGTGCTAAGGTTGACCCTCTATCTATTCCTTCATAATTGCATCAAAATACTTATCAAATTGCTCCATGTGCTAGGCACTGTGTTCGGTGCTGGAGTGAGGAATAGGGAGTGTGAGGAAACAATAGGAGGGAACAGGAAGGTGAATAAAACTCTAGATGAACTTTGGAGCCTTAGTCCTGGACAAAACAAACAGGTTCTGTCAAGATCCGTGAACTGTAATACAGTAATGTATAACTTTTTTCAGGAGGTCCAGCAGGAACTAGTAGATGGGAGGGGTTCGTGTCCTCTGTATTGTTCTGTCTTGTCTGTTGCAATTCCCGTAACTGAGTCCTCCTCGGGAGGGCCTTCCCAGTGGAAAAGACCCCTGATCTTTATTTCCTGCCCTTTTCAAATAGATGTTCTAGCCATAAAAAGACTGTAGAGACGGCTCCTTTTTAGATGAATCTGATTGTCATCAGCCCTCCAGTTCCTTAAGGCAGATGAAAGCCCGCCTTCTACCACAAGAAGGCAACTCCTGCAAGATCATCTATGCACAACCATATTTCTAGTTGAAAGAAGGCTTAGCTGTAAGAATATTGGTATATACAAAAGCTTCTGACTTACAGTGAGATCGAATAAAGCTATTGTTTATCCGATCCGTTCTCTGAACCATTTTTAAATAAAAAGTACTCAAATGTATATAACCAAATGGCTCTCCAATAAAATGTGCCATAGGCCCTAAAGACAACTTCACAGAAGTTCCAGGGTTTTAACATTATCTGTATTGTTGGAATAAGGAAAGCCTCCTAAAGTGACTATTTTGAATGCTCCTTTATACAATTACTCAAAAAGTGATTGACCTAATTTACACTTCAGGGGACACCTCCTATAAAACAGATTCCCTTTCCCTCTATATCTGTACCTGGTTAATGATCCAGCTGATGGTGGCTAGAATAAAACTTGTTGGATGCTCAGCATTTAAGGAAATGAAATATGGAGAAATGGGAACTCTACTGAGCTATCATGTGCAGTATCCAGAAATCAAAAGGCGAGTGTGGAGGGGGAGTGGGAGAAGAATAAGAGGAAGAGTGGAGGAGATGAAGAAGATAAGCAGACATAGAAAAAAGAAAAAGTACTTTCTGAAATTCTGGTGGGTTGTTATGAAATTTACAAGGAAAACGACTGAAAAAGAATTCTAGGTATTTGTATGAAGAGCTAGCACATGGAGGGATAACACCTTTGAGAATTGTTGGCAACAGAGCTTTAAACGATGTTATACTTATTGTGAAATTGCATTGCTTCCCCTTATTTCATGGAGCGTGTGCCTTTCGGGAGTCTGGTTAACATAGTTGGGTTGATGATTATGTTGTTTTAACATCCTGTGGTGAAAACAATCTGGCAAACTAGCCACATTGCAGGACGAGTCTTAAGGAAATTTACCAAAAGCCAGCAAGCTGCTCTCAACTCTGTACTACTTGGTGGCCCAACTGAGAACATGACTGGAAACACTTGAAGAGCTTACACTGTGATAATCTGTCAAAATACACTGAACATCTAACTTGTAGGATGCTCAGTACTTGTTATTATCAATTTATAAATATCATGGATAGAATTCTGGTTGACACTTTAGACATGCTGGATGCAAAGGTTAATAAGGTATGAATTCTTCTTCCAAGGAGCTTAGAAGTTGGCATGTCAAATAAACGTTAGGCTTCCATAAGAGGAAATAAGACCTAAAAGCTATGCTTCTATGGCTATTAAAGAGTCACTGGGTCTTGGTAACTATTTTCCACTTAACCTAATAATTTAATACGGCATGTGACTTACTGATAGGACTGACAAGTTCGACCCTGTAGAATTGCTCAAGTTCTTTGGCACTGGTTTGAAACAGTCTGAGACTGGACAGCAGTAAGTTGAGAGTGAATATGGGGCAGGGGTATACAAAATACATTCTTTTTAGCAATTCTATTTGACAAATTTTTGAGGCTTTCACATTATGTATCAGTAGTAGATCAGGGGTTACTCATCCTAGCACGGGGAGTCACGGAGAGTTGGAGAGAGGTAACTTGTGGAGCTCTGGGAGGAAGGTGTGTGGTTCAGGCGATCTGAGTTAGATCATGGAGATAAGGATTTTCACCAACAAACACTGAGTGATTGCCTCTCTTTAGTGGGCTCAAGTTCTAAATGCATCAGAGTTTGGATTCCTAGAAGCAGGGGGAGAAAAGCAAATGACTTTTGAGTTATTAAAGATGGTCTGGGAGCAACTGGGTGGCTCAGTTGGTTAAACATCAGACTCTTGGTTTCAATTCAAGTCATGGTATCAGGGTCCTGAAATCCACACCGCATTGGACTCTGTGCTGAGCCTGGAGCCTGACTGGGATTCCCTTCCTCTCCCTTTGCCCCTTCCCTCTTTCCTCACCCCCCATGGGTGGCGCATGTGCTTGTGCACGCTATCTCTCTCTCTCAAATAGATAAATAAATATTTAAAGATGGCCTAACCAACTCCTTGAAACGGAAAATGTGTAGTTACAAGTTGCTCGTAGATGTGTTTTTAAACACATTTTAAGGAGCTACTATTTACGCTATATTTTTCTACTAATGAATCTGTATTTCATGTTTCTGAACATTGGCATTTTTTTCCACTGTTACTTGGAATTATGTGGACCATTCTGTACCTAAAAAGTCAGATAGTGATGATCTAAACTGAATAAAGATGGAGGAGGAAATCTAAATAAACAAATTTCAGAAACACACAGGACAAAACAAATGTTTCAATAAAAGAATTTCTTAAAAAAATTAGAAGCGCCAAAGCACCCCAGATTTCTTTTTTCCCCCTGTATCTATCCTTCTCCATTTCCTTAGAACAAGGTTTAATGTGATTTCACCCTGAGTACATTTTTTTTTTCCTTTTGAGGGCCAAAGACAAAACACAGGTTAATACAGTAAATATATTTAGAAACTATACCTAACTATGGTTATTTTTATGGTTCCATTTCTTCAGAAGATTGTATTTTGTGGCAATTCCTTAAGAAAATTAACTGAAGTCCTTAGGAATATTGACTGGAACTAAGTCTCTATTAGAAAATTGAAGTTTCTTTTATTCATATCTGTGGAATTCAGACATAGCATATCCTTGCTGATGGTATGTAGTAGCCATTCTGTAAGTGTATATTGAATTTTCTAAGTTATAATAAAAACAAAATGCAATCCAAAGAAACCGTTTTCTGTTTGATAAAAGACACAAAAGCTTCTGTGTAGTGGCTGTTTCTCAATGATGTAGACGAGGCCAAATTTGTTCTGTGGCACTGACGCTAGACAACTTAAAACATGTTTTTTATCTTTTTTATTTGACATTCTGAGTCAATTAGCCCCACCTAGCTGAGTTATAGCTCAATGAAAGAGAATTCAGAAGATTTTCTTTGTTGGCTTCCTGTTTGAAGTAAACACCCTGAACCTTTTGTAAATGTGATGATTTTCTCTAAAAATTCACTATTATAGCTATACTAATAAAAGCATAATGTATATTATTAGGTCTGAACTCTTGGCCATGTGTATCGGTACATTTTAGAGATGGTCTGCGTACAAGTGTCATAAGTGACCATTTTATAGATAGATAATGTTCTTAATCCATAATTCTTTATTGCTGATGGTTATTGCATTAGATGATGACCCATAGCTATTAAGAGTCAGTTTTTAATATCACAACCATTTAGAAAGGTTAATGGACTCAGTTTTGAGACTTAACCTTTGGATGCTGCAGGTTAAGAGGTTATATTTGTGCACTAAAATGCCAGAAAATATCTACTTATTTTCATTCCTCAATGTACTCTTAGTAGCATGGTTATGTACAGTAACTGTTATTTACCAATCAAACTGAAAGAAACAGTGTGTGACATATAAGATAACAAGTTTCTAGAGCAGTGAGAGTCTTTTAAAATATACATTTTATATTTGGCTTCTATTATTTTTCATTTAGACACAAGAATTGAAATGTGAACAGATGTAACCTAAATCAGTTGAGGAATATTTATTATGGCTGTTAAAAAAAATAGAAGGAGATTATAATTCATAATTTTCTTGGCTAGTTTGGAAAGTTCACATGCATTGTAATGGGGAACTCGTTGTTTAGGGAAGTCATGAATTCCTCATGGATGATACCTGTCCACAGCCCACAATTTTTAGAGGAATAAAACTGTATCTATGTGTATCTATCTATTCGGTTCCATTCCAAAAATCTAATTAGGGTTCTGTGGTGACCATTGATCATGAATTTTCACCACCCATTATCCATTATTCTTCTTAATGTCACCCCAATTCCCTTTTATTCCATTAATACACTGTGACTTGGCTTTGTCGGAAGAAGAGTTCAGGCACTTCCCTTCTATTAGGGAAGCCAAAAGCTGAGTGTGTAAACAGTTACAGTAATGGCCCTCAATGAATTACACCTTCTTGTATTCATGCAGTTTTGTCTCAACTCCACATGGACTCTGGGCTTGCTGTGTGATTGGTTTTGGTCAACAAGGCATAAGCGAACTTAATGCAAGCAAAGACTGGAAAAGTGCTTGCACATTAGGCTACCCTCTTTTGCTTGCTGCTTTTGGAACCCATCCACAATACGAAAACAAATAGGCTGTGATGGATGAAGAGGGACCCTGAAGTAGTAGCTTCTTGCAAAATTAATCATCAGACTTGGGAGGGTAGTCCATCCAGGACCAGTCAGTCCTCAGCTGATCTATCTGCCTTTCCCCATTCCCAGCTACCTAAATTCTCACTGACTTTCTGAGCTTCTTGATGGTTTTCTAAGAAATTGCCTCTTGCTAATTCAGCCAAAATTGGTCACCAATGCAACTAAGAATCCTAAATAACCTAGATTCTTAAATTGGGACTTTGAGGCGCAAAGGGATTCCTTAAGAATAGCAGAAAACCACATGAATGTACTTATACAGATTCACTTAGGAGTTAAATTATGAGTTGAGTATATATTAGTTTTGGTTATTCCTTACCAGGGAGCAGTTGATAGAACCTGTTTTAGGTCAGACAGTGATATTAACTTTGCCACCTCTGGGTAGGAATCTGAGTTTCCATTTCTCATTTACTGATTGTGTGCCTCGTGTTGACCTCAGTGTGGAAGTTAGTCAAAGAACAGCTACAAAATTTCAAGACTTCATGTCCCCAGAAGCATTCTCCACCCTTCCCTCTCCACTTCATAGATAAAATTGACATGTTGCATTGTATTCGTTTAGGGCGTTCACCACTTTCTTTTTACTCCTGTATTCTCTTCTACTTTCTTGTCTATTTCCCCCCCTTTGCTGCATGATTTTACCTTCTGTATTCCACATTATGGTGGGATTCTGCTCCTGCAAAGTTCACAGTCCCAAGTGCCTCCCAATGTTGCTTTAACATTTCCTGTGTGCTGTTCTTTCACATCTGCCCTGAGCTCGTCATCTGTGTTACGCTACTGGAAACTTGATATAAAGGCCCTATACACTCTGTGAATTATCCTGAAAGATAGACCACATTAGTGGGTTTTTTCATCCATGGCTGTTCGTACAAGCTGAACTACATAATTACTGATAAATGTTTGTTTTCACCGCTTTGACAAAAGCCATACCTCCTTCTCCTTTTATTGCTTTACTTTTTCAGTTCTAAGCTGGGGTGGGTGGGTGACTAAATCGTGGCCTGTGTGGATGGATGCATTTATAGTAAGAAGAGACGGACTCTTAAAGCTGGCTATCATCAGCTAGTCATGATCACTGCTTTATAGATTGTGCTCAGTGAATATTAATTCACTTGAAATTAAGTAGTTCTCCAAGATTAGAGAATTGGTCCTCATTTTAGAACAAAGGAACCTAGAGTTTTTGACCTTATGTGACACAGTAAAGAGGAAAGAAAGTTATTCCCTTTTGATAAACAGATAGACATTCAGGCCCAGAAGATGAGGAGCCATAAGAAGACCTAGAAGAGGGATATGAAATCTACAATCCAAGAGAAAAAGAGGCCTTGGAGGTTAAGTAACATTTCCCTTTTTCTCCCCAGCACCACTCCACCAAAGCTATCACAATCTAGTCAAAGACTGTAAATTTGGTATTTCGCACATTAGAAGGTGCATTCAACTGACAATGCTAAAAAATCCATTTTTACAACTTAACAGTTTCTGTCAACATTTAAAAAATGTTTTCTGTATCCATTTCTTGGGAGACTCATAAAGCTGGCTTTCCTGAGTGTTCTCGGTTTCTGCCGTTTGTTCATTCCTTAACTATTTTTTTCCTTCCATTTCAAGGAAAAGCTGTTGGGCATTTTCTCACCTTCTTTGGCTTCAGCTGTGATGCTAGGTGATTCCAATATAATTAGGTGAGATTTTTATAGGCCCTCAAAGGCTAACAAAATAATAAATGTGGCGGTTCAAATAATAGCAATCAGCAGGTCAAGCAAAAAAAAAAAAATCCTTTGGACTGAGATTGACAAACCCTAATGTTATCAGAGTTTGGAAATGCAACATAGTTTCTTGTTTCCTTCTTACTGTTTTTTTTTTAACTTTTTTTTGGTATTTCATAGCAATATTTTCATTCTACCTGTTATTACTATGTTTTTATTTACATTTTCAATGCATAGAGTCTGCTAAGAGAGACTCAGATATTACTGCAAAATGAATCTTTTTCCTTGAGATTATATTTATTGTAGACTCTCAAAGGATACAGATTTCTCTAACTATTCTTATAAATCAAAACAGTACAAATACCTTTAAAATGCTTTTTTATCCTTTTGATTTTAAAAGTAATATGTGTTTATTGCAGAAAATTAAGATACTACAGAAAGGCACAAGGAAGAAAATTACTGTCATTTCTCTAATAATAACTACTTTTATATCCTTCTAGTCTTTTTTCTGTGACTAGATGTGTCTGTGTATACAACATATCTAAATTGAATCATGGTTTTTTGATTAAGCATTAATAAATTTCTTGACGATTCACATAAGGGTTTATAAAATTTCAGGTATTAAAATCGCAAATAGAGCTCTTTTTATAATTAAAATATGGAAATCAAATTTCTACAGTGTGGATGGGAGTAAAATTGTATTTCAGGTATGTATGCCTCTTACTGTTTTGCTGGGAGCTTGTCCTAAAAATTAACGACAGCATATATAAAGTGAGAAAGATTTCAGATGGCCTTAAAGTAATGTCCTGTGATCTATTTTGATACTTAGTTATTTTCCAAAGGACTTCAGGACTGCTTACCTCCCAATCCTTACCTAGCCTCCTCTTTCTCGTGGAACTCCCGCCATTCTACATGCTTAACTGGCTGTAATAGGCAAAAATCAAGCCCATAGCATTTTTCCTTCCTTTCTTTTACCTTTTTTTTTTTTTTAAACCTTAGCTTTCTTCAGTTTTTCCCACCAACACTTAGAAATGTGGCTTCTGAAAGCTAACAAGGCATGGTTCCATAGCCTGCCATGGCCTCCCCGCCTCCCCCACACGCTGCTAACTCTTTTGTTTGTACAATATTCTTTTATTCTGAGCAATATAACATTTTAGTTCTTGTAATAAATGCCTTCATGTGAAGCAGTTCAGCTCAGAGAATGTTATTAGACTGTGCTCCCAGGCAGCACACCTCCACACGATCAATACAAAGCTGGGCCTCAGCTCATTCCCTCTTTGCTTAAATTCCCTGCAAATGTGCAAGAGAAGCAGCAGAGGGTGTCATCAATCACAGGCCACTGTGACATATGCTGAAACCTGACCAGGGCCGAGATGTTTTAATAAGGCATCCATTAAAACCCTCAAATAAATTGCAATTTGAAAACAGAACATAATACCAGCCAAGTTTTCCTCATCCATCTTGTGGCATGTCATGTAATGTAATAGCGTTGTTAATTTATCCAAGAACTTTCTCAGTACACTGTTTCGTTGGCACCGCTTAATTTCCCTGTAGACTGTTTGTGTGTGTGTGTGTGTGTGTGTGTGTGCGTGCGCGTGTGTGTGCACATGTAAGACAGCAAGCAAGAGAGCAAGCCACTAGAAGAGAGAAAAAAAAAAACCCCACAGAAACTATTTGTTTTTGTGTGTTTGTGTGTCTGGGTGTCTGTGGGTTCCTTGGAGGAAATAGTTATGTTTCTGCTTAGCATGGCATTAGTCAGAGAGCTAGTCAGAAATTTGAAATGTTTGACGTTTTGTCAATGACCCCTGAGCATCTGGACTCTGGCCTACAGCAGGACAACCTCCTTCCCCCCTCCACTTTGCCATTGGTTTACGCCCCTCTGGAGTGGGATCGCTCAGAGTGCCTGTGGATCCCATCAATAAAAATCGACCAAAGTGTTCAGGGGCCACTTAGGATCACCACACAATGGCACTCAGGACAGTACTGATTTTGGTTCCCTAGCTCTTGGGTCGTAAGTGAAAAGTTTTGACAAGGGTAAGAAAAGTAAGAAGTTATAAATCAATAGGAAGGAATAAAAAAGTGTTTCTCTGGAATAATGTCAAAGTTATTGCTATATATATATATATACACACACACACACATACATATATATATAATTTTTAAAAAGAGCTTGGAGGAAAGATGCAGGCAGCAGCTCATATAGATTGCTTTGTCTTCTAAGCATAAATCTAAAAATAAGTAATGCAATTCTTCATGTAGGGGCTGCATCAGCAGATTCCTCACCTTTATTTATTCTTCTGGGTTTCTTAATCTGCTCTCTCATTTTCTCTAAAAGAAGCCACTGGAAGGCAGAGGGTGAATCCACCCCACATATTCCATCTATAGCTAGGATGTCACAGTAACCATGATGCCAATCACATATTGGTTTAAAACCATCAAATGTCTTTTCTGAGCCTACCATTGCAAAGTGATAAGTTGTTGAACTAATGACAGAGGAGAAGAGACAGTATGACAAAAGGGGGGGAAAATCCACCATAAATCTACTTGTGTAGTTGCTGTTCTAAGATTATTAATGAAGAGCAAAATAGTTATTGAGATCTCGTGGAAAAAAAAAAAAAGCAGTCAATGTAAAGCATACGAGTCAATAAACTAACAGCAACCCTCTTGCAGTAGATCCTTATGTCTAAAGCTGTGTTGTAAGTTGGCCCGGAGAACATGGTGACATTCTGACACGCAACCTGCATACAAACCATTCTTCTCCAAGGCTCCAACTTATCACCATGCAAACTATTAGACAATCATGGAGTATGAGAGGTGCCAGGGAAAGCCAAATTAGTTTCTGCTCTCTGCTAATGGATTGACCTTTGTGATTTGGATCAGGTGCTGAAATCCACTTAGTCCGAAAGGCGGGAGAGTGGGGAAAACACCTAAAATAATTTTATCTCCCTCCAGAGAAGACGCCTGGCTACCACCTGCCCAATAAATGTCAATTGGGTTATTTCTTAAAAAATAAGCAGCCTGATCCAAAAGCATTGGTGGACGCTGGGTTGAGGGGCGGGGGAGTCAGAGTGAAATTGCTTAGAAATAGAAAAGCAACTGAAAGCTGAAACCAAAACATTACAAATTAGATATGAGAATGGTTAGTTCTTTCCTAGGAACTTTAACACTTCAGGGTTCTAAGTAGATTCTTAAGCCTTACTGAAATTTGAGCTGATTTATTATGCTTAGGAGGAATCATGTTTGGTTTCTCATCATTGAAAATATTTTGAGGTTTAGCTGAAATTTGTTTGGAATTGGGAGCGTAATACCCCAAGCAACATTCAAGGGATCAGAACCAACAGGAACTGGAATGTACAAAAACACTGTTTCTTTCGTTCCACGTGAGCCTGGGTTGCCAACTTTCACATGCTTCTAATGTTAGCTCAAGCTTTCTGGCAGTCCCATTGTAAGCTCCATTTCACACACATCCTCTGCTGTTTTGGCATTTGAACGTTGGCCTTCTTTTTATTTCCTTGTCCAGAATACAGTCATTTAAAAAAAAAAAAAACATAATTATTATTAGATGTACATTTTTTTTTTTTTAAGTTCCAGCTCGAGATGGATTCTTTTTTGCCATGATACTTAGCTGCTATCCTTGAAATGTATGGCAGGGATAAAACAGTAAAGACACAGAGGACACGGACCTTTAATTCCTCTCGTGTATTGCAAGGGCATGAATGAAATGTCAGTTCCCAAGCTGATTATATAGCTCATGTTGGCAAGAATGGAATAATTGTGTCCTACCCGTGGTGGGAGAAATGTATACACGGGGAGATAAAATTGTAAGGGAACAGACAATATAGGGCAAGCACATGTACGGCACAAAAGAATTCAATTGGGTAGATGACACAGGTCTTCGGCCTTTGTGGAAATCAATGAACTGCTGTTTAGGTGTCTTTTTCAAAGCATAGGGACATGGAAAGGCTAAAGCCTTGACTCGGATCCACTGAGGCTTGCTCAGTTAACCCTAGGATATTTTTAAGAGAGTTGATTTGTTTTCTTTTTTTTTTTTTTCTTTTTTTATTTCCTTTTCCTCTCAGCTTCCTTGAACTGATTTACAATTCCTGCATCTATTGCTGCCTTTAGCTATCTGTGCCATTATTCAGCTACCCTTTTTGTAATTAAATTCTGCTTGAATTGCTTATAGGCCTAACCTCCCTCCTTAACTTTAATCTGTGACCTTCCTGTTTCTAAGTTAGTTAGCGACGTTGTATTGGGCGTGCTGTGAATAACCTTTCCTGGCCACTAAAATACCTGGGTCTGAATTCAATTTGAGGTTTCATCTTTGTAAAATATTCCCTGCAAACTTGCATGCAAATTCAAAGCCTGATCCATACAAATCTTGTAGCAATATCATTCTAATTTCAGAAGCCTGGTGAGATGAAGCCATGTGTTATGTTATAAACACCCCAACAAAAGAACTGTGATCTTACCATGTTATTTTTTCCCCCAATGTAATTTTGTAAATGTTGTTGATTCTGCCTCAGCATTTGGAGACTCTTGCATGTGTTACTCGTCCAAATTCCCTGCTTTAAAATTCCCTAGAGCCCCATAAGTGCTGGGTTTCTTAAAGAAATAGGTTATCGTCACCCCTACCCTCCCTACCCCTACACTCCTCCAAAAACAATCCCCATACAAAAGTGCCAATAAACTAACTCAGCCGCATACAATGATATTGTCAAGAAAACCTCAGGAGAGAACCATTTAAATTTCATGGCATAAATCTGAGCTCTTGGCCAACCTTCCGTTAGCAAGTAGCAAGTACAAGTCTCATGCTAATTCTCCACCAAACCTCGAGTTTTATGAAAGCTACATTTTATCTGTTTGGTTATTTGCAGTCACTCGAGAGTTGGAAAAGGAATATTAGCACCACTCACATTTTATTGTGGGAGTCACAGTACTTGGTTGACCCCCTCTTCAGGTCCTATTGAATTTCCTATACAAAGGAAATGAAAATGTTTTATATTTAATACAGCAACACATAACGAGAGGCTTAGTTATTACACAGAGAGCTGCAATTTTCTGCCTTTGTTTCAGCTATTACCGTGGAGCTGAAATTTCCAAGCACATTTTTTATGATTTGTTTATTGCTGGCTTTAGAGATGACAGTGAGGGGGAATGCCACCCTCACGCTACCTACTCTGCAGAAAAGGGCTTTTCATTTGGACTTTGGTACCCTACGAAAGAGTGGCCTAGCTTTTTCCTGACGTCCCAGTTTCCTGTATGAAGGGCAATGTTAAGAGTCTAAGAAAAAGGAACTGGCAGATCATAGTTGGAATAGAGGGCATTTTCCTGATTTTACTCCCTTGTGCTCTGGAGGTCACAATGGTGAGAGAGGACTCCGCATGGCTCTTGGCCTGTGCCAGGCCCTGGCTAAGCACTTCATGATCCTATTCCATTAGGACAACAGGGATGGCGGAATAGCCACTAGGGACTCTTGTCACTGTCGTTAAGCTCTTTCTGCAGATGAGGAAACTGAGGCTTGGGTTTTCAAATTTGTCCAGTGTTGCCTAGTTAACAAAAAGGTGGCCCCACAAGGCTGGAGCTCAGGTCTGTCTGATTCCAGAGCCTGCTTTTCCTCCTCCTTTGGATGATAATAATCATGTATTCTGTGTGTTTTTGTTTTTCTTTTTCTTTTTGCTTCTGTTTTTAAAAGAAATTTACTTTCCTTGCTGCTGCTTTATCTTAAAACTTAGATTTATTTTCTTTTAAAAAGTAATAAAACATACATAGCTTTCAGGTGGACTCACCGATTCTGCCATATTTTCTTTCTCCCCACCCCCTGCAAATTGAACATGAATGCATGTATCTGTACATGTGTTTGTTTCAAATGGTTTCTGCTAAATCATCTGAAAGTAAGTTACTGTCATTATGATACTTTAGCCCTAAATATAAGAACATTCTCTCCTTTAACCACAGTGCCATTTGCCACATCATAAAAATAAGTTTTCGTTCAATAATGCCATCTACTACAGTCCGTATGCAAATTTCCCAGGTTGCCCCCACGGTTTCTTGACCAGGGTCCGATTAAGGAATAGTCCATTCCCTGTGGACTCCTCTACGCACAGACTCTGCAAAATACTGGATGTAGAGTGAGATCCTCACAGATTATAAGAATTACAAAGCTATGCCTAAGTGTAGCTAGTCTTTCAATTTATAGAATATCATGCTAATACATGCTTAGGACCCTTGCTGTTCTGACATTCTTGGATTTGATGATTCTTTGACGCTGGCTCTCTAGAACGGAATAATGCAGTGGTCCAGGGATCCCCTAGGCCATCCTATAGTCATTTCCTCTCAGAATTAGTTCTAGCTACCATATTCAGCCTGATTCGATCTTCTTGCTTAAATGAGTCTAAACTTGCCTTAGCAAATCTCTTCCGAAACCGGTAACATCAAACACTCCAGGATTCAGAAAGTCACTACTGAGGGAGAAGAAAAGGGGGTAGATGGGGGAGGAGAGAAGTTAGAAACCAGAAATGAGAGAGGACGAGGGAGCGAATGTGAAAGAGAAAAGCAACCAGAATCGGGTTGACCAAACTTAAAATCACAGCAACATGGTAATGATGGCCAAAATGTATTGAATACTTTGCATGCCCAGAGGAATCATGAGATTCGTAAAGGTATTTCATTTAACCTTTACAAATAACGTTCCAAAGTAGGTTACTGTTACTCCGTCATCATTTTACGGAAGAATTACTAAGTCTTACAAAGGTTAAGTATCTTGTCCAAGGTCACCTCGATAATAAAACGCAGCTGTACTCAAGCCCAAACTGGAGGAGGAAGGAGGGGGCGCAGGGGAGCTAAGGAATGGCAACTTTGGCAGGGATCCAGTGGTCATCTTCTGCTCCAACAGTGACCTTTGTTCCTGTAAGTTCTTAGTCAACACGACCTGAGTCACTGGTCAAGAATCTTACTTTTTCCTCTACGTCTGCTGCCACAACTTTAGTTCCAACCAGCTCCATCTTTTGACTAGGTGCCTGCAAAATACCTCTCAGCAGATTCCCTGCTGCCAGCCTCCCCTTCCTTTAGCTTGGATGTCACAAAATGGTGAGACCGTTCCTCTCAGTGATCTTTCAAATGTGTCACTCCCTTGTTTGAAATTATTCGACTGCCCATCATTTAGACCAGAGGTTCTTAACCCTGCTTGCATGTGAAAATCACTTGTTTTAAGAGATCCTGGTGGCCAGATACCACCTCAGAGATTCTGAGATTCTGATTTGATTATTCTGAAGGGGTAGTTTCCTGCGGGAGGGGGAATATATATATAGGATACCTAGTCAAACTTGAATTTCAAGTCAACAATAAATACTTTATTATAAATGTATTCCAAGTTTTTCACTGGACATATCTATGTCCAAAAAAAAATTATTTAAAATTCTAATTTAACTGTGTATCCCGTATTTTTATTGGCAAAGGCCGGGTATACGTTTGTGTGCATTGTGAGGGAGAGGAAACATAAGTAAAAAAATTTCCCCAGTTCAGTCATGCATACTGCCAGGGTGGAAACCAGGGGCTTATAGAAAATAATGACGGATGAGATAATATCTAAACGCCAACTCATGGCATAAGAGGCCCTACAGGCTCTGGTCTCTGCCTCCTTTCCAATCTTACCTCCTCTTTCTTTCCACTCACACCCACCATCCTGAACGCCACATACTTGCTTATCTCCAAGTCTGTGCACATTCTGTCTCCCAAGCCTGGAATTTCCTTTCTGGGCTATCGGAATGCCCAGTCATCCTTAAAGACCCAAAACCAACCTCCTTAGGTGAGGGCAATTGTATGACCTGCTCTATTCTGGCAGAGTTTTGCATGTGTGTCTGGTATTCTGTTCCTGCTATTAACAACTGTATGCAATGTCTACCCGCTTTTTCCTAAGCACCACATTAGTCACTGTACATTGACTATCTCAAGCTCTCACAATTAAAGTATAATCATTTGCTGATTTGTGAATTCAAGTTAATAACAACTGACTTTGTTATATGAAAACAGAACCTTTTCAGCAAATGCCAAACATCAATTTTGAACAGATTAACAAGTTGTTAGGCTCTTAGTATATGCTAAAGTTGTATATATTAAATACAGCATATACTAGAATTGTATTTTTTTTTTTTTTTACCAAGATGCTTTTCTTTCCCTCCTACCCACCAGCCAACTGAACAAAACAAAACAGCTTAGACAAACACTTGTCTCCATGGCTTCAGCATTTAAAAACATGTTTATATTTCTAATCTCCCCAGCTGCAACTTCCTGGGGGCACTATAATTTCCCTCAGTAACATTATAGATGTGTCATGTATTTATGCAAAGCTTAAAATGTTATCACACTTGATACTATATATTTCGATACATCTTCCTTATGTCTAACAATGTTAACATGTCTTACGGCAAAATTTCATCGTTCTGGATTCTTTCCGTACTAATAGATTAGGATTTGGACAGAGGTTGTGTTGTGGTTACTTCTTACATTCAACGTTTGTTTTGCCAAATAACCTCTTTTGGAGTTGGAAACAGAGGGAGAAAGGTAGAAATCTCTGCTGTTTCATGGTCCTGGAAAACCTAAAATAGATTTCCAGTTGAGTAATGAAGGAAAAACCCAATTAAAGGAGGAGGAAAGTCAGGCGGTCACAGTTACCCCAAATATGTTATTCATGTTTGTCCCATTTAGAAGGCAAGGGTGAGGAGGAGAGCAGGATGGTGATTTTTCCTACTTGAGATCTGGGATTTGGAGAAGCTACTAACAAAATTATTGATTTTTTTAAAAGATATTTTTTAGTTGGGGAGCCGGGGTGGCTCAGTGGGTTAAAGCCTCTGCTTTCAGCTCAGGTCAAGATCTCGGGGTCTTGGGATTGAGCCCCGAGTCAGGCTCTCGGCTCAGTAGGGAGCCTGCTTCCCTCTCTCCCTCTCCCTGCTTCTCTGCCTACTTGTGATCTCTGTCTGTCAAATAAACAAATAAAGATATTTTTTAGAGACAGAAGGGGCAAAGAGAGAGAATATCCAGGCAGACTCCCACTGAGCACAGAGCCCAATGAAGAAACTTGATCTCATGACCCATGAGATCTGGACCTGAGTTGAAACCAAGAGTCAGATGCTTAACTGACTGAGCCACCTAGGTGCCCCCCAAATTAGTGATTTTTAATAAATGTTTTATCAACTGCCATTTGACCTTGTAACATTTCTCACCAGTTTACAAAGCAAATCAAAGTGTGCAATGTAACCCAAAGTTTTGGTTTGTCTCAGGGGAAACACATCCTGTTTCATTGAGCTCTTGCCCTTTTCTAGGTTTCCCTTCTCCCTCTGGTAATGTCTATATGGCCGCTTCCTTATAGGTACTCTTAGGTAGTGTCAGCCTTCTTCTGCTTGACGTTAAGCCTTCCTAATTTGATTTGTTGGTTAAATGCCTGCCTCCTCAGTAGGTGATTATCTCCCTAAAGACAAAGTCTATGATTTACTCTAGTGGCAAGTATCATGCTTACCACAAACTGGGTTTTCAGGATGTTCATTTGTTCAAAAGTTGACGTAGGACATTTATTGGAATATAAACTACAACTAACAAAGTTAGTTGTTAGGAACTTGAAATAACAGATCAAAAAAAATGGTTACCTTTTAATCATAAGAATTTGAGATAGTCAATGTATAGTACCTAATAAATTCTATAAATTCCTATAAAGTCTATAGTACCTAATAAACTCTAAAGGAATATTGAGGACACTATGTTCATTTTGCCTACAGAAGTCAGATTTGGGTCTAAAAGAATGACGGGCAGTTCACCAAACAGACCAGAAAGGAAATCTCCGGTTTGGGAGGCCACGTGTGACGTCATAGAGATTAGAAAGGATATAGTGTTGAGGAGGGTGGGTGTGGAGCGTGAAGGGATAGAGGAGGCTAGACTCAAAAATGAGGCAGGGATAAGGCAAAGATACCTAAATGGCCAACAGACCCATGAAAAGGTGCTCAGCATCACTCTTGGTCAGGGAAATGCAAATCAAAACCACACTAAGATCCCACCTCACACCTGTTAGAATGGCTGTCCTGGAAAAGACAATGAGGGTCGGTGAGAATGTGGAGAATAGGGAGCCCTTGTGTACTGTTAGTGGGAATGGGAATTAGTGCAGCCGCTGCGGAAATCAACATGGAGAGTCCTCGTATTTAAAATAGAGCTACCATATGACCCAGGAATCCCACTTCTCTGTATATGTCCAAAGGAAGTGAAAACAAGATCTCAAAGAAAGATCTGCACTCCATGTCCATTGCATGTTCATCACAACAGATAAGATATAGAAATAATGTAAGCATCTGTGGACAGATGACTGGGTAATGATATGAGGTATGACTGGATGAGGAAGATGTGGTATGTGTTTATGCTCATGGAAACACACACACACACACACACACACAACATGGAACTGCCACACCACGGATGGACCTTGAGGGCATTATGCCTGTAAGATAAATTGGACAAATACTATATGATTTTTATGTTATATGTCTAATCAAATGAAGCCAAACTAGAAACAAAACAGTCGTTACCAGGGGCTGGCGGGTGAGGGAAATGGGGAGATGCCCAAAGGATACAAACTTCCAGCTGTAAGATGTATAAGTTTTGGGGATCTAATGTACAGCATAGTGATTATAGCTAGCAATACCACACTGTATATTTGAAAGTTACCGAGAGAGTAGATATTAAATGTTCTCACCACAAAAAGGAAATGTTAATTATGTGATGGTGATGGAGAAGTTAGCTAATGCCATAGTGGTAATTTGGTTATATGTAAATATATCAAATCTACGCATAATGCATATCACAATTATATGATGCTATATGTCCGTTATATCTCAAAAAAGGTGGGAGTTTTAGGCCCCAAACTCTGAGAACATTTTATACCATAATAAAGAGTTTAGATACTATTTTACTCAAAATTTTTCCTTTAAGCCATTAGTTTCAAACCTGGATGCACACTTACCTGTATGTGTTTATTCAGTAACTGATTAAACACTGATCTTTTTCGAGACTGAGAGCTTATTTTCATATGACTCATCTGCCTAATATCCTGACTTATTTAAAGAAACCTTTGGAATAATGATGACAAACATTATTTAGGTTTACCTAGTCATTTATACCTTTCAGAACAAATAGTTTACCAAGAAAAAAACCAATTTGCTTCTATCCTTAACATCTTTGTGAAATAGATAGAGAAGGTGTTATAATTACAAATAAAAAGATAAGTTAAATAACCTGATTCTATGTAGCAGGCAAGGGTACTATTAACCATCTCCTGCCTAGTTATGCACTCTAATTATCTATTTAACATGGAATTATAATGCCAATAACACAGAATCTTTTCTTAGAAGTTGGTCTGAGAATTCCTTGAAAGGGAAAACCCACATTTTGGAGACACTTTCATGATGAGCCTTTTGAGATGAGCCTGAGACTCTTTAAGAGTATGCTAAAAACAAAAAACGGTTTCTAAATTATTTTCTAAGATGAGTAGTGTCTAATAACATGAGGGTTTTCATTTAATGAACAAAGGTATGCAGTATCAGGATAGAATTTTGATCTAGATGAGGATCTCTCTACATAACAGAGGGGAGAGGCACCCAGGGAAGGAGATTTTCATGTCTAGGAAGGAAGAAACAAGACCCAACAAGACTAGATCACGGAAGAAAAAACTGTCCCATCTCATGACAAAGAGCTGAGAAAAGGAGCTATGCCTGAGGTTGATAGCTTGAGCATGTAGTGATTGGAATCTTCCCTAAGTCATCTTGGCTTGTACACCTTGCTTCCTAATAATTCCATGTGGAAGCTAAAAATGAGAATGAAAGGGTATCTGACTCAGGGGTGCCAAACACAGACCAACATAGTAGCTGTGCGACCAGGAAGACCTCTGTTGCCTAAAGTGGGATAATGACACCTAATGCATGGGATCATTTCAAGGTCTCAGGTCGTGGTAAATTACCTATGGAAGTCAGATTGAGAATGGAACCTAATAGCATGTTATTAACCAGCACTATGACTATTGATGCAGCCAAGCTATCTGCACCGACCAGTCATAGAAACTTACAGACTGAGGTCAAGACAGCCCTGGAGCCGGCAGCCACAACACGCAGCCAAAATTAGCAGACTGGGTTCAGTGCGCCCTTTGTGTGTCGTTCTCTCCTTCCCCTGCCTTCAGTCTTTGTGTGTGCTCTGCTCTTCCATTGGTAGACAAGGACTAAAATCTCACATACACTAAGGTTTTAAGATACAATTGGCTTACAAGTTTCAATGATATCTTCCTGGGGGTTTAAAGAACACTTGTAGGTGATGAATGTAAAATGGATCTTTGATGGGGGAATAATGTCAGGCATCAAAAGCTAGGTCAGTGAGAGTGAAGGAAACACCTTGACCCCTTAAAAATCATACCAAGAAGGTAGTCCCGTCATCTCCCTGTGCATGAGATGGGCATGGTTCCATTGCGAGGGTTCTATTCAGACAGTCTTACAGTCCCATCATCAGTCTCCCCACAGAACCCCTGTATTGGGATGTGTGCCTTTGCAAGGTCTATGTGGCAACAACAGTTTTAAGACTTATCAATTTAAGACCAAGACAGTTTCCTGGTCCTTAACATCTATGTGTACTTTCGTCCTGTGATGGGTCTGTGGCTGAAACATTATCCTGGTTCTTCTTTAATATCCTCTCTTTAAAAGCTTCCCTCTACTGAGGCATCTGGGTGGCTCAGCTGGTTGAGCATCTGACTCTTGATTACCCCTCAGGCTGTGGTCTCAGGGTTGTGAGGTTGAGCCCCATGTAGAGCTCTTCAGTGTGTATGGAGCCTCCTTAAGATTCCCTCTCTGCCCCTCTTCACTCTTTCTCTCTTGAAATAAAAATTAAAAGCTGTCTCCCACTTTAGAAAAGCAAAGTCCTACGACTCACCAGCCTGGTCCCGTGTTGTAAAAAGCTCCATCATACCAAATGAAGCAACAATTTTTAACTTTTAATACTGTTGTCTGGTAAGCCTCTTATAACCACAGTGCCAAAAACCTAAGGTCTTTCTCTTCTTTAAACATATCTTTATTAAGAGTGAAGAATGACATTAGAAAGAAGCCCTTTGGCTCAGGATGGTATATTCTAATTCAAGTGTATTCGTAAAATGGATGGGAGAGGTTCTGTTTTCTTCCACGAATATTTTCATTTTCCTTCAACTATTGTCAAAGAATGAATGATTCTCATTAGAGAGCCCTTTGGGAGCAAAGCAAAGGGAGAGATTTTGAGAAATACAGAGTGTGAGGAGATGAGAAATTTATGGCAAATCTCCATGCCTCATTTATCCTTTACCTACCTACCTGATGTAACTTAGAGCTAGAATTCAGAAATGAGATGTTGTCACAGTGATGCATAATAACTATCAAAAAGTGATGTTGATTTGATTGGTTAGACAATGAAAACTAGCTTTGCCAAGTAGGTTAAGGGGTGAACATCTTCCAAAAATGGAATGCAGTAAATCTTCAGCTCCAAGTTGTGAAAAAAAAAATATATTCAAAGCATGTGATAAGATGAAAACATTTTATTTAAAAACATATTGGCAAAGATGAATTAAAATTAACGTTTTTATTTTCCCAACCTTTTTTGAGTATGTCCAGATTGAAACACAGTGCTTCAAAGTAAAGGAATAGCAGGAATAATTAACAGTTATTTGATCGATACTGGTAAAGCCTTCTTGGTCTACTTCCCAGAAACTGAGGCAATGAATGTCTCTAATGACTGGGTGACAAAGTCTTTCACGAGGCAGGTTGTTTATAATTCTTTGCTTTCAGTAAAATTAAAGGAGTCAAGTTGTTAGCTGATAGCGCACTAGAAATAACTTTTGATAAGTGACTACATGATATTTTGGCATATAACTCAGAGGAATACTGAGAATTGGGTTGCAGTGTTATGATAAAATTCATTCTATTTCCATCCCCCTGGTCAGGGGCACAAGGTCTTTCCGTGTTCATAACTGAAGAAAGGAATAGAATCTATGTTCAACTCTGTTCCATTCTGGCAATGATACTCATCCAAAATATGTGAATCAATTGAAAATGAAACCAGACCCGTCCTTCTTGTTAGTAAACGCATTTCCAATGAAGTTTCTCATATGTAATTATCCAGATTTGTCATTTATTTCTGCCGTTTTCATTGGTTTACTAATATGAATATTTGCAATGATAACCAAGTGGGAATTTTTTTTCCTTAGAGCCATACACCAAAGAAAAGTAAATGTGATTTTGATTTACACACATTTTTGTTACAGAGAAATAACATAGGGCAATCAAAAAAAAAAAAAACCCTTCAAGGATAGAAATATATGTATTAGGATAGAATGTAGTGGGGAAATTAGAATAAGCATAAAATCGGAGGAGAAAGAAGGAAAGTTAGAACATTTTCAACTGTTAAAGACAATCTCACTTATGTATTTTGAAGGAGATTATGGTAGATTAAAATCCAACAGTATTTAGCGATTTTTTGAAGTGTCAATATTCACAGCAAACGAGAAATTTTATACTCGTTGACTGTTTAACTTGCTATGAGAAGTTTTAGATAGCAACTTAAAAATAGATTTTCACTATTATTTTAGGGATCGAGAGAGCAAAAAAAAATGCTATAAAGGGAAAGAGATAGTTGTGAAACTGAGTTGTCCTCATTTTTCCTATTAAGCGAAGTTCTCAAGCTGTAGGCAGGTCCACATCTAACTGTGCATATAAAGGCATGTGCAGCATGCCTCCCGCTATAACAACGTTCAACAAAAATGCACCTGCTTAGCCATGTACCAACACATTTTTAGAGGTACCAAAGTTAGACCAGAACCAAAATGGTTTCCGGTACAATTATTTTACATTAAGATGCAAATATTGCTAAGAATCTTAGTCCCCAAATGTTCACTGTTTAGAAATAACACACATTGAGTTCTTATGAAGATACTTCCCTCTCTGGTCCCTCTATCATTTTTTTTCAAATGGAATACAATGAACATGATTAATATAAAGTTTAATGGGAATTTGGCCACAGTCCAAATATATACTAACCAAGGGGAACTGGGGATTTAATAATGTGCTGACTCCACAGAAAATCCCTTTGCTCCTATTAAGAATACTTGATTCAGGAGTAAATGATGAGTAGCTAAATTTTATCCAGATGTACTAGGAAATAGCATTTTCATGAATACAGATGCAACTAGAAGTGGTCACCTATAAAGATTTTAAAGACCACATCAAGGTAGTGAAGCAAATGGCTATAATTATTAGTATTCTTAACAATAATAATAGCCAACAGTTATCTGGTCTTACGTTGTGCTTGTTGTGAGTGCTTACCAGATGCTATTCCGAATGTGGTAGTCACATTAACTGAGGTAATACACACACACACACACACAAATACAAATCTATGAGTTATACTAATATCACTTTCATCTTACTGATGGGGAATCCAAAGCACAGAGAAGTTAAGTGAGCTTCCAAAAGTCACCCAGCAAGTAAGTTGACAGAGCTGGGGTTTGAACTCAGACTGCCTTATTTTAGAGCCTAGCACTCAACCTTCCTGCTACACATTACGTTATGGGAACTCTGCTGCCATAGACAAAGAAATCTGTACTTCTCGAAGGTGGATTTTAAAAAATATGGCAAGGGCAGATGGAGGCGGGGGTTTAGGATAGTTTGGCCCTCTGCCTAGAATTAAACATTCGTTAATTTTCTTTTGCTCTCTCCTGTTTCTAAGTAAATTGCTATACACACTTATTTTATTATCATTATTTCTTTCTGCCATGCTGGGCAAGAACATCACGATTTAAAATATCTTAGTAACAACCCAAAGAAAGGGACTCACAAGTAATGTTTAGAGAGAAAACAGATGGCCACCAAGTGCAGATTCTAAATTCTTATATTTTTGTATGGGGAATAGTTGTGGTTGGTAAAAGGTTATGCTAATAAGCAAAATGTTCTTGTATTGTTATGAGCTTATTATTTAAAATCATTTCTGAGATCTGTAAAGTTGTTAAAATAGTAACCAGAGCGGATTCTGGCAAAATAAACTCCAAGTCTTCCTGAGGAAGATTGTCTGATTGAAGCAGATCCTTGAGACTCAGTTAAACACTGAGACGAAAGATTAAAGGTCACCGATAGGATGGGCAACCTGCCTTCACTTAGGGTGTGTGTTATGAGCTCATATCTGAAAATACCAAGGTTCTTGTGTACACCCGGGCTCTACACTGAAGCTAATTTTAAATCCCTGTAAACTTCCTGGGGAAAAGTACCATAAATAGGGCCAGGAAACTTGAATCTAGGATCCCAACTCTTGAGGCCTTTCTTGGTCACCTCTGAGGCTTTGAGTCTTGCAACGAACCCTCCCCCCCACCCCCCAGCAGCCACCCCTCCCCCAACGCTTTCCACCACTGGCTGGAGTCTCTTCTCCTGCAAGTTCATGCCCCCCATTTAAGAGCCCCTGATGTCCTTTTCTTCACCCTTTCTGCATGACAACTGTTTCCTTCCTGTTTTAGCTGTGGAAATAGTAATTTTAGATTAAAAAAAAAAATAAGTCCTCTCCAAAACCCCCTCCACAATTCTACAAAAAAGGATTTATTCCCATTCCTGGTCTGGCCTTGTTGGTGTTATCCGCCTAATCCAGCTGTAGTGATGTATCGTCCTGGCTCCCTGCCACACACAAAATGCTACCTCGGGACATCCTGCTGGAGGCAAAAGGCCAACCTGGCCTGTTTCTCAGCAGCTGGATTGACAAGCCAATCCCCTAGGATGATGACAGCTGTATATATATATGTGTGTGTGTGGGTGTGTGGGTGTAGACATACTCTGTGCTTATTTGTGTGCACGTGTGTACAAATACACATCTGTAGTATCTGCTGTATATGCTCTCAGCTGTCAGGGCTGTGTACACACACACACACACACACACACACGTGCTCAGATTCCAGATGTGCTGCAAACTTCCTATTTCTAGCCTGATAATGAAATGGATAGCCTCCAACTTTGCCTTTCGTCCTTCTCGGTCTGAAAGGACATTGCCCCCTCTTCAAGGTACTCTGAGAGTGTCCCTCAACCCTTCTCTGCCGCATCAACACGTTTTCACTTTGGGGATCTTTCAAGCACTAACACACCTTCTGAGGGGCAAGTGGCAAGCGTGAGGTTAAGCAACAACTTTGTGTTTCTGGGCGACCCATTCACGTGTCCTTTTATTTTTATAAGCAAGGAAAGGAAATACCAATCTAAATAGATAGCAACGTAAACCTTAAACTTCCAGACCTTGAGGTTTAACGGGGATTTGCCTCTACTCCATAAATCACTGTCCTAGATTCTACTAAGTGGAGCTAAGCAAGCTATATCAATATTTTGTCTGACAACACAGATGCAGTTTGGAAACAAGTGAAGGAAAAAAAAGGTTACAAGTCCTGGAGATTCTTGGACGTTTCTCTAAATCTCCTATGCAATTAGAGAACGCAAATTTGGATGAATTTTAACAGATTAAAAAGAGAATTGTAATGAAGCCAGGATTTCCTCTTGAAGAATTTTTATTCAAAAAGTGTCTGGGATAACTGTGCACAAAGGCAGCAATGTGTACTTTGAATGAAAACACAGTGGGAAGCAAAAGGTTAGGGCCAGAAAAGTGAAAGACATCCGAAATTTATCTTTCTTGATGAAATGATTATTTATATGTGTCAGTCTATATTGTAAATACTTTAAATCCCCAAATAAGTTAATTAAACAACTTTGAATATACTATGTGGCCCCCAAACTGTGCAGCTTAACACATAGACGCTCCTCTTAATTATCTTACTCAAATTTAGCAGCTCTCTCTATTTGAGACTCTGATCTGATGATGAGTCATTTTGGGGTTTTTCCTCTAGAAATAATTTGCGACAGAATTTTGGCTTTCCTGAGGCACAGTGCTCAAATCTCATGCCATCCACGTGCCATGTTTTTAACTTCAGTGACGAAATGAAAACACATAGGTTATGATGAACGGACTTGCATTCAAATAGCATTTCAGGTCACGATGCACAACATAGGTTCTCAGTTGGGGACGGAACCGGTGTCGGAAGTCCTATTCTGGGGAGAAAATCATAAACCAGTTTGAGGAATTGAGCAATGAAAAATGTACGTAGAAATAAATACCCATCTGTGAGTACAGTGGAAATGCAGAACCTAAGGATGCTCTAAAGAGTAAGGGAGACTTGGAGGATGTGAGAGGACTTCGTATCCTAGCGACATCCCTCCTTCACTGTGGCAACGGTCTGTATAATGGAAAGTCTCTAAACATATACAGTGAACTAAAATTCACGCCTCCAATGCGAGGCCATGTGTTTTCTCCCCCGAAAGACACTTTGGACCCTCCAACAGAAGACCTCATTTGCTCCTCAGTGCTATTTCTGTGCTCTGTGCATAGATCCACTGCTATACTTCTCACCCTCTGTTGTCCTTTTATTATCTACATGTTGTTTTCCTATGCTTGACTGTGAATACCTTGAGGGTAGCAACTGTGAATCCTAGTATCACGTCTTACTTAGAATGGATGTTTTATGGATTGATGAATCGATGGATGGTTGACGAATAGTAATATCAAGCTGAATGCTTATTTACACTAAGACTGAAAAGACTATGCTGAGACATGCCCTATCAGCTCTGTGACTATGGCTTCACTCAATTGCCTTTCCCTTCAAGTGCGGTTGAGAGTCATGATTCCGAATAGCACTTCCTTAGAAAGTTCCATTTTCCCTTTAACTCAGGTTCGGAGTAAAATTTTGGAACGACATTTCTAAATAACTTTCTTTTAAAAATATGACTGCATAAAGCACTGCGAGGTCATTTAAAAGGACTTTATCCTCCTTTTCAAAATAAATCCCTACAATGAGACGAGGGCCCACCAGGGAAAGTTCCTGCCAGGGAAGAGCACTTCATGACCTGCTGAATAGATGTGAGACACATTGCAGAGGTGCCATGAACTTCAAACTATGTGCATGATACTTAGACTGTATCACTGTGTTTTTCCTATTCCGCATTAATTGTTCATTATATCCGTTATAGCTAAATATCTTCTGATTTCCAACCAAACCTGAAAAAAAATTTTTTTTTTTTGCTAATCTTGGGTGATAACTATTGAAGTGATACGTAAAATATCGTAGCATAAAAGAACCTGATTTTGACCTGATTTTTGAAATTTACTTAATTGACGTATTAAAGAGAGAGTGCACATGAGCAGGCTGGAAGGGGTAGAGGGGGAGAGAGAGAGAATCTCAAGCAGATTCTGCACTCAGCTGCAGAGACTGACTCGGGGCATGATCTCATGACCCTGAGATCATGAACTGAGCTGAAATCAAGAATCCGCTGCTTAATTGACAAGTCCACCCAGGCATCCCTTGCTCTGATTCTGTTTTTTGACCTTTAAGTAACTGAACTATTTTTTAGAGTATTTGCTATGTCCATGTTGTTAAGCGTACCTTTACTTGGGATACATTGAATACTTACACAATATGCCCCTGCAGCTCACTTCTCTATTTGCTGCTAATTGAAAAGGAAAAAGGTAAGCATTTTACTTGCCGCATCGTGGACTTTCATTACTATCGCAATCGCCACTAATCAGAACAAATATTTCGTTCCTATTAAAGATCTTGGTTTCACCCCAAGTTACATAACAGTTAGCTGAAAAATTAGATCCCACGTCTTCCTCTCTACCGAAGATCCTAATATGGGTCCTTTGACCTTCCTTCAACTATAATCGATGACCTTAAAATGAAACCTGCATTTGCATTTTTTGAGGTTCTTTCCAAATAAAAAAAAAAATAACAAAAATGTAGGAATCAGAGCTTTATTAGGTTTTCAACACTGCCCACCAGGGTTACACTGCCTTCTTATTTACTGTATAATTATTTCAAGCTTCTACTGTTTTCCTCAAGCCCATACACCAAAGTCTCTCTTCTTCAAGAATATGCACAGCTTCAATTCTGCCAGGCTAGTGGGCATCTCCTCCCCATCACCTGTCCTATATTGACATAAGAAGATCCCATCCTCATACTCAGAGATAGCTGACTATACTGCAGATCCTGTGCCTGCCCCCACCCCATCTCTAACTCCCTCAGGGACTTCTCTCTGTCAGAGCGCAGATTGGACATTTATCTTCAGCCTCAGCCTTCCCACCAGCATATTGATGTGTTTATGTCTTTCTATCTTTAAAAAGTCCTCTAGCTACTGCACCACTACTCTATTTGCCTTCACAGTAAAAGTATTTAAAACAATACCACCTGCCACTTGACCTACCTTACCTTCTCTTTCTTCCTGAGACACAATGTAGTATGGTTTGGGAGGCCACTAGTCCTCCCCCCCCCCAAAAAAAAAAGCTTTACCACTTTGGTAGGTACAATGGATGCTTTCTAATTATTCCCCTGACCGTGTTTGAATTGGAGAAAATTAGTCACTCACTTCTTGAAAATCACGCTTGCTTTGGCCTCCATGAACAGTGTTCCTCTTCCCACTTTTCTTGTTTCCTCTTTCTCTAGTTTCTCTAGTTATTCCTTTTCAGTATCTTATGTCCTCCTCTGCTCTATTATCTATTATCTCTGCTCTATTATCCCTGTTTTTCTTTCCATGAACTAATAGATTCATGGTTTCATGAACTAATAGATTCCACAAATATATTTATGACACAGGGTAGGCAGAGGAACTCCAAATCGGCATCCCTAGTCCTGACCTCTTTTTTGACCTCTAAACCAATATTCCTATCAAAGTCCTCCTATTTGACAATACCACAAAAAAGACCTATAGGCACCTCAAGTTAGTGATCACTTGATAAATATAGATACCGAATAAGGAATCAGTAACTGATTACTGAAGAAATTATTGAATTCGCCCTGACTCTTTTCAGGAATTGCAAAAGACTCAGAATCACAAGAAAAGCCACTCTCTGAAAGAGAGCAGGGCAAAGTATATAAGTGAACGTTTGGTTGTGATGAACTACTCAAATGAACATTATATGGACTTATTTCATATCCTTGCATTTAAACTCATGTCAAGTCCCAGTTCTACCTTTGGCCAGTGAAGTGACCATAAATTTCTTTGTGTATTCATTCAACAATATTTGATGACTATTACGTACCTGGCATTGTTTGGAGGATATACTATTAATCAAAACAGAGTTCCTACATCATTTTCAAACTCTGTTTTCTTATCTATAAAAAATGTATAATTTCTACCTCAGAATTTTGTGAATATGAGCTTATGTGCAGTTCACCTAATCGTGTTAATCATCAGGCGGGTTCTCAAGCAATACCATTTATGGCTATTGTAAGATTTGACCTATGTAATTCTGACAATTTGGGCTTTAGTCAACAAAATTCTGGCCACACCAGGTCCTTAATTTTTACTGATTTCTGAAGCTCTTAGCAGGCATTAGGGGAAGTTGGTTAATTGAACAAACTAAGGTGAAGTAGGGGGAGAAATGCTACTGGATTTTGCTGGTTATTTGAGAATCTCAAGGGGTTTTTGTTGTTGTTGTTGTTGTTGTTTTACTTCTAGCCTAGAATTTCAAGTAATAGTAATGATGATAGCAATGATACCTTCTACTTACATACATCCCATGAGTCTTATCTTTTGTTCAGGTGTCTCTAATACATGAGAGGACATATAGGTGGGTAGTATTCTTATTACTACTTTATGAAAGAGAAAATTCAGGTTCAAAGAGCTAGGTCAATGAATTAATGCCACTTTTAATAGATTCAGGGGTAGGATTTTAGTCTGACTGTTCCGACCCTGAACCAATGTTTTACATCACATTGCCCTTGGGACTATTCTGCTTCTCCCACACATCTTTACTTTCGCTTAAGGGCCCAGTTCATTCTAAGACACTCAGTTGCTGACTGCTTTAAACTGTGTGTATGCCAGTGGACTTCAGCCCCGAGGCCAAGTTTGGGGCAGATCAAGGTCTACTAAAGTCTCAGTCCTCTAATCTATTTCCAAATCCTCCTTACAGCCCAAGGTGGGATTTTTCCATTTGCCTTAATGTCCTCTGGTAGCCTTCTGAATCTTGTGCCCTTGTGGCTCTGCTTAACTAGGCCACAGAAATTCAAGGATAGAGATCCTTCATCTTTTTCCCTATGGCTGCTTCCAGCCATTTTAATGACAGAAAGCACCATCCTAGAGAGAGTGGTTCAGGGTTGTAACACTAGTCGCTGTTCTGGGCGAAGGCTTGCATAATAAACCTGGCTCCTGGCTCCAAGTGGTGTTCCTAGACCCTGCTTCCTTGAAATTCTCCAGGGCGTGTTTCTCCAGGTCCCCAGCTCTCTGAACCCTTGGTTTCCCTGACCGTTGACTCCACGAGGCCTTGACCTAGCTGCATGGTGGTGTCCTGAACTCACTTCCTGGATATCATGCACCAACCCACACACAGCTTAACCCTTTCACTCTTAATCCATCACTCGTTGACCACGTATGTCACAAACCTGAGAGTTGAAACAGTTTGTCAGAGTCCCAGTGGTTTCATAGTTAATACATTTTTGCTAAGGTGTAATTTATTTGCTATTTTGACAAACTTTGTATGAAAATTAAATTCTTGTATATGGTAACTCAAAAACCTGTGCATTAAAATAAAAGACCAACTAAATTAGCACTTATTTTTATAAGGCGAGTTATATATGTTTGGTATTCACTTTCAACATTTGTGATAACTAAAGTAGAATATAATAACTGCTTGCAGTTTCCTACAAAACTCTTGTAGACATCTTCTGTGTTAAGTACCTAAGAGTCCTTACTTACAAAGTGCTCCACTGGTAGTCCACTTTGTGGGAATTTTAATGAGTAGATTTGAGAAGTTAATTAAAACATATTTTTTAAACATAGTTCATAATGCAGCACTTACTGCAATATAGGTTAAAACTTGGCTTCTTTAGACAATTTAGATAACAAGACTATGAGAAGGAGAAGCTGAATTTTAAGTGAATATATAGTTAAATGAATGTATAGTTAAGCTGCTCTCTGAGGAATCCTTGTGGGTTACAGAAATTCAATGACCGAGAAGATAAGCTGGTTTTTTTTTTTTAAAATCCCTATTAAGAACTAGTGACATTCAAGAATATTCATCACTTTTTAGTTTGTAATAGTGAAACAGAAAATAGTCTAAATGCCTGACATATGGGGGGAGGGGGTTCAGTTTTGAGGGTATGATCTTCCGTAGGAAGTCAAAGGAAAACAAAATCTATTTAGATCAAAGACTAGATGTTTGTTAAAAGCATCTCCATTTGTATAGCAGATGCTCCATATAAAATTTCTCTGCGTATAAATTTCAACCCCAGCTAGTTATCTGGAATTTAGCCTGAAGTCAGCTGGGACTTAGAGGAAAGGTCCGAGATAGTCTCTGTTGAGTGATATAATAGGTGAATTCAGATGAGACTTAAAAGAAGGAGAAGAACAAGAAAGGTACAGAAGGAGAGAACAGGTTGAGTTAGGGGAAAGTGAAGAAAAAATAACCGGATGGTGTGGAGGTTGGCGGAATTCACTGGTTTTAAGGACAATATATAGCTTGAACTTTCATTGGCTTTGGTGAACTCCATCTGGCGGTGCAAGGTTTACTTCGGTTTACCAAAAGGTTCTTTTCCTATTGCTTCTGGGGATGAGTAGCATGATGTTAAATACCAATTCCACTTAGGCATCAAACTATAGGTAAACCCTAAATTTTACAAAGAACATGATTCAGTGAAAGAATGCATATCATGGGGCACCTGTGTGGTGCAGTGGGTTAAGTGTCTGACTCTTGGATTTGGTCCCCCCATGCTCACTCACATGCTATCTCTCTCTCTCTCTCTCAAATAAGTCTTTAAAAAATGTGTATCATTGGGAAACCTAAATCTTAAATAAATACAATTTATTGATAAATAAACCAAGCAGAATATTTGTTAAAATCATTTAAGTTTATTTTTATCGGGGTTCAAAATCATCTTGAACCCCCTTTACATTGAAGCAGCTAGGACACAGAACAACATTCTATATAGCATCCTGATTTAATAAAGCTGAGAGGACTTAAATATTAGCAACTGTATGTCTCAAATGCTGCAACATAATGTGCATACATCTGTTTTACACACGTATAAAATGTTAGCACACTTTGAGCACCTGTTTTCGTCTGGCAACTTGATAGACTTCAAGGGGAATCTGGGAGCATAGGCCAAAGATGGAATGGGTGAAAGAAGGGAGAAAAGGAGAAAGAGTTGAGGTAAGAATGAATGTGTTTTGTGGAGGGGAGGGGGAATTTTTTACACAGAAGGTGTAATATTTCCCTGCTGAGATCTCAGCATCCTTCCTTTTTACTTAGTAAACTCTTGAGTGTATTCTCGTTGAGTGATTCTTTGAGGGCTACCCAGAAGCTCTGACCTGGCTGGCAGTGGAGAGAAGGGCTGATTTAGAGACTGGCTCCAAGAATGTTCTAACATGCTCTCCAGGGCAGTGTGAGGGATTTAGGTCATTTAAGTGGTAAAGATTGCCACACACCGGGCTGGAGTGTGAATATGATTTCAGATCTTCATCTGCCTTTCAGCTCACCTTCTCTCTTTATATTGTCATTAGTGAGAGACTGTTCCTAACAGAGAGAGAGATTTTTCAGGGCTTGGTATAAGTTAATATATTCCTTGATTTCTTTTTCTGAGCATGATAGAGGCAGTAGTGAATAATGCTTCAAAATGCAGCCTCAGGCCAGATGGCCTTGGTTCAAATCCTGGTCTGGCCATTTTTAGCTGTGCTTGAACAAAAAATTAACCTCTCCATGTCTCTGTTTACTAACAGAACTGGGAATTAAGAGGATAGTACATATTTTCTAGGGATTTTGTGCAAATGAGCTATTAAATGCAAAATGCTTGGAACAGTGAGTGATACATAGTGTACTCAGTGAACACTATTACCATCCTGTTGCTGTGTTTTCTGTCCTGTTCATTTTATGAACATATTATTCCTGAGTATTCCAAATGCAGTCTGTGGCCATAAGACTTTCCCCTTTCTAGAAAGCATCTTTTAACGAGCACTTTCTCTTCACATTTGGTCGGGGCACCGGGTAACCTGAGAAGGGGTACATCATTAACATTCTCTTGCTGGTTTCTTTGCCTAGAACAATTGGATAGAAATCCTTGGGGAGAAAAATTGAGTATTTGGTGAGGTCGAAATGTCCCAAGGAAGTGAAATATTTGCTGTGCCTACAGCTTCAGAGGAAGCTGGCCCGTTTGGAATCCAGGCCCAATTTTTTAAGAAGGCGTCTGGTCACAGGAAAGATGGTGCCACCAGCACACGGCCACCACCACCGCCACCGAGAAGCCACTTTGCTGGCTCACACCGGTGAGGCCATAACTCATACTGCTGGAAGTCTATAGCTTATGGTCTAGGAAAGAGGTTTCTAAAATTTATCTGCTTTGGAATATCTAATACCTTTTAGTTTTTCTGACCTATTACTGTGTTCTTTATCTGTCTTAGAATTTATTTTTAGTATGTTGTCTACCTATCTTTGTGAGAGTAGTCACAAAGTAAAATGGCCCAGCTTAGGACAGCATAGTATTCCTAGCATGTTTGTTACTATAAAGGAATGATGAAGAGATAGAAACTAATGTTTGTTTACTGAGGGGCAACCATGTGCTATCTATCCTATTTAATCTTCATAGAACTCAGGGAACTCTCAGGGTCAGAGAGATTAACTGACTTGCCTAGGGTCTTTCCACTAGTCAAGTAAGTTCAGGAGTGCAGGGTACCAAATGTTTTCATCTCACCTAGCCCACCACCGTCTAACTCATTATCAAGTCCGCAGAAGTCCCAGATGCAACCATTTCTCACCACTCCCACTACTACTATACTAGTCCAAGCCTCCATCATCTCTTGCTTAGATTATTACAAGAGGGTCTGGATTGGTCTCTCTGCTCCAACATTGACCTCCTACAGTCTATTCAGATAACACGTCAGAAGAATTCCATCTTGATCAGAAGAAAAGCCAAAGCCCTTATGTTGGCCTAAGAGATCTTCAAAGTCCCTGACCTCATCTCCTACAACTTTCTTTCTCTTTCTAAGTGTTTGTTTTCTTTGTATTCATTCTGACATGAATATTTTTATAAATAAGGTAAATTTGCGGTTACGGGAATAGAAAGATAAAACCTATGAAAGGATGTTATGAAGGTTCAGTTCCTGATACTAGAATAAGACAGGGAATGGGAAAGATAAATGCAAGCCTACATGGGGCAGAAGAGAAGAGAGCAACAACGTTCCTACACCTTAAAGGACAGGAGTAATAAAGATGGAGGGAACAGATTCTTTTAGCCTCAAAATAGAGAAAAACAGAAAGAGGCAAGTTTTTAATCCTTATAGTCTACAATCCTTGAGTCTAGTGTAATAATGCATGACTTCTTTATCACTTAATTCAGGTCTGTAATCAAATGGCATCTTCAGAAAGGAATTCTCTAAAATTGTATCGAAAACAGGATAGCCTGCCATCACTTTTTTAGAGGGAGAAAAAGTGGGGGAAGGGCCTACTGCCATCACTTTTGAATACCTTGCCTGCTTTATTTTTCACAGCTTTTTTTCTTGAAGTTGCATTAACTTTTTTACTTACTCACTTTTCTCATCACCAGCTCCATGAGACCAGGGAATTGTCAATCTTGCTCCTAATGGATCCCTACTGCCTAGAAGAGTCCCTAGCACATCAAAGTGGTTAATAACTACTTGTTGAATGAGTAAATGGGTCAAAGGAATTTGCAGTGGAAGTGAGAGGACAGTTAACGCAATAAGTGCTGACTTCCACTTAGACAGGTTAAGGGAGCTGCTCAAACTCAAATGTTTGCTTGACGACAGAATGATGACCGAAATCCACACCTCCTCTATTCACAGTGCACTGATCTTCATATTGTAACAAGTGGTCTCTATTTAGAATAATTTAGTCTATTTTGAGAACAGGGTACAAAAAGAATTCCAAAAGTCTCTTTTTCAGTAAAACTATTACTCTTATTTTTAGTATTTAAATCTGAGGGCTCATACTTCAATATTGCACAACTACTTAGAGTACCTTAGAAGAGCAGAATGGAAAATCTGTGGCTCTTTCCCAAAAGTGTTTTCCTAAGAGAACATTAATGTGGATGGAGTATATAATGAGAAGCGAATATGGGAGATGAGAGAGGGATGAATGAATCAATGAACTTATTATTTTTTTCTTGGTCTGGGTTTTCTCCAGACACTGGAAACTTGTTTGGCCACCACCACCATCATTGTTGTATTTATTGAACACTTGTTCAGCACTGAGCATTGCACTAGATGCCTGACAAACATTTTAGTCTTTAATCCTCAGAAGCCCGCAGTCTCATTTTATGGGTACAGAATCTAAGGCTCAGAGAGGACATGTCACAGCTAGGAGGTGAGAGAACTATATTCACATGAAATTCTCCAAGCGCAAAGCCTTGGAGAATTCCCACTATTTCATAAGATAGAAATCATTCCTGATATGTCATCCAGAGCCCCTCAGTGCTAGCTATGCTATAGATGCTGAAAACATCCAGAATAAAATTTCACATTGGAAAGAACTTTCAAGATCAATTTTCCCAGGAAGGAATCTATGACTAACCCTTTGGAATACGACTTTAAGAAATCTCTTACTTCTTTAGAAGCAAATGTGGACAGAGAACCGAGGCCCCTCGTTGTCGGTGGTTTTTTCACTACACCACAGCCCTTCTGGGTTGGTTATTATGAACATGATGCTTCTAAAGCTGTTAAGTTATCTACATAATTATATGCATAGGATTGTATCTAGAATGTGCAAATGATCATTATTTAGTAGCATTCCAATTCAAATTCTTCTGTCTTCCACATAGGTAAACAAGAAAGTCAAAGTTTGGTCTGAATCAGAAAAAAGATAAACAAAAAAGAATTATTTTAAAATTGTACCTTCATCTCACAAATGGACCCTATAATTTATATAAAGGGTCAGATGCCGCAGATGCATCTGCTTACATGTTGTGTACACATTGGCATGTGTGTTATACATAAGCACACACCTATAACCTGGCAATACTCCCTCTGTGCTCTAAGGATTATGTAAGCCCAAATGGTGAAGAAACCCACTTAAATCCTCAGGCAACGGTAACATTACCAGAGAACTGCAGTGACGTTCGTAAGTTCGCGTTTGCTTTCCCAAAACCATCAGCCCACAGACTAAAAAAAAAAAAAAAACGCTGTCTCCAACCAGAAGATTATACACCAGGTAGGGATGCCAAGTGCAGTTCCCACCAAGCAATTACGGTAAAAGCTGTGAGTTTTACTACTGCTCGGGGAATACTTTACACATTTACTTTTCCTCTGTGAAAGGAACTTATGCTAAGGAACCACTGCCTTCTCTATGCAAATGGAAAAAGTGGAATACTCGAAGAAAGGATAAAAAATGCAGGTTAATTTCCATGTGAGCCTGATCACATAATTTCAAGAGTCAAACACGTGGGGGGGGGGGGGGTGGAAAGTAAAGTAAAAAGCCTTCTCCTTTCTGAACTGGATCTCCTTCCCTTGCATTTTCTTCCCAGGGTATAATCTGATTCAGAGCAGGAACATACAGTACAGTTAACATTCAACTTTAATTGCAACGAGGTGACAACATACTGGGTAATGAGTTGTTTATGAGTTGTAGATGTGTTTACAATGAGTTGACAATGTGTTGGATAAAGTGTTCTTCTAAAGTTGTAGATCTATTTACAGTGAGCGGTGGGGGATGTTCATTAGTTGTCGATTTGTTTGTTTACATTGTTTTCGATTTGCAATTGCTATGAAACAAATTGCGCATTGATGAAGGATGATTGTTTGTGTGCCTTAATGATTTACTGTAGTAGCTTGTCTGAAAAAGTACTTAACTCTGCCTCATCTGTCAGTTTCCACTGCAAAAGCTCCTCATCACAATAGTTTTATTAGCACAGCATGGACCATTTGTAAGAACATTATGCAGCTAAGAAATCTCAGGACTTTGCTGTTCAGACCATTGTATTTGGGCCAGCAGACCTGAACTGAATTCTTTCTGCTTGGTACACATTTATATCTTTTTAAGTTATAATGTGATTAATAGTTAGTTCTCAAACTCCCTGCTACAGAAAGAATTCTAGAGATCCTTTGTAATGCCAGGGACTGCTAATTTTCAACCTTAACTTTGAACCACTAAATTCTGCGAAAAGGCTTTAAAAACAGAATTGGACTAAATTGAGGGTTATAATACGATTTTATGAAATATATTTTAACATACTCTAAGACAAGAACAGTGTGGGCCCTCTATTTAAAAACTCATAGTAAGCCAGTCCAATCTGTATCCATATGTATTACTTCTGTATCTTATGTATTGAAAAGCTTTTATTGATAGAAGGGAAGAAACGAGAAAAGAAACGTACTCCACCCACATCTTCACCATCTCAAAATTCATTCACTCTGTCCCTTTCTACATGTACAAGACCCATATGTGTTCACATAAGGAAGCTGATGTACACTGTGCTTCATTTATATTCCATTCAGACATTATGATAAATAAAGCCATCTTGTAATAATTTGAATGGAAAAATTATAAGCCAGAATTCATGGGCCAAGCCAAACTAAAGAACCTGTAGTCTTCAAACCATCAAGAATGAAATATTGTGATTAATACCTGGGATTTAAAAAAAAAAAAAGAAAGAAAGGAAAGAAAAAGAAAATTAGAAGAGAGAAAAGAAGCCATTAAAAGCAGAATAATATGAGTTTAGTGGATGGTAAATAACATTTAAACTTTCAAGGCATGTAACATACTATCTTATTTAATCTACAGAAGGACAAAAGTGGATTTTTATCCCAATTTTAAATATAAAGTGACTGAGACCAGAAGCCTACATTTTTATATAAAACCTGTGATTATAAATACTGGCTTTACGTTCTTTACATGGAGCAACTTCCCCTTATGGAAAGTCCCCATTTTACATAGAAAGCATGTGATAGAACCTGATGACTTCTTGAAGTCTGACATCTAGAAAGGACAGAGAGATAACCCAAATGTTCTGATTCAAATCTGGTGGTGTTATTGTCAGTTCCAGTTCTGTTTTGTTTTTATTACGCTAGAAGTAAAAATCTCAAAATACAACACTTTTCCTTGTTTAATTCATAGACAGAAATCTAGTGATTTTTTTCTCCCTCCTATTGGTATGCTATTTGCTATAATATATTTCCCTCCATTTGAGATTTCTAACTTAGGGAAAAATGGGAAATTTGATGAAATTCCACAAAATTGGTGTACTCCTAAGTTCTTGAATCTCACTTTTTAGAAGCACCCTGAGCAGAAAGACCTATTACGGTCTTAATAGAGGGCCCTCACTTCCATGCTTGTCCCCAGGAACGTGTATTTGCCTCTAAACCAGAAGTCACCTTCATAGGCATGATTTCCCATGCTACCTAAGAAAGAGGAAGACCTCTTAGTTGCCGAAAAACGCTTCAGCCAATAGGTACGCTGAACCATTGTTTCTAAAGATAAAACTCCAAAGGTCCGAAATGCTAACTTGGGCTTTGGGCGAGCACGTCCCGTAAGGGCTCTCCTTGACTAGCACCGGGAGTGCCAAAGAAAACAGAGCTCGCATTTTCCTCTTGCAGTGTGCCATTTACCACTGCGAGCTTCAAAAACTAAATTCTCCGTGCTTTCCAACATGCTGACCCTAAAACAAATCTGTCATTGGAATCTAAAGAAAAGGCCCTGGACGAAGTGCTGAGCTGTCGCTGCTCCCGTGGAGTCACGTTCGCATATTCATGTTGGAAGGGATTTCATCTCGGAGGCTTCTGTTCATCTAAGCAGATACTTTGCAAGTAAAAATGCATGAAATTTAAACCAGCTTTTCACATGGCCATTTTTTATGGCCGACCATTTCAGCAGTGTAACAGGGGTAGACACCTATAAATGTATAATGTGATGGATTCGATTGTAATGCAGCCTGGATACATATGGAGGTAGTGTTTGCCCTTCAGTGCAAATCCATTTTTATGTCAAAAGGAATCCGTTGAAATTAATAGGGCATTATCCAAGCAATAAGTAACATTGTATATACAATGCAAAAATTTCTAGCAGGAAGACAAATTTTCTCTAAATAACGTGAACAATAACCAGGCTAGGAGATAGTAAATTAGCGCATTAAGAAAATGGTGAAGCTGAATACTTTTTAGGAAGAAAACAGGCAGAGAGAGGACTGTGATCTTTAACCTTTAGTGGAGTAATACCTATGAGCAAAAGAAATGCATTATTTTCTAAACCTACGTTTATTTTGGACACAGGCACACAGGTTTACGATTATTATAAATGCATCAATGTCACTGCCGAAATTTTGACTCTAAAATGCAGTTTACTTGGCTGATCAAATGGTTATTTTATTCATATATGGATTAATTTAAGAAACATTGTCGGCATTCCTATCATGTACCAAAAAAGCGAGTTCAACAGGGAATAGAGAAATCAACTCAGCAACTATGGTCTTTATTTGACTGTGTTAAAGGGAGATCTTGTCTGTTGCTGAACCCGATTTGTAAACTTTCCTCTGAAGTATTATTTTTAATATTGAATTATTCTTTGAGTCCTTTGACTATTTTTATATTTCACCTTCTTAGGCCCAGTGTTTCTTAAGACATAACATGCTCCCCTACTTTTGTTCTTAATTTTTATCACTTTATCCAGTTTTTTTTTTTTTTTTTTACTATAGGGTATGCTCAATCTTCCCCCCACCCCCATCCCCAGGAAGTATTTTCTGACCCTAAGGAAGACAGTGCATCCAGCCCTTAGCTGGTATTCTTTACATGTTAATTTTTCCACCCCACCCTCAGTATAAACTACTGGCTTCTTAATTCCTCTTGTGCTTTACAGAATTTAATGAAGAACTATAAAAGGGAGTTGGGAACTGGAGTTATATTCACATACAGTCAATAGTTCTTTACTTTTGCTGTCAATACTAAGTCACTGATAGTCACTGGCCAGATCTGGAGTGACCAGATCCAGGCATCACTTGATTAGGACAACTTGGTAAATGGTATCTTTCTAGAGGTCAGGTGCTCAAGAAAAGGACTACAGACATTTGGGAATGGGAAAGGCCAGGGGCTGTAGCTAAGTGCAGAGTCTAGCTTTTTGTGGTGTCAGGTAGGGGTACATAAGAAGCACAGTACCTATCAGGAGATCAGGAGCAAATGAGGAAGAGCACAAAATGTAAATGGGCACAAAGAAGACATTCGATGTAGGATCTTGAACCTAAAGATTCAGAGAAAAGAAATTCTCTCAATGCAGGTTGGTAAGACATCCAGGTCTCAGAGTTGGTAGAGCATGGGGAGGGAGAGACAGTAGGGGGTGTCGCTGTCCCCGCAAACAGATTTTAAGCAGCAGGACAACAGGTTATAGCTGAAGCCCACAGAACATGTCTTCCTTTTAAAGAAATTATACAGGATGATGACTATGATCTGATGATCGAAGGCTACACCTCACAGCCTTTCTCAAACCTGAACGAGGGTTCTTCCTTAGGATCTGTGAGGCGACCACCAGCTGGGCCTTACTGGCTATTTGAGCCTTGACCTCTTCATTGACCTCCAGGGCAGGCACATGGGAATGAGGAGACTTGATATAAACATGTTCCTGCCTCGTTAACCTCCTGCAATTTGCACACGTTACAATGTATTTCCAGCTCTTTTGTTGTGGGGAAAATTGCTTTTTGGAAGCTTTAAGCTACAAAAGTTGTTGAACCAAATGTCAGATATTTATTTAGAATCAATAAAACTGATTATGTACTGGGGAAAGGGTGAAATAAGTACAACCTTCTGTGAAAAGGCAGTTTTGCCACCTGCACTTTTGTGATTGTGGCCCACTGACTGAATGAGGGGACCGCTGGCCGGTTCAACCAGCCCACGCTCACACAGGGTCGTGGATTTGCTCCAGCACTCAGACCTTTCTAACAAGACTGTAAAAGAAGTTTATGTGGCACTTCATACACTACCTAGGACAACTGAAAAGAAGAATTATCCACTCCTAATGAGATGATGATGTTCTCCCCATCCTCCAAATGTTCCTGAGCCGCACACAGTGTGCAAGGACACACCCTTTGCATCCAGCTGAACAAAAAAATGGGTCGTTTTGGAAGAAAGCAACTTGTTTTTGTTTTGTCTTAAAATAATGTGAGGAATAGAAGGGATTTTCCCGCTGGATGAGAATGTAGAAAGGTTACTGGGTACGGAGAAAGAGGCAGGATCTAGCTCTAAGTTCCCAAGGGGTCAGACTGCCTCTCTCTATGGCACAGAGCTGTGGTTTCCAAAGGTGTGCTTAGAGAATTTACTGGAGATTTTCTAAAATGAGGCAACCTAAACTCTACCTTCAGTGATCCTGATTCAACTGATCTGGATTTTTTTTTTTTTAATTTTAATACTGTATTTTATTTAACCCAATATATCTAAAATCTGGATTTTGATGCATTTTTGATAAAACACTTCACTTGCTGTTTGAAGGTAGACAGTTTATGGGTCATGTTGTAAGAAACACTAATCCTAAGTCTTGGTGGAGTTGACCCTGATTTCTGCCCATAAACAATGCAGTACACACTCCTCAGAGTTTGCAGACATTTCCTGAAAGTCTGACTAATGGGCATTGGTATAGAAATATCTCTAAGTCTTTTAGGAAAGACCACTTGTAACCACATAGATCTTCCCAAGTAATTCCACTGTTAAATTTCATATGGAAAAGTACAGAGGAAGGCTTCAAGTGAGAGAAGATCTGCACTAGAGAGAAAAAGATGTGTCATCTCCCCTTAGAACAATGGAAACCTCAACAAGCAGAATAAAAAGGCCAAGTAGACAATCAGAGATTTCATTGTGAAAAGAGAAGAGCTATCTAGCAGTAGACCAGACTATTTATTTGAATTTTTCTATACCCTTTAAATATCAGCTTTTTCGATGTTACTTTTCAGAGACTGTGACCTTTTAAGAAGTGAAAAAGCACCAAAATGCTATACAGTATATTGAAGCAGTTTATCAAAATGTCACCCAACAGTTGATGCCAATTGCTAACAAGATATTGTGTTTCCTTATTTAATTGGCCAGCTTACCTAATTATGGCTGTTTTTGGGTATCTATCGATGGGCTCTTCCTGAAGAAAAAGCATCATTTGAGGCAATTTCATATAAATATATGAAAAGACAATATAAAGTAGGGGAACCCCTCCGATGAGAATTATGACTAGGTAATAAAATTTACCTGTTTGCATGGATCCCTGATATATAGAAACACCTCCATCACATAGCCAACACAAATCTGGATAATTGCCAATTACCTATGCTGCTGTACCTTCCAAAAGTTATCTTGGCATACAGCTCAACAGAAAAATAGGAAGTGCCTTGGAAATTACTCACAAAATGTGAATACCACATGTCAGAATTGGTGAGCTTTGGAAGAACTATAAAGAGTTTTCATTATTTAGGTCTATGAAAGCAGAGGAAACAGAAATATATCTCATAATGTAAGGCAACGGAACCAGGAAATTTATAAGAAGGCTTAATCTGTGGATTTAACTTAAAATATTGGGCCATGTTCAAACTGCGACATTAAAAAACATTTTATCTCTGGCTGTAGCTGTGATCACTCAGAGGTCGGAAAGAATAGGATGTCAAACTTCCAAGGTTTTCAGACCAAGGACTTTTAGTGACTCCTTTCCCTTAAGCTGTCTTTTTTTTCCTCTCTTATTTGGACATAAAAGACAAAACCTTAACACATTCCACAATCAATGGAGAGGCTGCCTAGTGCCACTTATCTTAAATACTGTATTAATCTTATTTATGACCCCTTGGCTGTGGCTTTAGATAATTAAGTGGGAGTGGGTTAGTCCATGCTCTGTAGGAATGCTAATAAAAATTCCAGATCACAGTGGATTAAATAGAATGATACCCAAACTCTCTGCTCCAGATATTATCACCAAAGTGTTACTCAGCTTTGGGAGCTACAGAAAATATACGAGGTTTAGAAAATGATCTTGGGTTCCGTCTACAGTGTTCACTAGGTTTGGAGAACTTCCTGGGGATGAAGTCTGGACATGTCTGGTTTGCATAGTTTCAGAGATTCTCAGGAGGTTTATACCCAGGGTTTGTTTATACCTGAGAGGAGCAGTATCTGCAGGGAAATTGAATCTTGAAGCCTTTAGGACAAACCTACCCAAAGCCTACAAACCTCTCGATGAAAGACCCTCTCAAGTATCAGGCTATTCCGTGTAATAAAATAGAAGATTTGGGTGCACGCTTCGAACAATACTAGGCCTTCGAAGTCTTATATTTCAAATCCTCTTTGGATCATAAGTCGCTTGAGCTTCTGTGGAATAAATACTGGGTGAATATGCTGAATTCCTCTGGCTTGCTTACTGATGCAGCCCTTGCAACCAGTCAGACCTTGGATTTGTCTGAAAAGATAGAGAAGTCAGGAGCCCTGCTGGGACGAGAAAGTTTTACCTTGGGTTTAGAAACACATGGTGAAAAACCAGAAGACAAACTTACTACGGCTACTTGAGACTGCCATAAAACTACCACAAAAACTACCCATGGATTGGTGTCTCAGAATAAATTCTTTCATCAAATTAACATCTCTTGATCACTCAGTAGTACTTCTTCTACCTGAAAGTCACTAGGAGAGAACTACTCAAGGAACACTTTAAAACCAGTTCCCCCAAATCAGATTTGGCATAAGATAAGGGTTCTCTGAAGTGTCCTTAATATTAACATTTTGTAATAAAACTACTTAACACACACACACACACACACACACACACACAACACACAGCCCAAAACCTTGGGTACGGCTCAACTGTAGGAGCCGAGATCCCTATAACCTACTGAGCTAAGCAACCACAGTGACTCGGTCTCATGCCTGCAACATTTATAGTGCTGACCCCCAGAGAAAATGAAATGAGGTGAACAGGACCTGTTAAAATCATTTAAGCTGCTAAATTAACCAAAAAAACCCAGCACTTGCTTGGGCACATTTGGGGAGAGGGTGGAGGGAAACAACTTTGGCTTGACACTACTTCCCTTATCTGGAAGGCATGACAGACTCTAACAACTCACACTGTGGCTTTTGTCAAAAACTACCTGAAAATGTCAACTGCCACTTTGGAGATCAGCATTTTATTGAACCTATAATTCTTTTCTTTCTATTTCCCTCCATGAGCATAATTGCATTTAGGTTGCAGTAAGAAAGAGAAATACTGTTTATTCATTCATTCATATATAAAACCATTTATAAAACTTGAAGAATGTTATAAATACTGTTAAAATGAGATGATCATTTACATAATTTTGATTCTAAAAATGGTGAATTTATTCAACCTAGTTCTTTGAACGTAGTCTGCGTGCAAAATGGCAGTGCTAACAAAAATATGTAGTAAGATTCTGTACAGCGTTGCTTCTTTCCTGAGAACGTTGAGAAGGGACGGTGGCTCACTTAAATCATTTTCAAATCTTCAAATTAACCATGAGAGCAGCTTCAGGATCAGCTACTAGAAAATATAATAGGATGGAAAAAATATGTATAATAAGATGAAGAATAACAAGACAGGTGACCTGGCTTACCCACTAGAATTCCGACCTCCTGCAGACCCAGGGAGTGTGAATGAAATGAATTCCGTAGGACAGGTATGAGATGGTGTTATGTCCTGAACTGTGTCCCATAAAAATTCTTTTGTTGATGTTCTAACCCCCAGAGTTACTGGATTTGAAGACAAGATCTTTATGGAGGTAATTAAAATTAAATGATATCATAAGGGTGGGACCCTAATCCTTTAGGAGTGGTGTCCTTATGAGAAGGGAAACATGACAGATGCACATACACAGAAAAAAAAAGACCATGTGAGGACACAGAGAAGGTCTCTTATAAGCCAAGGAGATAGGTATCAGGAGAAATCAAAACTCACCATATCTCAGTGTTAGACTTCGGCCTCTAGAATCACAAAAAAACCAAATTTCTGCTATGTAGGTGACCATCTGTGGCATTTTGTAATGGCAGCTGAAGCCTACAAAGGTAAAGCCCATGAATGACCCTGTATATTCTCCCTTTATCCTGTACCTGGTACCTCATTGTCATGGCTTCCATTGTTGCCGAGGTGCATTTGGTGTTCCTTTTTGTGGACATTTGATAACAGCTGACCTTCCTATCTTGTCTCCTGTTGTTCACACTGTTTGCACCTCAGACTCCTATGTAGCTGCCATGATGGCCTCAGTGATTCTTTAGTAGTCAGAGGATGAAAAAATGCTTTCTAACTTCGGGGCTATATTTTGACACCAGAGCCCAGTGGGGCTTCCTGGAACTCTCAGTTTGTTCTTTGAGACACTGTAAACAAACTGACAGTACCACACCCTTTATTATTTGCCTTATTTTTTTTTTAAGATTTTTATTTATTTATTTGACACAGGGAGAGAGATCACAAGTAGGCAGAGAGACAGGCAGAGAGAGAGGGGGAAGCAGGCTCCTTGCTGAGCAGAGAGCCCGATGCGGGCCTCAATCCCAGGACCCTGAGATCATGCCCTGAACCAAAGGCAGAGGCTTTAACCCACTGAGCCACTCATGTACCCCTTGCCTTATTTTTATAATAACCCAACTCTCCCCAGAAATCTACTCCCCAGATTTGAATAAAACTAGAATTTTATTCTTCCAACTTAAGATCCATCTCAGTGTAATATTACAACCAAACAAAATACCATTCCAAAGTCTTAAAAATATTGCAAGTCTTTTTGAGATATACTTGATATATAAAATACTAGTTTCAGGTGTACAATAAAATGATTCAGTATTTGGTATCACTGCTGGTTAACATCCATCACCACACAGAATTACAATTTTTTTCTTGTGTTGAGAACTTTTAAGGTCTGCTGTCTTAGCAACTTTCAAATACACAATACAGTATTACTATAATCCCATACTGTACATTAAATCGCCATAACTTACCTGTTTTACAAGTGGACGTTCGTACCTATTGATCCCCTTCACCCATTTTACCCACCCCCAGATTTTTTTTTTTTTTAGATTCAACACGTGAGATCATGCAACGTTTGTCTTTCTCTGATTTATTTCACTTAGCATAATGTGCACAAGATCCATCCATGTTGTCACAAATGGCAAGGTTTCATATTCTTTTATGGCTGAATAGTATTCCATTGTATATATATGTGTGTGTGTGGTGTGTATGTGTACGTTTATGTTGTGAGTGTGCGTGTATATATATATACATTTATGATATATATAAATATATGTAAATCTTCTTTATCCATTTGTTCATTGATAGACACTGAGATTATTCCCATACCTGGCTATAGTAAATAATGAAGCAATGAACGTGGGGGTGCACATATCTTTTGAGTTAGTACTTTTGCTTCTTCCAGATAAATACCCAGAAGTGGAATTTCTGGATCATATGGTAGTTCTTTTTTTTTTTTTAGAAATTTCCACAGTTTTCCATAGTGGCTGAACCAATTTACATTCCCACCAACAATGCTCTTCATCCACATCCTGACCAACATGTGTTGTTTCTTGTCTTTTTGATTATAGCCATTCCAAGAGGTGTCAGTTGATGTCTCATTGGGTTTCAGTTTGCATTTCCATGATTAATGGTGTTCACCATCTATTAACTTACTATTGTCCATCTGTATGCTTTCTTTGGAAAAATGACTATTCAGATTCTCTACCCATATTTTAATTGGATTTTTTTGCTATTGTATGAGCTGTTTATATGTTATGAATCTTAATATCAGATATCATTGGCAAATATTTTCTCCCATTCATTAGGTTATCTTTTCATTTTGTTGGTTTCCTTTGCTGTGCAGAGCCTATCTGAGATTTTAGTCTCTTATTTATTTTTGCCTTTGTTGCCTTTGCTTTTGGTGTCAAATCCAAAGAATTATCATTAAGATTGATGTTAAAGAGCTTATAAGCAATATGTCTTCTAGGAAATTTATGATTTCAGGTCATATATTCAAGTTCTTCATACATTTTAAGTTAATTTTTGTGTGTGATGTAAGATAGTGGTCAAGTTTCATTCTTTTGCATATGGCTGTCCAGTTTTCCTGACACTATTAAAGAGACTGACCTTTAACCATTGTATATTTTTGGTTCCTTTCTTGTAAATTATTTGAAAAAATATTTATATACACATCTATATGCATATACATGTATACATATAAATGGATTTATTTCTGGGCTTTCTATTCTATTCCATTGATTTATATGTCTGTTTTTATGCTAATACCATACTGCTTTGATTAATATAGCTTTATAATATAGTTTGAAATCAGAGAACTATGATGCCCCCAACTTTGTCCTTTCTCAAGATTGCTTTGGCTATTCAGGATCTTTTGTGGATCCATACAAATTTTAGAGTTGTTTGTTTTATTTCTGTGAAACAGGGATTTGATAGGGATTGCATTGCATCTGTAGAATCAATATTTTAACAATATTCTTCCAATCCATGAGCACAGAAAATTTTTTCATTTCTTTATGTCTTTAATGTATCTCATCATTTAATGTATCTCATCAGTGTCTTACAGTTATAGGTCTTTCATCTCGTTGGTTATATTTATTCCTAGGTATTTTATTCTTTTTGATGCAATTGTAAATGGGATGGATTTCTTTTATCTTTCTGATAATTCATTATTAGTATGTAGAAATGCCATACATTTTTGTGTACGGATATTGTGTCCTAAAATTTCAATGAATTTGTTTATTCTAACAGTTTTTAGGTTGACTCTTAAAGGTTTTCCATAAATGATATTATGTAATTTGCAAATACTGACAGTTTTATTTCTTCCTTTCCTACTTGGGTGCCTTTTTTTCTTTTTCTTGCCTATTTGTTCTGGCTAGGACTTCTAATACTATGTCGAATCAAAGTGGGGAGTGAAAATCCTTGATCGTTTCTGATTTTAGAGTAAAAGCTTTGATCTCTTCACCTTTGAGTGTGATGTTAGCTGCAAGTTTGTCATATATGGCCTTTATTATGTTGAGAAATCTTCCTTCTATTCCCACTTTGTTGAGAGTGTTTATCATAAATGAATGTTATTGAATTTTGTCAAATACATTTTCTACAGCAATCTAGATAATCATTTGATTTTTATCATTCATTTTGTTAAAATGATGTATTACACTGATTAGCAGATGTTGAACCATCCTTGGTGCTAAAATAAATTGCACTTGATCGTGGTGTGAGATCCTTTTAATATATTGTTAAATTCAGGTTGCTGATATTTTGTTGAGAATTCTTGCATCTATGTTCATCAAGGATGTTGGCCTCTAATTTTCCTATGGCATCCTCATCTGGTTTTGGTATCAGGGTAATGCTGCCCTCATAAAATGAGTTTGAAAGTGTGCCCTCTTCTGTTTTTTGGAAAAGTTTAAGAAATACTGGTATTCTTGGGACACCTGGGTGGCTCAGTTGGTTGAGCAGCTGCCTTTGGCTCAGGTCGTGATCCCGGCGTCCTGGGATCGAGTCCCGCATCAGGCTCCTTGTTCCGCAGGGAGCCTGCTCCTCTCTCTGCCTCTGCCTGCCTCTCTGCCTGCTTGTGTTCTCTCTCTGTTAAATAAATAAAATCTTTAAAAAAAAAAGTACTGGTATTCTTAAATGTTTGGTAGAATTCACCAGTGAAACCATCTGGTCCTTGATTTTGTTTATTGGGAGGTTTTGGGGTTTTGTTGTTGTTGTTTTGTTTTGTTTTATGGCTGAATCAATTTCCTTACTAGTAATCAGTTTGTGCCAACTTTCTATTTCTTCATGATTCAGTCTTGTTAGGTTGTATATTTCTAGGAATTTTCCATGACTTCTAGGTTGTCAGATTTGTTGACATATAGTCATTCATATGAGTCTTTAAGAATCTCACCCCCTTTTTTCCTGCTATACTGCTATTCTTAGAAAGCCCTGCTTACAAGTTCCTTGAGTATCACGAAGGCTCCCACCATCCTACCTGATAAAAATGGCTCACTATGCCTAAACTGTTCATACAAACAATAAGGTTCATACTAAATAACTGCTTTCTTTTGGAGACCATGAAAATTGTGCCGGGTGGAGGATGCCTATGTGACTAAGCACCAGTAAAACCCTGGACACTGAGTCTCTAATGAGCTTGTCATGATTTGTTGCTGGAGCAATTAAGTGCACCCTGCTCAATTCTAGTCAGAGAGGACTCTGTAAAGCTTGTGCCTTATTTCCTCTGGATTTTCCCAATGTACCCCACCTACCCTCCTCCCCATCCTGAGTTTGCTTTGTCTATCTTTACCATTAAAAAAAAAAAAAAATCATTACCATGAATACAACTCACATACTGCATTCTGCTAGACAATCCTCAAACCTGGAAATGGTCTTAGGGACACTGATCCACTCTAATCTCCTTTTTCTCATTTCCCTACTGAAATTCTAGCAGTGCCCTTCAACTTCAAAATACAAATTAATTGACAAAATGACATTAGAAAAACTGTGGGGTGGGAAGCCTCAAACTTTCCTTGCAACGAAAGCAGTGACTTAGTCTCTGGAATCTAATCAAGACCTTACCACAACCAGGGGAGTGCTCAGTGAAGAAAGAACGACTACATTTCAGTAAGAGAGCTCTGTGCTGTTTAACTTACCTGCTACCATTACCTACTCTCTAGCAGAATGGATAACAATGCGATCCAATGATATGGATAAATACAAAGACACAAATCAGTTGAAAGTGAAGGAATGAGAAAGCACAATAGCCAAAACATAATCCACTTATTCCACTGTCCCACTGTTTATTTGATGTTTTTAGGTAATGCTGAATTTGTGTGGAAACAAAGTCCATCAACTTACTAATGGATAAACAAAATATCATGTGTCCATACAATGGAATATTACTCAGCCATAAAGGAGAATAAAGTACTGAAGAATGCACAGCATGAACAAACCTTGAAAGCATTATGTGAAATGAGAGGAGCCAAATAAAAAAATCCACATACAGTATCATTCCATTTTAATAAAGTAGACAGAATTAGTCATATCTGTAGAGATGGAGAGAAGATCAATGGTTGCCAGGAGTTGAGAGTTGAGGGAAGAATGGGGACTGACTGACTACTTGATGGGTATAGTTTCATTCTGGGGTAATGAAAAGTTCTGGAATTAGATAATTATGATGGTTATACAACACAGTAGGGTATACTAAAAGCCACTGAATTGTATGTGATTGAAATGGTGAGTTTTAGGTTATATGAATTTTACCCCAATATAAATAAGACAATTTAGCCTCTCTTAGCTTTTTTCAGCTCTCCTTCTAATCATGATTCAATAATCACCATAAAGATTATGAAAGCAAAAACAACAACAGCAATAATAATAGCTAACATTTTAGGTACTTATTCTGAGACATACATCCTTTTTTAAATTTAGTTTTTATTTTTTTAAACTATTTTTTGAATGGGGAGAGATAATTTTTCTGAGTATAGTTGACACACAATGTTACACTAGTCTTACGTATACAACTTAGTGATTTGGCAAGTTTATACCTTATGCTGTGTTCACCACAAGTGTAGCTACCACCTGTCATCATACATCACTATTACAGTATCACTGACTATATTCCTTATGCTGTGCCTTATATTCCTGTGACTTAATTCATTTTTTTTACTTATTCATTCTGTAACTAAAATCCTGTATCTCTTTCTGTTCCACCCTCTTTGTCCAACCCCATCCCCTCCCCTCTGACAACCATACAGTTCCTGTATATAACCATACAGTATCTGATTCTTTTTGTTTTCTTTTTTCTTTTCCTTTCCTTTTTCCTTTTCTTTTCCTTTCTTTTTCCTTTCTCTTTCCTTTCCTTTTCCTTTCCTTCCCTTTTCCCTTTTTCCCTTTTTTTCCCTTTTTCCCCTTTTTTGCCCCTTTCTTTCCCTTTTTCCCTTCTTTCTTCCATTTATGAGTGGAATCACATAGTATTCATCCTTCCTTGTCTGACTTATTTCACTTGATATCTTCTGGGTTCATCCAGGTTTTTTCAAATGGCACAATCTCATCCTTTTTTATAGCTATACACAATATTCCTTTTGTGCGTGTTGTGGGAGGGGTTGCGGGTGTATCACATTTTCCTTGACCATTCTTCCGTTGATGGACACTAGATTGCTTCCATATCTTAGCTATTGTAAATAGTGCTGCAATAAATATAGGGGTGCTTATATCTTTTCAAATTGATGTTTTCATTTTCTTTGGGTAAATACATAATAGTGGAATTATTGGATCATAGGGTATTTCTACTTTCAATTTTTTAAGGAAACTCCATACTGTTTTCCACACTGGCTACACCAGTTGACAGTCCCATAAACAGTGCACAAGTGTTCCTTTTTCTCCACATCCTTGCCAACACTTGTTATTTCTTATCATTTTGATTGTAGCCATTGTAACTGGTATAAGGTGATACTTCATTGTGGTTTTGGTTAGCATTTCCCTTATGATGAGTGATATTGAGCATCTTTTCATGTCGGTTGACTATTTGTATGCCTTTGGAAAAATGTCTATTCATGTTTTCTGCCTATTTTTAATTAGTTTGTTTTTTTGGTGTTGACTTATGTAAGTCCTTTATATATTTTGGATATCAATCCCTTATCGGATATATCATTTGCAAATATCTTCTCCCATTGGGTACGTTGATTTTTGTTTTGTCAATGGTTTCCTTTGATGTGCAAAAGTCTTTTATTTTGAGGTTGTCCCAACTGTTTATTTTTGCTTTTATTTCCCTTGTCTTAGGAGGCAAGGTCTGACAAGTAAGCAGCAGAATTTGGATTCAAGTTAAGGAAAAACTGCATTTTTTTTTTAAACACTCTCTTCCTAGGCAAAAGGGATAGTGGTAAAACTACATATGCGTGTTTTAATATTTTTTCACACTACAGTTCCTAAGGTTTCAGTGAGAGGATAATCTGAGGGATAGGTGCAGAGATTTGGTGAAAGTTAACACTCCTTTTTGACACCAAAACATCTTTGGAATGTGTTTGCGTAAGAGAGCCTGTCACCTTTTAGGGTAAGCTTCCTGCTGTGGTACACGTCCTTGGAGTGGGTGGCCTCTGACCAAGAGCTTTAGGATCTCAGCGGTTCTAGTCCAGTGGACCATGGTAGGGAAGATTAAAGCCATCTCCTGTTAAAGGTCTTATTGTTTTACCTATGAAGTTTCTGGAACCACCAGACAGGAATTCCAGAATTTGTATTAAGTGTACAGAAACCCCCACCACATGCAAATAGACATGCACTTTAGAGAGAGAGAAAGTTAAAGAGTTGGGACATGGGATAGGCAGACAGAAATTGGTTTCTGTATTTAAAAGAAAAAAAAACAAAGATATACATTCTGTATAAAGAAATTGTTTTTTTAAACATAATCAATTAACAGAAAATATAAGGACACAGTACAAAGCAAGTGGGATATAGAGGCAGACGGGGCTGGGATAGAGACCAGGCTCAGACTTTTATGAGCTGCATGACCTCGAGTAATTTATTAACTTGTAAATTTCCTGATTTATAAACATGGGAGAAACCAACCTCTTAGGAGTGTAAAGACTAGAAATAATTGGCTCACAGATCTAGACACACTGCCTGGCATTAAGAAGATATTGTCCCTAGGATTGCACATTGCAAAACTCAAACTTGAGAGTAGAAGGCATCTCTAACTTATGCCCAAGTTAGATCCTTTCTCAGAGCATGAGACCTAAGTAAGATTCCCTGTAATGAATACCCATTGACATGGAAAAAAAATGACATAGTTTGAGGGACACTTTATAAACAAACATAAAATAACTAGTATTAAGAGAAGTGGGAGAGGTACAACAAAAAACTTGTATACCCAATAAATGTGTTCAGAGGAGAAAGATGTTATATATCTAACTGGAGAATCAGGAAGGGCTTCCTGGAAGAGGTGGAGAACATATATAAGACCAAGGTGGTGAGTATTTTATCTGAAGCAGCTTCTTGAGCAAATAATAAGAGATTGAAGAGCAAGTGACTTGAGTAGTTGAGTTGGGATAGAGCTGAAAATTTGTAAATGAAAGATAAAAAGGCAAAATGGGAATTCATTTCAGGGCAAAATTCTGGAGAGTCTTGCCTGCTAGGCAAGTGTTCAGACTTGATCCAAAAAGCAGAGCCTTAAGTTGTAGAGAGTTGAGAGAAATAATGGTGAAAAGGACAAAGGCTTGTATACAGAAAGTACCCATTCATAGACTCAGGATTCTGTACTTCTGGCCCTACTTGATTAGGGTGCCATGAATCAGATCTCCACAGGTCACAAGAATTTTTTTTTTTAAACATGCAATGCTTGACCAAATGTATACTCAGGTTAGATTTCAGCATATAAATTGGGTGCTGAGTTAGACAGCACTGAACTGTCTGGACATGGACATAGTCTCCTCCCTTCCTGAGTTTTTTTTTTTTTCTATAGAAGAAATATTCATAATTGATCTTTCCTTATTTCTATTCATGAGCCACAATTGGCACTCATCTGAAATTCTGACAATGTCTCTGTCACTCTTAATGATGCAGCTGAAGTGAAACATGTACTTAGTAAAAATCTGTAGTTAACCTCTCCTCACTGCTGTCCTTGCTTAAAGTGTGTCCACAGGGTGAGAGTATTGCTCCAGGAGGTTGAAGGTAAATACCTGATGGAGTAAAGTTTGGAATTCAATTTCTCCTACTTGGACCTCTTTTCTCTTTATTTTCTGGCTATGCATCCTTCCTCACTTATGCTTATTGTCTTTATCATTACTAATTCCAGTTCCGTAATCCTCCCTTTTTTTTTTCTCCCTCTCTTTTACACACATTTTATAAGTCAATTCTCCCGTTTCCATGCCAGTGGGGAAAAGGTAGAAGTGCAAATAACCCAAGGGTCATTTTATTTTAGTTTCAGAATGCTATGTTATTCTGTTAAAAGTAGACTTCCTACTTTATTTTGCTAAGTATATAAATATTAATTACCATTGCCTGAAAACCAGCAGGTGGATAGTAGGACAGTGGAACAAGCAGGTTATTTACTCTGCTGTAAGGCAAGGTGGACTAGCCATGGATTGATAATCTGCTATGGATAAACTGTTAAGTAGATAAATTATATTTAAGGATTGATCAGAAATTGGTGTGCCAGGGGAAAAAAAGTTAATTCCTTTGAATTTTTTTTCCCAGTAGTTAAAATACATTTGGTTTCCCTCTCTCTAAATAGAATATAATAAACTTCTAGTTCTGAACCATCACACATAGGGGAGGACTGGGGAGAAGCATTGACATGCATCTTCCTAAATGCCCAAGAGATACCTTCACATGAACATTACCTTATCACTTCAAAATCACCTTCTTCAGGACCCCTGGGTGGCTCAGTCAGTTGGGCATCTGCCTTCAGCTCAGGTCATTATCCCAGGATCTTTGGATCAAATCCCACATCTGACTCCATGATCAGCAGGGAGTCTGCTTCTCCCTCTGCCTGGGGAATCCCCCTGCTTGTGTATGTGCCTGTGCACTCTCTTGGTCTCTCTCTCTCTGGCAAATAAATAAAGTCTTAAAAAAAATCACCTGTTCTAAACTGAACAGAGCATTGTACCCCTAGAAGCAACTGGCAATCTCAATTTCCCCAGTTATCCAAATTTCAGATAACTTTCTGTTATTTTCCCTTTTCAAGAATTTGCCTTGAGGGCATTCCTTTTCACAACTAAACTTGAATCCAGAGCCAGCAAATGTCACACTATGAAATATAAATAAGGATCAATTCCACATGTAAGGAGCTCCATCCTAAATAAGAAGTTGAGAAGATTGAAAAATCAACAACCCTTTCAGGATCTGTAAGAGAGGAGGGGACACAGGGCAAATAGGTGCCCACAAAATTGGGCATACCAACAGACAAATATGGAGAATCATAATTTATTGAGGCAGAGACAAAGTAGAAATCATTGTAGGAAGAGTGCTAGGTTGGAGAACCTGAACTATGAATGATGAATTGTTGGAGGTTCAATGTGGACAACTCTGTGAGTTAAAAACTCCAAGGCAAGCCCCCAAATTTTATGAGATTTACCATCAGGAGCTAGACCAGGTTCTCAAAGTAAATATTGGAGAAAAATCCTCCTACGCTTCTGTCAGGGAAAGGAAAAAGGGAACCATTTTGAAATTCACTGAAGTACTTCGTTCTTCTTAACAAGTCCTGCCCTCAGGAAAAACTAGTTAATGAGAGCTTGGTCTGTTATGTTATTATCAGAGCCTAACTGATTTTGGTAATGGGAATACCTAATGCCAGTTCAATCTGGCCATCCTGTCCCACTTAAAGGGGGCAGAAAAAATCCTGAGAAACACTTGTGGAGTTGACCGTCTAGAAGTAGAAGCTCACTAAAGGATTGAGACCTGCTCATAGGACTACAGAACACTGTCTCAATATTCATACATTACCGCTACATTACTAAAGGCTTATTTACAAAGGTTCTTTTTACTCAGTACCCCATGCCATTATTAGGGGGAAAATTATAAGGCAAAATAAAAGGCAGATAAAAAAAGAGCAAATTTGAAGGGAAAAGACAAACATCAGAACTGGATATCACAGGGATGTTGGAAAGATAAGACTGGGAACTTAAAACAGTTATGATTAATATGCTAAGGTCTCTAATGAATACAGTAGACAGTGTGGTAATGCTAGCATCATAGAGAGAATTTGGAAGTTTTCTTTCCTTTTCTATTCTTTGGAATAGTTGGAGAATATCAAACTATTGAGGTATCAACTGTCCTTTAAATGTTTGGTAGAATTCACCCATGAAACCAACATTATTTAGATAGAATGGCTGGCAAAGTCTTTGAAGAAAATAAGATACATATAGATCTTAAAAGATTGGTAGTACAGATGAATAGAAAGAAACTCAGTGGAGAGAATGGTGAAGCTCCAGGGACTTGAATAAGCAGAGTTGGTTTTAAGAGGTGTGTGTAAAATATCTGGTTAAAGTAGATTTACAATTGGGAGCACTAAGATAAACTTACATAGGTATGTTTTTGAAAGAAATCAAAGGCATTTCTGTCAAGCCCATCTAAAGGGATTAATGCATGATCAGAACATAACTTTGAAACAATATTGTTGAGGGACATGTGAAAGAGAAAAAAGTTGAATAAAGGCCACTTGGAAACTGTGGCCATTAAAAGTGTTAGCTAATTAGAAATGGAATTAGGGTTATGGCACTGAAAACTGAAATTAATAAGTAATCTGTGACTATTCTGTGTCTTATACATAAGAAATCATGTTTAACATGTTAAAAATTGCTAATTTGATAATAGGTATAGAAAATGAAGTTTCATATTTGGAACAAATGTTAATGATTATAATATCAAAGCTATTGCTAGTTGTTGTAATAAACTCAATATTTTAAGTGCTATAAAAAAAGAATGAACTTGGGTTAATTGTGATGTAGATTGCAGATTCTAGGGCAACCATTTAAGAAAGTAAAAATAGAGTATAATATCCTAAGAAAAGAGAGAAAATGGAATCCTATAAATGCTCAATTAAAACCACAAAAGGCAGAAAAAGAGGGGAATTAAATAGAAAAACAAGTGCAATAGGATATAGTAACATATATGGTAGGTATTACTTCAGCTATATTAATAATTGCTTTCAATGTCAGTGCTATATGCATCAATTAAAAGAGAGATTGTCAGAGTGGATCAAAAACCATGATCTAGCTATATTTTGTTTCTAAAAAATTTTAACCATAAAGACACATTTAGATTAAAAGTAAATGAAGAAAAAATGCCCCATGTTAACAATGATCAAAAAAAGCATGAATAGCTATATTAATTTCATACAGAGAAAACTTTGAAGTCAGGAAATTTATAAGAAATAAAGAAGGGCCTTACACAATGAGATCAGATTTCTGAAAAGACATAATAATCCTTAATGTATATGCACATAACAAGAAATCATCAGTGGAGCAAAAACTGATAAAACTGCAAAGAGCAATACATGAATTCACTATCATCTTGGAGACCTCAACACTCCTCTATAAGATATATACAGATACTGCAAGCAGAAAACAAAATACATAGTTGAACCCAACAACACCATCACTCAACTGGATATGATGGATGTCTGTAGACTGTAGACTACTTCATTCAATAAAAATAGATACACTTCTTTTTCTCAAGTTCGTGTGGAAGGAATGCTTACCAAGATAGACCACAGTTTGGGCCATAAAACACACCTTAACAATTAAAAAAAAATAGAAATCATAAAATTTCTGCCATCAGACCATGATGAAATTGAACTAGAAATTAATAACAGAAGGATAACTGAAAAAAACCCAAAGTATGTGTAGATTAAACAGTAAACTTCTAAATAACACATGGATCAAAGAAGAAATCTCAGGAAAATTTAATATTTTGAACTAAATGAAGATGAAAACATAACTTAAAATTTGTGAGATGGAGTAAAATCAGTTCTTATGGGGAAAATTATAAAATTGAATGCTTAGAGTAGAACAGAAGGAGGATCTAAAATCAATCATCTATGCTTTCTCCTTAGGAAACTAGAAAAAGAAGAGCCAATTAAATCCAAACTAAGAAGGAAATGAATATTCCTTGTTAAGAAGTGCTTCTTATTAAGAAGTAGTACAGAAATCAGTTAAATTGAAGATAGAAAATCAATGGAGAAAATCAATAAAACCAAAAGCTTGTTCTCTGTAAGGGCTAATGAAATCTATAACTTTCTAGCCAGGCTAACTTAAAAAAGAGAGAGAGAAAGCAAGAGAGAGTGAGCATACAAATTATTACTATCAGAAATGAAAAGGGTTCTGAGATAAGAAATCATTTGACTTTCCTGAGCCTGTTTCCTTACCTGTAAAATTATGCAGCCCACCTCACTGTCTTTTTACGTGAATCAATAGTCATGTGGTGTTGATGCTTTCTTTTAAAAAAAAAAGGGGGGGGGCACCTGTGTGGCTCAGTTGGTCAAGTGTCTGCCTTCAGCTAAGGTCAAGGACCCTGGGATAGAGCCCCACATCGGGCTCCCTGTTCAGCAGGGAGCCTGCTTCTCTCTATCCCTCTGTCTGCTGCTCCCTTTGCTTGTGCTTGTCTCTCTCTCTCAAATAAATAAAATCTTAAAAAGAAAAGAAAAAAAAATGAAAAGGGGGACATCACTACAGATCCCATGAAAATTTGAAAAGTAATAGAAGAATACTATGAACAGTTCTAGGTTCATGAATTTGATTACCTAGGTGAAATGGACCAATTCTTTAAAAGACACAATCTGCCAAAACTGCAAGAAAAAATAGGTAATCTGAATAGGTCTGTATCAAATAAATTGAATCAATGATTAATAGCATTTCAAAACAGAAAGTACGGGGCCCAGATAGGTACGTCGGTAAATTCTACCAAATATTTAAGAAAGAAATTATAACAATTCCCTACAAGTTCTTTCAGAGACTAGAAGCAGAAAGAATACATCCTAACTCATTCTATGAGGCCAGGATTACCCTAATTCCAAAACCAGACAAACATGTATATTTATAAAAGAAACCTATAGACTAGTATCTTTGATAAATATAGATGCAAAAACCCTCAACGAAATCGTAAATTTAACAATGTATAAAAAGAATTCTAAACCACCACAGAGTGGGATTACTCTCAGATATGCAAGTCTGGGATTTGATGCAATTCAACATTTGAAAATTAATGTTATTCATCGCATCAACAGGCTAACGAAGAAAAAATCACATGATCATATCAACAGATACAGAGAGAGCACTTGACAATATCCAAAACCCATTCAAGATAGAAACTCTCGTAAGTTAGGAATAGAGGGAAAATTTTCAACTTGATAAATATGTACCCCCCCCAAAAAAAACAAAACCCCTACAGCTAACCTCATACTTACTGGTGGGAAACTAGAAACTTCTTTGTACTAAGAACAAGGACAAGGTAGGCATGTCCCCTGTCACCACTCTATTTCAACATCATACTTGAAGTCTTCACTGAGGCAGTAAGACAAGAAAAAGAAATAAAAGTAACACAGATTGGGAAGGAAGACATAACAGTATCTCTGTTTGCAAATGATCATCTGCATAGAAAACCTACAAGAATCAACCAAAACCTCTTGGAACTAATAAATTATTATAGCAAAATTGCAGATACGTATTTAATATACAAAAGTTAATTACTTTTCTATTTACCAGTAATGCACATATAGAATTTGAAATCAAAAACACAATACCATTTACATTAGCACTTCCTACCCTCCAAAATGGAGTACTTAGGTATAAAGGTAACAAAATGTGAATAAGATCTATATGAGGAAAACTACAAAACTTCGATGAACAAAATCCAACAAAAACTAGTTAAATGGAGAGATATTCCATGTTCATTAATAGGATATCTCAATATTGTCAAGATGTCTGTTCTTTCCAACTTGATCTATAGATTCAATGTAATCCCAGTGAAATCAGAGCAAGTTATTTTATGAATATGAATAAATTGATTCTAAAGTTTATATGAGGCAAAAGACCCAGAATATTCCAAACAAAACGGAAGACTGACACTACCCAACTCAGGACAGAGCAGCAGTACAATGTGGTATTGGTAAATAGATAAATAGAGCAATGCAACAGAATAAAGAGCCCAGAAATAAATCCTGTATATATAGGCAAGTGATCTTTGACAGAAGAGCAAAAGCAATATAGTGAAGCAAAAAGTCTCTTCAACAAATGATTCTGGAACAACTGGACATAGTACATACAAAAAAATAAATCTAGGCAGGGACCTTACACTTTTCACAAAAATTAACTCACCATGAATCATAGACCTCAATATAAAACATAAACCTGTAAAATTCCTAGATAATAACATAGGAAAAATCTAGATGATCTTCAGTTTTGTGATGATACTTTAGATACATTAAAGACACTTAACATGAAGGAAATAATTGATAAGCTAGACTTAATTAAAATTAAAAACTTCTCTGTGAAAGACAACGTAAAGAGAATGATAAAACAAGCCACAGGCTGGGAGAAAATATTTGCAAAACACATGTGTGGTAAAGGTCTGCTGTCCAAAATGTGAAAAGAACTCTTAAAACTCAGTGATAAGAAAACAAGCCAATTATAAAATGGGCCAAAGTCCTTACTTATCTCACCAAAGACAATATACAGATGGAAGATAACCATATGAAAAGATGCTTCCCATCACATATCATTAGGGAAGTGCAAATTAAAACAACCAGATACCATTAGACACCTTTTAGAATGGACCAAATCCAAAACATTGACAACACCAAATGCTGACAAGGAGCAACATAAATTCTCATTCATTACTGAGGGTAATGCAAAATGGTATACTTTGAAAGTCAGTTTGGTGGTTTCTTAGGAAACTAAACATATTCTTATGATCTAGTTATCGGTGCTCCTTGGTATTTACCCAAAAGAGCTGGAAACTAACATCTACCAAAAAAAAAAAAAAACCTGCACATGGATGTGAATGACAACATTATTTATGATTGCCCAAACTTGGAAGCAACCAAGATGCCCTTCTGTAAGTGCGTGGATAGATTAACCGTGATACATCCAGACAATTGAATCTTGTTCAGCTCTCAAAAGAAATGAGCTGCCAAGCCATGAAATGATATGCAGGAAACTGAAACGCATAATACTAAGTGAAAGAAGCTAATCCAAAAGGGCTACTTACTCTGATTCCAACTATACAATATTCGGACAAAGGCAGAACTAGAGAGAGAGTAAAACAATCAGTTGTTTCCTGGAGTTGGGGGCTGGGGAAGAGATGAAGAAGTGGAGCACAGAGTACTTGTAGTGCAGTGAATATACTCTGTATGATGTTATACTGATAAATATGTATCATTATACATTTGTCCAGATCCATCAAACGTACAACGCTAAGAGTGAGTCCTAAGGTAAACTGTAGACTTTGAGTGATAATGATGTGTCAACATAGATTCACCAGTTGTAACAAATGTACCATTCTGGTGAGATGCTGATAATGGGGAAGGTCATACGCATGTATCTGAGCAGAGAGTAGGAGGGAAATCTCTGTAATTTCCTCTCAACTAAACTGCTCAAACACATTCACACACACACACACTTTTTAAAAATGTGAGAGGACCAGGGAAAAAATTTTAAAAAAATTTGTGCTATATTCCCAGTCCTTTGTGCAGTTGTCTGATACAGAATGAACATGTATAAATTGTTCTCTGAATGACTTGAATGAATGGGTCACTGTCTCGTAAGAGCGCACCACACCAGCCATCATAGATGACAAAATCTCTTAAAACAGAGATTAAAAACCTAGAGACAAAGTAACATGATGGAAGTGAGCCTGGTGATTTCTGTTGTAAATTGGAGAAAACATGGCTCATCTTGAACATGCAGTTGCTACCTGGACCAAGATAAAGGTTCCTTTCTATACTGAAGACAGTGTTACAGATATTTTGAATTTTCAGTAAAAGTTGGACCTGTGGATTATTGGGTAAAGTGTTGGCAATTAATTTTAAAAATATTTAAATACTCTGCCAGCCCATAGATTTTTCTCATACTCTGTATTTTGCTGATTTCTTTTTATGGTGTCAGTTAGCATGACTACTAGTGGTAGTTAGAACTAGAGGCTTGACTGGATTCAAGTTTTGATTTTCTTTTTCTATAAAAATACTCATAAATGGGCAGGCGCCTGGGTGGCTCAGTTGGTTAAGCATCTGCCTTCAGCTCAGATCATGGTCCCAGGGTCCTGGGATCAAGTCCTGTGGTGGGCTCTCTGCTCAGAGGGTAGTCTGCTTCTCCCTCTCCTTCTGCCCCTCCTCCCTGCTCCTGCTCTCTCTTTTGCTCTCTCTCAAAGAAATAAGATCTTTAAAAAAAAATACTTCTTAAGCGGTAATCTGTATACTTCTCTCAGGAGCTACATTATATCTGATTTTTTCTGATGTTTGCATGAGGGATTAAAATCTTTGATATTCTAATCTATCATTTCCTCTTCATTTATTGGCTGAAATACTCCAAACAGGTGGAATTTTTCTTGTCAACTCAAATAATTTTGTATAGAGAATGCAGGGAAAATGCTCGTTTATTTCCATTTTTTAAATCGGTTTTCAAAATAAGAGTTGTTTCCCTGGCATCTTTCAAATATGACAAATTAGTTTTAATATCATTATCTCATAGATTTAAATGTATTTTTTTGCCTTAGTTGTCTTCACATAGTATCCCTTACTGATGCTTAAATTGTCCTATGTAGGCCCTGGAGACACTCTAAGTTGCTTTCTGAGATTTTTGTTTTGTTTTGTTTTGACATGAACCTAGTAGTCATTGGGAATTTTCTTATTTTTTGAAGTAATCAAATATTTCAGGCTCATTTTCTTACTCAGTCCTAAGAACTTCTATGAGAAAATTTGAGTATCTTTTCTCTGGTTAAAATGTCATTTGCATATCATTTCTGCAAATTTTTTATTCTTATCAAAAACTTTTCTTTTTTCTATATGGTTATTGATCTCTTGTTTATCCCTTTTTAGAAAACCAGAAAATTGTATTTGTCATGTCTAGGCAGTTCAACAACATGCAACTTTTTGGCCCCAAACTGAAAGATAATAGTCCCATAAAAGATCTTGAAGTGATTCAGTAGTTTAGGATTATATAAAGATCATCTAATTAAATAACTTATTCCAGTATAGGACTGCTCCAGTAATTATACTCCACAGAAGAAACTATATTTGGCCTAACTTCATCATAAAATTTCCACCATTTGATTAAAATCTAAACTGGCTTCTGGTGACAAAGGCTTTAAAGATTTCAAAGGCTTCAACTTTGACATTTTCCTAGAAAATTCTCAAATTAGGTAAGATCTTTATGACTGTTTCTCACTCAGCCTAAGGTTTCATGAAGTCCAGTGGCCCCACGTGGTTTGTTAGTGTGCACCCAAAGTAGGACATGTTCTCAAAGATTGATTCAGGCAAATCACACTCTTTATTTTTTTAAGATTTTATTTATTTATTCATGAGAGACAGATAGGCAGAGGGAGAAGGAGGCTCCCTGCTAAACAGGGAGCCCGATGTGGAACGCGATCTCAGGACCCTGGGATCATGACCTGAGTCCAAAACAGGCACTTAACGGACTGAGCCACCCAGGTGCAGGAAGTCAAACCCTTTAGAGATGGACTTTTAGTTTAGAATGAACATCCGTTCTTTGACAATGAGATCTCTCTCTCTCTCTCTCTCTCTCTCTCTCTCTCACACACACACACACACACACACACACACACACACGCGTGCGTGCGGCGCTTCCTTCCTCCCTCCCTCCCTCCCTCCTTTCCTCCCTCCTTCCCTCCCGCCTTCTCTCCTCTCCTCTCCTTTCCTTTCTTCCTTCCTTCTGTTATCTATCTATTGAAGAAGAAGCTAAACAGTCAATAAGTGATCATGATGTGTAGGATTAGGATGTGTAGTCAGGATTCCAGGAAGAAGCAGATGGCACATACCAAAGAAGGTAATTGAAGAGAATATAGTTAAAGGTCTATTTAGAGAGATGTGATCAGGTTTTAGGGTTGATGGTGGGATGGGAAACCACCCAAGGAGTCTCAGCGCAATGGTTAGTATCCCAAATGTTTGGCCTAGAAAGCCAAAGAGAGTAGCTATGACCAGAGCCTGGCGAGATTATTAGCCTTTGAAGAGAGGCTACCTGACTGAAACCTTGGCTTTAGGTAGAGGACTGCACCCTGACCCCTCTTCCTGACCTCCAAACTTCTCTTGGTATACTCTTACCCTATCTTATTGGCTGAGACCAAATGGAAGGAGCTTGTTGTACAAGCTGACGAGAGCATTCTCCTGGAACATGGAGCAAGGCAGAGAAGGCTGAGACTGGATCTCATCCATGGAGTCAGAGCCCATGGAAATCCTAGGTGAAATTTAGCAATGATTTTAAAAAGCACAGGGAATGGTTCTTTCCTCAGAAGGCTCCTCCTATCCTCCCAGGTTTAGTATCTTTCTCACTTTGACAGTGTTCACAAATGTTCATACTCTCCAACTTATTTATTTTTAGACTTCTTTCAGACTGACCCCTCTGCGCTTAGACCTTTCTTTAAACAGGTTTCTTTTTCTTCCTTCCTTCCTTCCTTCCTTCCTTCCTTCCTTCCTTCCTTCCTTAGATTTCATTAGAGAAAGAGAGAGTGTGCACGCACAAGCAGGGGGTGTAGCAGACAGAAGGAGAAGCAGGCTCCCCAATGAGCAACAGCCCGATGTGGGACTGGATCCCAGGACCCTGGGATTATGACCTGAGCCAAAGGCAGATACTTAACCAACTGAGCCACCCAGGCATCCCTAGACAGAACAGATTTAAACTTAATCTTCTCCAGTTTCTAAGTTCATCACATTTCTGGGTTAAAGTTGAGGCTGTACTCTCATTACCTAGATTGATCTTTGGCATTCTTGAGGCTTCTCAGCCATGTATCACAGTCTCATCTGTGATTTTCTGCACATAGTTATTATTAAAATTTGAATTTTTTACTTCACTCTCAGGTCCCTATATTCCTACATGGGGGAACGAGTCTCCTTCTAGATTCTAATATTCTTCTGGTGAAGTCTTTCAGACTTTAAAAATTTTTCTTCTCCCCGTTAAAAATAAATAAATACACACCAATCTATCTCATGGCATAGTTAAGTCAACAAAAGTATTGATCGAATAAAGAGTAGATGCTGAACTAACAAGCATTGTTCTATCTTTGAGAGAAATGGAAGAGTTAGCAGTCTAACTGGGAAATTTAAGTTCCCAACAGCACATAAAGCTAGATGCAACTTGAAATAATGGAAACCAAGGATGGAAGGGACTAGAATATAGATTTAAATTTGAGAAGAGGAGGTGCATATTTGGGAAGAAAGAAGAAAACTGTGTATGCAAAAACACAAAATTCTATATATTAAACAAAAGTCACCTGAAAGAGCATGAAAACAACTAGGCAAGGCCAGAGTAAATCGAATGTTAAAAGCACAAATAAGACCATGGAACACAAGGCAGCTCAAGAATCTTTTCTAAAGCTGAGAGCTGTGTGATTATCCATGTTTGGATAATGGTTAGGTTCTAACTAATGGTGAGTAATATGGAGACAAAAGAAGTTGTGGGTCTCTTGGTTATGTATAGTGCACAGGTGGTGGTGAGAATGAGGTGACAGAAATGCCTGTAAGATCTCAAAGGATAGCAAAAAATGGTAACAACATAGGAAATAATGGGAAATTAAAGAATGGCTAACTATGGAGTGTAAGAAAAATGAGAAGTTTAGTTCCTGACCAGTCTACCTTCAGGTTTTGATTGTCAGTATAAATAATACTTTTCAGAAGTCAACGGAAGCTTTATAACTGTAAGAGGGTTTGTTATCGAAACTGAGAGCAGACAAAATAAAGTTGGTAAAGTGTATCTTCTGAGTATATGAATTCCCTAAAGTGAAAAAGGAGAGATTCTGTAATTATGCTTAGCAGTTACCATCTCACATGGCAAATAATCAGAGAATAGCACTCAGAGAATCAAGGTCTGGAGAGTAATAGATCATGGAAGTCAGGAGTAGAATTGCAATGTCATATGCCCAGAAGAAAAAATCATTGGTTTCCAAACAACAGACTATAAATATAATATAAGGTTTCATTTTTAAAGATTCTGTTATTTCTTTGTTTCCTGAGCTAAATACAACAATAAGATTTATTAAATATGTTGCATACACATAAAATAATTAAGTCTACCCAATAATTACTCTGACGATAAATTGATCACAACATTCAATTTGCATTTTGCATCACAAAATCTATGAAGTACTACATGTAAGCAATCAAATTATCTTGGATCATGATAAGATATATATTTTTTCTGATTTAAGAAATGTGATGTTATAATTTGAGAACTTTTAATGTACTTATGACCAAGAAATGAGAGATATAACTGGATAATTTGTTCTGTGGTGATTACATGGAATGCGTCATGTAGTTTAATTTCTTTTAAGGCAATGTTGACTATAATTTGTGCATGTACAGAAAGTGTGTGTGTGTGTGTGTGTGTGTGTGTGTGTGTGTGTGATCATAAAATGAAATACATTAGGATTTCTCTTATTGGTAGAAAGATCCTGAAGATTAAACAGTTGAGATTCCTTTCCTAGTCTTTAGTCAAAGAATATTTGTTTAGCATTCAACTTCTTGATGTATGTTGTTATATGTGTGTTTTGAGGGGGAGGGGCTTCTTCATAAGGTTTCCCAGAACTATGTTGCCTTAAATGGTAATACAGATGTGAGATCAAACTTCATTTGAGAACATCAAAGACCATATCAGGAAGCCAAGTGATGTCAGATTATTATTCAGCATTCTAAATAAACATCCATTGTAAAATACACTACATGGACTGGAATTGCTCCTTCACTGAAGGCAATGTGAGAAAATTAATCAATATCACTGTGTGCAATATGGAAAATAGTCTAAACACAAGGCTGGCATAAAACTTGTTTCTAGCCAGATTGAACTAATGATAGATATATGTACCCAAATATAAGTTGTACAATTATGGGGGTAGTTTACATGCTTCTGAATTCATTACCTGGTAAATACCAGTCTCCTAGTAGTCTTTAAAAAATAAATCTGGGTAAGTTACACCACAAACTACTAAGAAATGGGTGTTTCACATGCAATATTATTGTCCTCTTATTTTTTATAAATAAAAAACTGTGTTTTTAGAAGCATAGTTCCAATTTTTTACCTAAAATCATTTATTCTGTTTCACAGATCTTTACATTCTTCATTAAACATTAAAATTGAATTTTTTTTCTTTTTAAAATTCAAAGATAAAACACATTTGAAAGAAAACATTTAAAATCTGGAAAACCAAGAGGACAGTTTTTTTTTTTTTCATTTTGAAAAGAGTGTGTGTAATCTTGAAAAATAAAAGTTGTATTCATATTTTATATCTATGTTCCCTTTTATTTGTGTTTTCCATAATGAAAGTGATAATTTTTATTTATTTTTATTAAGTTAATTTTAATTCCAGTATAGTTAATATACAGTGTTATGTTAGTTTCAGGTGTACAATACAGTGATTTAGCGATTATCATTATCATCATTATTATCGTTACTGTGTTCATCATGATAGACTCTTCACCTCTTTCACCCATCCTCCCACCAACCTCCCCTCTGATATGCTTTATTTTAAGCAAGTACCCTCAGTTAATTTTTTACTTGAAGCATACTTCAGTATACATGAACACACATTTTCTTCAAGTACACATGGAAAAATACCCTGGTTAAATCATATGAAGAGACACAACAAATATTGAAAATTTAAGACTAAAATCATACCAAATATATTTTCCAATCACAGTGATATAAAATTAAAAATAATAAAGGTGAAAAATCTATAATGTAAATATTAAATATTTAATATGTAGATATTAAACAACACACTACTCAAGCAATGGGCCAAATAAGAAATCAAACAGCAAATCAAAATGTCTTAAAACAAGAGAAAAAAACAGTATTGCAAAACCTATGGGATGCAGCAAAAGCAGATGTTAGAGTGAAATTTATGCCATCAGTGCTTTAAGAAAAAACATTTTGAATGAATAAAATTACACCACAAACTAGAATAAGAAAAAAATTAGTTGAAATTTAGTAGAGGAAGGAAATAACAAAGAAGAATGGGTATCGAGAGGGGCACGTACTGCATGGAGCACTGGGTGTGGTGCATGAACAATCAATCTTGTAACACTGAAAAATTAAAATAAACAAATTTGGGGAGGAAAAAAAAAAAAGAAATAATGACTAGAATAAACAATAACATTGAAAGTAATGACCGTTTTTCCAAAAATATAACCAGAATTGGCAATGCTTTAACCACATTGACTAAGAAAAAAATAAAAAATAAAAAGAGAAAGCAATACAACAGATAGCCACAGAAATACATAGGTAATTATTATTTATAAAGTTAAATTGTTATCTTGCTGCTGGTAATGTACATTGATTGACATGGCTAATATATATCAACCTGGCAGTATATCAAGGGCCTTAGAAAACTTAATTCTCCTTGTTCCACTAATTACAATTCTGATAAAGAGTTTTGAGGAAGTAATCCTAAAAATACAAAAGGCTTTATGTATGGATGTATATTCTGCAGTTGTGAAAAACTCCAGACATAACAAAAGTGGCCAACTATAGAATGGTTAAGAAAATTGCCATATAGACTTGATAGAATTGTATTACTTATGAATTACTATGGATTTAACTACCAAGCAGTAGTTTTGAAATTCTTATGATTTAGGAATTGTAAATGATAAATGCAATATAACCCAGCATCAAAAATAGTGTTTCAGTGATGACTGACTAACTGAATGAAAGGAATGTACATTTATCTGACACATTATTATTTCTTCCAGGCACTTCCAGGCACCAGTCTACCTGTAAACTTAGAATAATTAAGCACTAATTTACTGTATGCCATTTGGGGATCACCACCAAATGAGATTTGCATAAAGAAAGAAAAGATTAGTCAAACATATTTTTTTCAGTCTCTCATAAAGTTTTGGCACTATTTTTCATTCTTGACATAGAATTTTAAAACAATTAAGAGTTTTATGTACACTCCATAATCAACAAAAAGAAGTCATTGATAGCACTAACAATAAAATGATTTTTTTCCCATGTGTATTCTTCCTTTTTACTGAGGGATAATTGACATATAACATTGTATTAGTTGCTGGTGTACCAGCTAATGATTCAGTATTTGTATATGTTGAAAAATAATCACCACAGTAAATTTAGTTAACGTCTATCACAATACCTAGTTACAAAAATGATTTTTTTCTTGTGATGAGAACTTGGAAGATGTATTCTTACCTACTGTTCAATATGCAATAAAATATTAACTATAGTCACCATGCTATACATTATTTCCCCATTACTTATTTATTTCATAACTAGAAGTTTGCACCCTTTGATCCTTTCACCCATTTAACCCACCCCTTACATCCTGCCCCTGGCAGCCACCATCTTTTTTACATGAGTTTGGTTTTGTGTGTTTTTGGTTTGTTTTTATATTTTGGGTTTTATTTTTTCTTCCAAATTTTAAATTCCAGGTAGTTAACATGCAGTGTAGTATTGGTTTCTGTTGTAAAGTTCAATGACCCATCACCCATAAACCACACACAGTGCTCATCACTGGGGGTTGTATGTAAGCAATGAATCCCAAATTCTACACCAGAAACCAATAAAAGTGTTTTTTGTAGCAAGAAAATATTTGTTCTCATTCCATCATTCCAGGTGCATTAAATTCCTTTAGAGGGATTTAAATTCTTGCACTATGATGTATTGGGAAGGCACTTCTACTTTTAAGATGTCAAAGAATCTGATTCCTAGGTAAAATCTCACTTTAAGGTTTCTTCTAGTGAAATAGACAACTTATGTTGTCTCTGAATGGCTGTCATCTACTTATTATTTAGTATTTAGTATTATTATTATTTCACTAAGGAAGTTTTTTTATTTTTTGTTTCAAGTTTTTATTTAAATTTAGAGTTTAACACATAGTGTAGTTAACACATAGTGTAATATTGGTTTCAGGAGTAGAATTTAGTGATTCATCACTTACACGTAACACCCAGTGCTCATCACAGCAAGTGCCATCCTTAATATGGATCACCATTTAGCCCATCCTCCACTACCTCCCCTCTACCAACTTTCTTTGTTCTCACTAGTTAAGAGTTTCTTTTGGTTTGCTTCCCTCTCTTTCTTTTCCGTCTTCCCCTATGTTCATGTTTTGCTTCTTAAATTTTACGTGTGAGCAAGATCACATACTCGTTTTTCTTTAGCTTATTTCACTTAGCATAATACAGTATGGCACCATCCACATCATTGCACATAGCAAGATGGCTGAGTAATATTCCATTGCATACACACACACACACACACACACACACACACACACCCCTCCTCTTCTCTATCTGTTCATCAGTTGATGGACATTCGTGCTCTTTCCTTAGTTTGGCTATTGTTAATAATGCTGCTATAAACATCAGGGTGCATGTATCCCTTCAAGTCTGTATTTTTGTATCCTCCAAGTAAATGCCCAGTATTGCAGTTGCTGGGTCTAGAGTAATTCTCTTTTTAACTTTTTGAATAACCCTCATACTGTTTCCCAGAGTGGCTCCACCAGTTTGCATTCCCACCAGTGTATATAAGAGGGTTCCCCTTTCATCACATTCTCGCCAACATCTGTTGTTTCCTGTGTTAATTTTAGCCCTTCTGACAGGTATGAGGTAGTATCTCATCATGGTTTTGATTTGTATTTCTCTGATGGTGAGTGATATTGCACATGTTTTCATGTGCCTGTTAGCCATTTGGATATCTTCTTTGACAAAATGTTTATTCATGGCCATTTCTTAACTGGATTATTTGGTTTTTGGGACTTGAGTTTGATAAATTCTTTGTGGATTTTGAATACTAACCCTTTATCCAATATGTCATTTACAAATATCTTCTCCCATTCCACAGACTGCCTTTTAGTTTTGTTGATTATTTCCTTCACTGTGCAGAAGATTTTTATCTTGATGAAATCCCAATAGTTCATTTTTGCTTTTGTTTCCTTTGCCTCCAGCAATGTGTCTAGCAAGAAGTTGCTATGGCAGAGGTCAAAGAGGTTACTGCCTATGTTTTCCTCCACGATTTTGATGATTGCCTGTCTCACATTTAGGTCTTTCATCCATTTTGAGTTTATTTTTGTGGTGTAAGAAAGTGGTCCAGTTTCATTCTTCTACATGTTGCTGTCCAGTCCCTTTCCTGTTTTGTCAAAGATTAGCTTATCATATAGTCGTAGGTCCATTTCTGGGTTTTCCATTCTGTTCCACTGATCTATGTGTCTGTTTTTGTGCCAGTACCATACTGTCTTGATGACTATCGCTTTTCAAGTTTGCTTTGGCTATTCAGGGTCTTATATTTTTGGTTTTAGATCAATAAATAAGATCATCCTGTATTTGTCTTTCTCTGTCTTCTTTCTCTTACCATAATGCTTTAAAGTCCATTTATGTTGTAGCCAATGGCAACATTTCCTTCTTTATGTGTATGTATATATATTCCTACACACATATGTATGCATGCACACATACACACCAGATTTTCTTTATTCAGCTTTTGATAGACACGTTGTTTCCATATCTTAGCTACTATTGCCACAATGACCAAGGGGTGCATAATTTTTTTAAGTTAGGATAAATATCAGAAATAGAATAGCTGGACCTTATGATAGTTTATTTTTAATTTTTTGAGGAACCTCCATACTGTTTTTCCAAAGTGATTGTACCAATTCATATTCATACCAACAGTGCACAAAGTGTTTTCTTTTCTCCATATCCTCCCCAACACTTGTTATTTCTTGTCTTTTTGATAATAGCCATTCTAAATGTGGTGATAATGTCACCAGGTTTTGATTTGCATTTTCCTGATAACTGATGCTGATCACATTTTCATGTATCTTTTGGTCATCTGAATGTATTTTTTGGAGAAATATCTGTTTAGAGCCTTTGTCCATTTTTTAAATTATTTGTTTTTATTGGTTATTGAGTTGTCTGAGTTGTTTACATATGTTGGATATTAACCCCTCATCAGGTATATGACTTGCAATTTTTTTTTTCTCATTCAGGAGGTTGCCTTTCTGTTTTATTCATGGTTTCCTTTGTTATTCAGAAATGTTCTACTTTGGTTTAGTCCTACTTATTTTTTTTAGGGGGGGTATTTTTGCCTTGGATTTTAGTATCAAAATAAAAAAAAAATATATTACAGCCAATGTCAAGGAGCTTACTGCTTATGTTTTCTTCTAGGAGTTTTATGGTCTCAGATCCTATATTTAAGTCTTCAATCCATTTTGAGTTAATTTTTGTGTATAATGTAATGGTTGAGTTTCATTCTTTTGCATGTGGTTGTCCAGTTTTCCCAACAGCATTTGTTCAAGAGACTGTTCTTTCCCCCATTGTATATTCTTGGCTCCTTTGTCATAAATTAATATCATTAATCCACATGTACATGGACTTTTTTTCCTGGACTTTATTTTGTTCCATTGACCTATGTGTCTGTTTTCATGACAATATCATACAATTTTGATTACTATAACTTTGTAACATAGTTTGAATCAGGGAGTGTGAGCTCTCCACCTTTGTTCTCTCTCAAGATTGCCTGGCTATTCAGAATCTTTTGTGGGTCCATACAAACTTTAGAATTGTTTTATTTATTGTGAAAAATGTGATTTGAATTTTGACTGGGATTATACAGTATTTGTAGATTGCTTTAAGATCTTTTAACAATATTCTTCCCACCAATGATCAATTAATATCTTTTGGTTTATTTGTGTCTTCAAATTTTACTTCTTTGGTTACATTTATTCCTAGGTATTTTATTATTTTTGATGTAAATGGGATTTTTTTAAAAATTTCTCTTAAAGTTCACTATTAGTGCAAGGGATTTTTGTATATTGATTTTGTTACCTGCACCTTTACAAAATCCACTAAATAGTTTGAATAGTCTTAAGGGTTTTCTATATACAATATGATATCATCTGCAAATAGTAGCAGTTGTATTTTTGTATGTTGAATAAAAGTGATAAGAGTGGGCATTCTTGCCTTGTTCCTGCTTTTAAAAGAAAAGCTTACTTTGAGTATAATGCTAGTTGTGGTTTTGCCATATATGGCCGTTATTGTGTAGAGGTTAGTTCCCTATAAACTTAATTGGGAGTTTTTATTGTAGATGGAGTTGAATTTATCAAATGCTGTTTCTATATCTGTTGAGATGATCACATTCTTATACTTCATTTTGTTATTGTGGGATATCATGTAGGTGGTATATCACAAAAGACCAGCTCTTAGTTTCATTGATCTTTATTATTGTCTGTTTAGTTCCTATTTCATTTATTTTTGCTCTAATCTTGTTATTTCCTTTCTTTTACCAACTTCGAGTTTTGTGCGTTCTTCTTTTTGTAGTTTCTTGAGGTGTTATTTGAGATTTTTCTTTTACTTGAAGTAAGCATTTATTGCGATGAACTTACTTCGTAGAACTGCATTTGTTACACTCTGCATATTTTGATGTGTTGTGTTTCCATTTTTATTTATCTCAAGGTATTTTTAAATTTCTCCTTATATTGCCTCTTTGACCTGTTGTTTAGTAGTTCAGTAGCATGATGTTTAATATCCATATATTTATGAATTTTTCAACTTCATAGAATGATTTCTAGTTTCATATCATTGTGGTCAAAAAAGATGCTTGATATGATTTCAATCTTTTACAATTTATTAAGATTTGTTTTGTGACCTAACATAAGCTCTACCTGGAGAATGTTTCATGTATGCTTATTTTCTGTTGTTTTTGTATAGAATGTTCTGTATATATCTGTTAAGTCCTTCTGGTCTAATGTTTTGTTTAAAGCCAATGTTTCCTTGTTGATTTTCTTTCTAGATCATCTATCCATTGATGAAAGTGAGATATTATAGTTCTTACTATTACTGTATTATTTGGGTCTTAATATTTGTTTTATATACACACGTGCTCCTATGATGGGTACATAAATATTTGGAAGCGTTACATCCTCTTGTTGAATAGACTACTATATCATTATGTAATGCTCTTCTTTGTCTCTTACGGCAGTTTGTTTTGAAGTCTATTTTGTCTGGTATAGGTATAGCAACCCTAGTTTTCATTTTGTTTACATTTGCATGGAATATATATATATATATATATATATTTTGTACCTTCCACTTTGTGTGTGTCTTTAAATCTGAAGCAAGTCCCTTATAAGCAGCATATAGTTAGCTTTTTTTTTTTTTTTTTTTTAATCTGTTCAGCCCTCTGTCTTTTGTTTGGAAAATTTAGTCTGTTTACATTTAGAGTAAGTACTGATAAGTATGTGCTTATTGTCATTTTGTTAATTGTTTTTTGTCTGTTTTGTTGTTTCTCTATTTTTCTCTTCTCCTGCTCCCTTCCTTATGGTTTTATGACTTTCTATTACATTCATTTCTCTTTATCTTCTGTGTATCAGTTATACGTATTTGCTATGTGGTAACCAAGACTTTTATATATAACAACTTGTATTTGTAATTGTCTGTTTTAAGTTGATAACAACCTCAGTGTGAACACATTCTAAAACTCTAAATTTATTGTCCCCCTCCATGTTTTGTTTCTGATATCACATTTAACATATTTTTAATCTGTGTATTTTTAAATTATTATAGTTATGGTTCTTTTTACTATTTTCTCTTTTAAACTTCATGCTAGCTTTATAAGTGATTAATCTATCGCCTAACTATATATTTACCTTTTCCAGTGAGATTTATACTTTTATATACTTTCTTGTTTCTATTTAGTGCCCTTTCTTTGTAGCATTAAGTCCCTTAAACATTTTTTTGCAAGGCTAGTTTAGCAGTAATTAACTTTTTTTTTTTTTTTAATCTCTTTCTTGACTGGAAACTCTTGATTTCTGGAAGTTTTCTCCTTTCAATACTTTGAGTATATTGTGCCACTCTCTTCTGGCCTGCAAAGTTTCTGCTGAAAAATATGCTGATCATCTTATGAGGTTTCTCTTGTACATAACAAGTTGTTTTTCTCTTGATGCTTTTAAGATTCTCTCTTTGTCTTTAACTTTTGACATTTTAATTATCATGTGTCTTGCTGTAAGTCCCTTTGGGTTCATCTTATTTTGAATATCTGAGCTTCCTGGGTCTGGATGTCTTTTTATTTCCCAGTTTAGGCAAGTTTTTAGCCATTAATTCTTCAAATAAATTTTCTTCCTTTTTTCTCCTCTTTCTGGAATCCCTGTAGTACAAATGTTGGTCTGTTTGATATTATATCATAGGTCTTTTAAGCTATCTTCACTTGTTTTACTTTTTTTTTCTTTTTGCTTTTCTGATTTAATGAGTTCCACTTCCCTATTTTTGAGTTAATTGGTCCTTTCTTCTGTTCCATTCGTCTGCCATTGAACCCCTCTAGAGCAATTTGTTGTTCAGTTACTATATTCTTCAGTTCTGTGACTTCTATTTGGTATGTTCTTAGATTTTCTGTCTCTTTGTTTAATTTCTCATGTATTCATCTAATTTTCCAAGTTTATGAGCAGTCTTTATGAACACTACTTTAAACTCTATTAGATAATTCACTTATTTCCATTTTGCTTAAGGATTTTTTTCCCCCTAAAGTTTTATCTTGTTCTTTCCTTGGAACATATTCTCTATTTCTTTATTTTCCTTAATTTTCTATGTTGGTTTCTAGGCATTGGGGAAAAAAGCCATCCCTCCCAGTCTTCAAGGAGTAGCCACATGTAGGAGATCAACTTTGTTGTTTAACCCTGCCCTAGTATTGGTTGTCTCTCAAACCCTTGTGATTGTCCAAGCATTCTATTCTATTTTTAATAACTCCCAATATTTGAGAGTCTTCCAACACCCATCCCCAGAGAATACTCCAGCAGCCTTCTACAGGTATGCTAAGTTAGATGCCTACTCCTCAGGCCAGTGCTTTAAGATAAGCAAATAAGCCTTTTCCACATAAAGTCTGGGCACTCCTCAATTGGCTGCTTTTATAAAGGCCCCAGTGTGTGAGTCTGAGATTGCAAGTACTTTAAAAAGCCATTTCTCTGTTCACTAGCCGTGTGGATAGTTCTTCCAGCCTTGTGGATCTTGTGGACATGAGTCTCACTGGTTTTCAAAGCTTTATGTCTTTGGAGCTCATTTCTCATGTGCAAGTCTTAAAAGTTGGGATGCCCAAGGTAGGGTTCAAACCCTTCACTCCTAAGAGAGATATTTCAGGGTTTTAGGTTTCTCCCAATTGTGGATCTCTGTGCTGGGGGTGGAGTTCATGTGTCTGCCTCCTATACCAACTTTGATGTGGGTTTTTTTCTCATTTGCCTGATGCATAGGAGTTACTCAGCTAAGTTTTAGTTTTTTGTTTTGTTTTGTTTTTCCCAGAGGAAATTTTTCCATATGTAGGTATAGTTTAGTGTGTCCAAGGAGGTGAGTTTAGGATCTTCCTATATTGCTATCTTGAATCAGAATTCTATTAGTAAATGTAATTAAAAATTTTTTTCAGGGTATTTTTAAAATGTCTTTTATACACACATTTCCTGTAAGAAAGGAAACCAGTAAAAAATGTTATTTATTTTTAAAATCTAGTGTTAGGGGCACCTGGGTGGCTTAGTTGGTTAAAGTGTCAGCCTTGGGCTTGGGTCATGGATCCCAGAGTCTTGGGATTGAGCCCCACGTTTGTCTTCCTGCTCAGTGGAGAGACTGTTTCTCCCTCTCCCTCTGCCCTTACCCCCCGCTAGTGCTTGAGTTCTGTTTCTCTCTCTCAAATAAAATCTTTTAAAAAAATCGAATGATAAATTGAAATATTTCCACTAAAGTCATTATAACCTCACAACTGAAATAGGAGGTCTCTAAACACTAGGGTAGGGAGGTCTGTGGAGACATTAGTATAAGAGGTTTTGTCCCCTTATAAACAGCTCTCCATCACTGAGTTTTGCACTCTTCATTATATATTGTCTTCAGTTGTCTATATCTGTTAAAAGCACTGATACTCACTGGATGAAACATGTATTGGCCTGTTGTGAATAACACTTTGTCCAACTGATTCTCACTCTTTCAATAATATGAACACTTTTGGAAAACTGTCATGTATCTAGTCTCAGGATTCAAACAATATCTGAAATGCTCTAGAGTCTATCACTATTATATCTGAATAGAAATTTAATATAGTTTCTATCAATGGTCACTTTCGCTTTTTGGCATACTCAATATAAAAATCTAAAATTAGTCGCACAAGAATGATTATGCATCTGACCAGCCAAGAACTTTTCCTTCTCTCAGAATTATAACTAGATTAACCATATAATTTTCCAGCCAAAAAATATTATTTTAGGGTAAAAAGGGAAACCATTTACAGTTATGTAGAGACAAAAATATAAATGGGGAATGCCCTTGCAAACAAGGACATATGGCCCTCTTAGTTATAACAGTCAATATGATTATCCTTACAGAAACTTGTTAGCTCAGTGATTTAAAAAGTTTTTGGTTATGGTGATTAATCTTCAATGAAAACAGAACTCTAAAGACTCATCATTCTCTCTCTTTTTTTTTTAAGATTTTATTTATTTATTTGACTGAGAGATCACAAGTAGGCAGAAAGGCAGGCAGAGAGAGAGAGGGGGATGCAGGCTCCCTGCTGAGCAGAGAGCCCGATGCCGATGCCGGGCTCAATCCCAGAACCCTGAGATCATGACCTGAGCCGAAGGCAGAGGCTTTAACCTGCTGAGTCACCCAGGTGCCCCAAGACTCATCATTTTCTAAGTGTATTTCTTATTTAATTACTTATTGATGATGATGATGATGATTCTATGGGATGCGCTGACAGTATACCAAACTCTACTTATACACTAATAAAACTGTTCAAATTTTGAGAATACAAAGTCACAGAATGAAAGAATCTTAATCTAGTCTAACATTTTTATCTTTCAGATAAGATGTAGGAAGGCAAAGTAAATTGCCCTGTGCTGTACAGTAAATAAATTGCAGAGACAGAAATGTAACTCAGGTATTCTAGTTGCCAATTAACACTTATTGGATTTTTAAGCACATTATTGCAATTAATTTCTATCTACCTTTTATTTTGCTCCTGAAACCGTTACACTATATGTTACCTGAAATTTAAATAAAGACTTGAAATAAATAAATAAATAAATAAATAAATAAATAAATAAATAAAATGATATTTAGGACAACTATAGAGTAGAATAAAATAACTTGAGGGATACCTGGATGGCTCAGTTGGTTAAGTGTCTGCCTTCAGCTCAGGTCATGATCCAAGGTTCCTGGGATAGAGTTGGCATCGGAGTCTGCTTCTCTCTCCCTCTGCCCCTACCCCCTGCTCCTGTGGGCACATTCTCTCTCACGCATAAATAAACAAACAAACAAACAAACAAATAAAATCTTTAAAAAAAAAAATAAGATCACTTGAAGCAGACCCATAATTCCATTAACATCCACTGGAAAGGTCATAAAACTTTAAAAAAAAAAAAAAAAAAAAAGGAAAGAAAAGAAATCTGTTAAAGACGTTGGAGCACTACTGAAGCAACCAGGACAAGAAGGAAAAATATTTACAGAGAGAAGAAACCACAAATATGAGTTTACATTCTGTAGTCATTTTTCATGAAGGCATTTGAGTCTATGCACTAGATGAAACTTGAGAATCCGGATTCTGTGGATAGAAGGCCGCTGTTGGTTCACAGAGAAACATGCAGACTTACAAGACCAGACAGACAAAATTGGAAGCTTGAGGGCTTAAGATCAGAGTGAGAGGGCATAGAGAACTGGGCCTAATAATGCAGCTGGTTTCCCCCCTCAGGGTATTAGCTGAGCTCTGAAGCTGCAAGGAACAAGAGTACGTGAAACTACACCTATAAAATACAGAGAGGGATTTTTTTCCCCCCACCTTACTACAAAAAGGATTTTGAATACAGAACAAACCCTTGCCTTCCCCTACACAAGCATACTATTGGCAAAAAAAAAAAGGGCGGTGGGGGGAGGGCGTTTCTGGTGAACATACCTGGTGCTAAAATGAAAAGAGAGATATACCCTAAGAACAAGGATGAACTAGAAGCTGTACTCTTAGCTCAGTTCCATACTTGATTGAACTGAAGTGATAAAACCTCCACTGAGCCTAGTGAAGAAAAGGATGACCTGCTCTCAAAAAAGAAAATGATGTCAGGTGCAGTTCCTGTTAATTTTTTTTTTTTTTAATATACAGCACTTACCATTCAGCTGAAAATAATCACGCCAAGACAAAGGACCATATGACACTTCCAGACACCAAAGAAGTTTCAAAAAGGCAAGACAAGGTGATACAGATATTTGTTTCAGCAAAGACTGAAATAACCTCTTAATGATGTTTCTTTAAAAAAAAAAAGGAAAAGATAATAAAAGATGGAAAATGGATAATTTCACCAGAAAATTAGAACTATAAAATAGAGTCAAATGGAAATTCTGGAATTGAAAAATACAACTGAAAGTATTCAATATATGGATCTAATACAGGTTAAACACAGAAGTCAAGGTTAGTGACTTAGGGTCACTAATGGGTGAATAGAAAATATCCAGCTAAAGCACAAAGATAAACTAATAGAAAAAAAAATAAAAGCACAAGAGATACATAAGACACATTGTAAAATACATAACAAAATATAAATTGGAACCCCAGTAGGATTAGAGAGAATGAAGAAAAGATAGTTGAGACATTTTAATTGTTTTGTTATTTTAACTTTTAAAAATGTTAATCCTAATATAGTTAACATACAGTGTTATATTAGTTTCAGGTATACAATATAGTGATTCAACAATTCTGCGTATTACTCAGTGCTCATCATGATAAATATATTCTTAATCTCCTTCACCTATTTCACCTTCCCTTCCGCCTCTCCTCTGGTAACCAACAGTTCTCTATAGTTAAGAGTCTGTTTTTTGGTTTGTCTTTTTTTTTCATTGTTCATTGTTTCTTAAATTCCACCCACGGGTGAAATCATATGGTATTTGTGTTTCCCTGGCTTATTTCACTTAGCATTATACTCCAGATCCATCCATGTTGTTGCAAATGGCAAGATTTCATTCTTTTTATGGCTGAGTAATATTTCATTGTGTATATGTATGACATTTTTTCACTCATTCACCTATCAATGGACACTTGGGCTGCTTCTATAATTTGGCTATTGTAAATAATGCTGCAATAAGCACACAGGTGCATATATCTCTTGGAATTGGTATTTTCATATTCTTTTGGTAAATACCTAGTAGTGGAATATATGGTAATTCTATTTTTTAATTTGTTGAAGCACTTACATACTGCTCTTCGAGGTGTCTGCACAAGTTTGCATTCCCACCAATGGTGCATGAAGTTCCTTTTTCACCTCTCTGCTAACATTCATTTCTTATGTTTCGATTTTAGCTATTCTGACAGGTTTGAGGTGATATCTCATTGTGGTTTTGATTTTTATTTCACTGATAAATGATATTGAGCACCTTTTCATATATCTATTGACCATCTACATATCTTCCTTGAAGAAATGTCTGTTCAGGTCATCTGCCCATTTTGAAATTCGATTATTTATTTTTTTGGTGTTGAGCTGTAGGAGTTCTTTAGATATTTTGGTTATTAACACTTTATCAGATATGCCATTTACAAATATCTTCTCCCATTCTGTGAGTTGCCTTTTAGTTTTGTTGACCGTTTCCTTTACTGCCAAGAAGCTTTTTATTTTGTTCAAGTCCTAATAGTTTATTTTTGCTTTTGTTTCCCTTGCCTCAGGAGACCTATCTAGAAACAAGTTGTTTTGGCCAATGTCAGAGAGATTACCGCCTGTAATATTTATAGTTTCAGGTCTTACGTTTAGGTATTTAATCCATTTTGAGTTTAATTTTGTGTATGGTATAAAAAAGTGGTCCAGTTTCATTCTTTTATGCCAATACTATACTATGTTGATAACTATAGTTTTGTAGCATATCTTGAAATCTGGGATTGTGATACCTCCAGTTTTGTTCTTTTTTAAGATTGCCTTGGCCATTTGGGGTCTTCGATGGTTCCATATAAATTATAGGATTATTTGTTCTAGTTCTGTGGAAAATGCCGTTGGTATTTTGATAGGGATTGCATTAAATCTGTAGATTGATTTGGATGTTTTTCTAATTCATGAGCATAGAATATCTTCTCATTTGTGTCATCTTTAAGTTTTTTCATCAACATTCTATAGTTTTCAGAGTATAGGTCTTTCACCTCTTTGGTTAAATTTATTCCTAGGCATTTTGTTATTTTTGGTGAAATTGTAATGGGATTTTTAAAATTTCTCTTTCTGCTCCTTCATTATTAGTGTATAGCAATGTAACATATTTTAGTTGATTTATATGATTTAGTATCCTATGACTGACTGAATTTATTTATCAGTGCCAATAGTTTTTTGGTAAAAACAAACAAACAAACAAACAAAACCACTTTTGGTTGTCTTTAGGGTTTTCTATATAGTGTATCATGTCATATGCAAATAGTGAAAATTCTACTTCTTCCTCAACAATCTGGAAGCCTTTTATTCCGTTTTCTTTCCTGATTACTGTGACTAGGACTTCCAGTACTATGCTGAATGCAAGTGGTAAGAGTGAACATCCTAGTCTTGTTACTGAGCTTAGAGGAAAAGCTTAGTTTTTTACCATTTAGTATGATGTTAGCTGTGTTTGTTTTTTCAAATAGATGAACTTTACTATACTGATATGTTCCTTGTAAATCTAGTTTTTTGAGGGTTTGTATCATGAATGGACATTATAGTTTGTCAAATGTTTTTTCTGCAGCTGTTAAAAGGTTTTTATCTTTTTTCTTATTGATATGATGTATCATGTTGATCATTTTGTGAATATTGAACCACCCTTGTATCCCAGGATAAATCCCACTTAATCATGATGAATGATTTTTTTTATGTATTATTAGATTTGGTTTGCTAATTTTTTGTTGAGGATTTCTGCATCTATAGTCATCAGAGATATTGGCCTGTAGTTCCCTTTTATTGTAATATCTATCTGGTTTTGGTATCAGGATATTGCTGGCCTTGAAGAATGAAGTTGAAAGTTGCCTTCCTCCTCTATTTTTTGGACTAGTCTGAGGAGGATAGGTATTAACTCCTCTTTATATGTTTGGTAAAATTTGCTTGTGAAGCCATCTGATTCTGGATTTTGTTATTTGGGAGTTTTTTGATTACTGATTCAATTCAGTCTCATTGCAAATACTCAATCTTCTAATTTTCTATTTCTTTCTGCTTCAGTTTTGGGAGGTTATATGTTTTTAGGAATTTATTTTTCCGAGGTTGTCCAATTTGTGGGCATATAATTTTTCATATTATTTATCATCCTTTGTGTTTCTGTGAAATCAGTTGTTATTTCTCCTCCTTAATTTCTGACCTTGAGTCTTATATTTTTTAGGAGTCTGACTACAGATTTATCAACTTTTTTCATCTTTTTAAAAAACCAGCTCCTGCTTTTAAAAAAAAAAAGGGGGGGGGGCGCCTGGGTGGCTCAGTTGGTTGGGCGATTGCCTTCGGCTGGGGTCGTGGTCCCGGAGTCCCGGGATCGAGTCCCACATCGGACTCCCGGCTCTGCAGGAAGTCTGCTTCTCCCTCTGACCTTCTCCCCTCTCATTCTCAATCTCTCTCTCTCTCTCTAATAAATAAATAAAATCTTTAAAAATAAAAATAAAAAAAATAAAAAATAAAAAAAAACCAGCTCCTGGTTTTCTTGATCTGCCCTATTGTTGTTGTTATTATTTTATTTTTATTGGTTTCCATTTGGTTTATTTCTGCTCTAGTCTTTATTATTTCTTTCCTTCTATTGGTTGGAGGTTGTGTTTGCTTTTCTTTTTCTATCTCCTTTAGGTGTAAGGTTAGGTTATTTGAAGTTTCTCTTCTTAAGGTAGTCCTGTATTATTATAAACCTCCTTCTTAGTACAGCATTTGCTATAACCCAAAGATTTTGAACCATTGTTATTTGTTTTCATTTCTCTCCATGTACTTTTTAATTTCCTCTGATTTCTTGGTTGACACATTCATTTTTTTATTAATGTGTTATTTAACCTCTATGTATTTTGTGTTCATTCTGGATTTTTTCTTGTCATTGATTCCTAGTTTCATAACACTGTCGTTGGAAAAGATGCTTGGTAGGACTTCAGTCTTTTTTAATTTGTTGAGACTTGTTTTGTTGCCTATTATCTCTTCTTGAGACTCTTCCATGTGCACTTGAAAAGAATGTATAATGTGCTGTTTTAGGATGGAATGTTCTGAATATATCTGTTAGATCCTTCTGGTCTAATGAGTCATTCAAAGCCACCATTCCTTTGTTCATTTTCTGTTTGGTCTATCCATTGATTTAAATGGGGTGATAAAGTCCCCTACTATTATTATATTACTGTTCATTACTTCCTTTATGTTTGTTATTAGCTACTTTATGTATTTGGGTGCTCCCATGTTGGTTGCATAATTATTTATAGTTGTTATATGTTCTTGTTGGAGTGTTCTCTTTAAGATTATATAGTATCATTCTTTGTTTCTTACTATAGTCTGTTTTATTTTTTTAATTTAAATTCAATTAGCCAACATATAGTACATCATTAGTTTCAGATATAGAGTTCAATAATTCATCAGTTGCATATAACACAGTGCTCATCACATCACATGTCCTCTTTGATGCCCATCACCCAATTACCCCATCTACCTACCCAGCTCCC
>CM052797.1:56654482-56702334 GCA_028533885.1 Nasua narica | reverse complement strand
AGCTTGGCAATGGGACAGATTCGTGGACGTAATTGGCTTTACTTATGACCTAACTCTGGGGGAAAATGCTGCAGGAGGCTCAAGTTTTACTGCCATTTATTATTATTTTTATTTAGTATTGACTTTACCCTTAAAACGTTTAGCCTCTTTCACTTGTCATGATCTTCCCCAGCAAGCAATTGAACACTACTTACTGATCATGTGGTCAGCTTTGGAGAAGACTAAGTATTAGCTTAGATTTTCAGTTTTCTCTCCCTTTCACCTCCTCCTGAGACTATGAGGTTCTCACATTATAATTTCAAGATTTCTTCCCTTTTCCCTTTTTTATGCTGGCAAAACCTGCTTTTCACTTGTATTAAAGCTGTCAAAACTGCCCAAAGGGAAAAAGTATATGTTTTCCCCTTGGTACTGAAAAGAGTGAAGAAGCATATTTTGGCAGTTTCAGTGTAGGTGTGAAATTTTTCACACAGCTCTACAAGGGAGGTACACAAGTCTGGCCCTGTTGGAGCATCTGATATTTCATGGATGGCAATTTCTTTAAAAGGTATGGCCTAGGGCTAAATTAAAAGATGGGGATTTAGACTAGAAATGATAGCATTCCGTTGAAACAATTGTCAATTATGTGAAAGATGCTATTGCATATTTAGACAACAAATGGTGCCCCTTTAAATTTTCCCCATGGCAAGTTTTATTGTAGAATAAAGATTTGGAGTTATACATCAGAAACTGTATTTTAGCTTATGGAAACCATAAACCCGTAAACAATGCAAAAAATATTAGACTGTGAGGTATTGATTCTATATGAAAGCATATCAGTTAGTAAAATGCACAAACCAATAAAGCATCACCGTGACTGAGTAGGAGATCTCTAGCTACAATTTATTTTTAACTTAAACCAATTAATGGCTTTGCTGCATTTAAAAAGGTATGGCATATATTCTTTGAAGGTTTTTTAAAAACTCAAATTACGTTGATTTCACATCCATGATTTCACGAGTTGGCACGTTTTGATCACTACCATGAAAGTATCAAAGCTGGCCTAATACCCAGAATTTTTACCCAAAAGATTAGCTGCCCAAACATAAATATTGATTTTTAACACAATTTATAGCCTTGACCACTTTTTATTTTACCTCACAATTTGTTTAATTACAATTAAAGTGTTCATTGACCATTCTCTGATCCCATCATATTTTTTGTTGTTGTTGTTATCGGAAGGGAGAGAATCTTAAGGAGAATCTATGCCCAGTCTCCACCCTGAGATCATGAGTGGAAAACAAGAGTCTGATGCTTAACTGACTAAGCCACCCTCCACCCCAGTTTAAAAGTCTCAGGTTAATAAATGACCACATTCACCGAAAAAAAAAAGAAACTGATTTTACATCAAATGAGATTCATATAATCAATTTTTTATACTTATTGAGACATCCTTGATGTTTTTAGTGAATGTTATTTTAGTGCATTTAGTACATCTAAACACTCATGATACACACAAGAAATACCTATTCCTATTAGAAGATATCCAAACCATCTTTTTTCCATTCTTGACTTGTTAGGTGATGTTGAATCGTCTTTTCAGATTTTATATGTATCCATAACTTTTCATTATAAATTAATTTTTCTAAAGGAGGAATCCCTCTGAATATATCACTCAGTCTTTGCTTAATATTTTTCCCCAGTAAGGACAATTATCTTTTGTAACTGTGCAAATTTTAGAATTGAATTCTTATGGCTAAATGAACTCCTTTCCTCATGATTTTCATTTAAACTAATTCTGTCCCTAGAGCCACTGAAAACACATTGATCCCTTATGATTATAATTCAGATATTTATGGTTGTACATCATACTTTCCCTTGACCTTCATTAGGTTTAAAGCCCTGAGTTTCTTATCTCTTATCTGGGACATTCATCAATTCTTCCCTTACCATTTTGAATTTCATCTCAATCTTCTTGTTTCCACCTTAATAATTTCTCTCCCTTATGAACATTTCTGTTAGATGCTATTTTCATAAGGATTTTAAAACATTTACTTTGATCAAAAAAACAGATAAAATTATGGTACAGAATTTTGACTTTTGCATGAATCACCATTTGGGTTTCCAGAATACTGTAGCCTCTCTTCATTGTACATCTCAGAATTCACCCCATTGCAACCATCAAACCAACAGCCTAAGAACCAGGCAGGGAATTTCTCAAATGCTCCAAATAGCTGCACATCACTACAGATTATGACTGCTTGGATTTAGGGAACATTTTTTTTGGCTGGGGAAACATTCCAATGGGATAGATTAATCTATGTAAACCACATAGCTCAGCTGAAACTGCTGTTCGGCATTCTAAATTGCCAGCTCCGTCTTCTTTCTGCACAAAAATGCACATTTCTTCCTATAATAAAGATATTTTATAATAGCAATAAGGCAACTCCAGGGTGTGTGGTTATCACGAGATAATCATACCCTAGAGGGATTACAGACACTTGGCTGTGCCTCATAACACCCCATGTGTGTGTTTATCTCATGATAACCACACTCGCTTTTGTATCTTATTGCCTAATTATCCTCTTCTAATGCAAAATACTAATTTTTTGTCTGAAACAATATGTGCAAGGATGCATTGCTAACAATCACAGGAGGACATTGACAAACAATGCTGCTGTTACTCTATACTCACTTCCCAGAAGAAAACTGATACACAAGAAGAGAGTTCTCAGAGTGATAGGTGAACACTGTAGTCCGTTTTTGAATGAACTGCTTCTTAAGAGAACTATATAGAGGCCTCTGTTTTCCCCATTAAGGCTATCAGATCAATTACCCATTTTTTTCTCTTAGATATTTCTCAATAATAATTGAAAACTAGAGAATGAGCAGGAATTTCAAACCTGAAAAAATAAAAAGACACTAAATTTCATTTACTCCAGAAAGTTAATGGAAGAGATTGATTTTGATTTATTAAGTTATCTAATTTAATAAGAATATCTGTATGCTACTTATTCACTTCTCCACATATATTTTAACTGTCAACCTTTCAAGTTGAAAAATATATATTAAATGCTGTACCTTACAGTAGTGTAATTCATACAAGTCCAATAATCTTGAATCATTTTACTAACTTTTATTAAGTGAAATTGCCTATATAATTATCCCAATTATACATAGTGATAATTATTATTTTTATATTACATTATTATATAACAATTAAAGCCAATAGTGGTTACATGTACAGATTTCCTATGAATCTGATCTCAGAAAGGAACATTTTCAAGTTTTATTTTCTAAAACCTTAGCTGTGGGTGTTTGAATATATGTAAGACCCTGCAAAGGCCATTAAGGAGTCTTGTATTTCATTACTTCAGTTAAATGTGAATTCTTCTGAGCAAAAAGGAAATCATTTTTCTGGACTTTTATAAAAAGATAATGCTATATATTCTTAAAATTATATCTGTGTGTGTATGTGTGAATACGCATGTGAGTATTTGTATGTATACGCCACCTGCATTTTTCAAATATATGCTTCCACAGACCATGACCATTATTCTCAAGGCCACTCCGTATATTTTCTTAACCTTACAAACTCAGTTTCCTCTTCCCGGTTTCTGACTTCATAAATATGACTGGGTCAAATTTGCTTCGATTCAATAAAGCTGTTTTTTCTGAACTGCCTGGTTATAGGCTGCAAGACAAGTGGTTTGCTCGTCCCTAGAGTCCTGTTCCAAGGGTACATTCTTGAACTTTGATTTTAAGGATGGATTATTCCCCTGCATTTACTAACAACGACTGCATTAAATCTCAATCCATAAATGACAGGTAAATACAGCAACAATTATTAGTGACTTGAGGGCATTAGATTGTTGTAAGGAATAAAGGGCGGAAAAAGATACTTCAGAAGTTGCTACTCCATTAACAGAGGAAAAATGCAATGTTTACTTAACACTCAATTATTCACTGGCAGGTAATTAATGGGAAATACTATTTTATTGTTTTCAGACATAGGCGTATTTTCTTAGAGCTCATCTATTCCCATCACCTCTTCATGTAGCCAGGAAAATTTGACAACCCCGTCTATTCTGTTTATTTGTCTTTTACTAAGAGCTAGAAGAGAAGATCTTTTCAATCAATACACATAATTATCTATTCCAGACATGGTGTGAGCTTGAAATTAAGCAAACTTAGCTAAAGCAAGTCTTTTTGGACTAGTGCTCAGCATCGTGCTGTTTTCTCCTTAGCATGCAGTTGGAGAACAGAAAGAGTTGAAGTGTGAATAGATAAAAATACGGGGCAGCCTTTCAAACTTTGGAATGTCCTGTATTTTCATTTGACTTTGTGAGTAGAAATTTCCAAGATGTAGTTGAAGATTCTGAGAGTTTATTAGACATTAAGCTGATATAATGAAAGGCCTTTCTACTAGAAACCAACTAAGTCTTGGTTACACTAAGACAATTACGCTTTAATGCATTGGTGAAATCATAAGAGAAAGCAAACATTTCTTAGAACAAATAAATACAAAGGCACGGGGAGCTGAAAGTAGAGTAAGCACAAGATGTCAGCAAATAGGAAAGTAAATTCTATCCTGGTGTAAATACTAACTAATTCTGGGATGAGGACACTATGCTCTAGGCCCATGCTTTTTTATGGCAATCCAATTTCATAAAATATAACAAAAACAGTTTTAAAACTAAAAAACATATATACTTCAAAATAATGGTTTAAGAAGAAAATAGAATTGAGATGAACCTTAAAACAAACAATGTAATTTAAATATTCTGCAAAATTTATAAAATGTGGCAAAAATGATCTGAAGGATATTTATAATTCTAAACTATTAAAAAGAATTACTGATGAATGACAATCTAAGCATCAAATAAGAAATGAAGAAAAGAGCAATAAACTTAAATATAGGATAGACCTAAAGCAACAGACGACTAGAAATAAAAGTTATAAATGAAAAACAAAAACACAAGAGTGATTAAAAATGATGATACATAAACAATATTAGAAAATGGGAAATATTTGTATACCAGGCTAGATTTAAATGCAACTAAGAATCGTGAATATCTTAATGACAATACAAATGTGAAAACTAGAAAAAGGTAAAGGCTGAAAAACCATGTATTCTGTATTAAAATATTTAAAAACCAGGACCAGATGTTTTTACCAGAAAATTCTACCAACTGTTCAAGAAACACACTTTTCAATACCCTAAGTCGCCTGAAGAAGATGATGGAAGCTTTTTCTTCCAGATAAAAAAGTCATCTTAAAACTGTGGTAATTAGGGCAGTATGGTACTAGTAGAGTCACAAACAGCTAAAGGAACAACTATAGGCAGATACATGCATCTATGGAAACAATATAGGAGAAGGGTGGTATTATAGACTGTGGGAAAATGAGGAACTGTGTATTAAATGGTGCTGTGAAAATGGGGAATCCAGGTAGACCTATCAGTGTAGAGCCTTCTATCAAAAAATACAAGAAAACAAAATCCAAACAGATCTAATTAAATGTCACAGTCAAAACTTTAAGCTTTAGACTACGGTTGGGGAGACTATCTTTAGAAACTCAGAGTTGAAAAGATTTTCTTAGGCAAGACGTACACACTCACATGCACATATAAATGCTAACTAAAGAATAAATGTTAAATACAATTTTATATTTGTTAAAACATATGCAGATGAAAAGATACGCAATCAACAGGAATACCAAAATACCAAAACAACCGTGGCAAATACAATTGCATAATAGAAAAAATGGCAAAATTCACCAAAATGAGGAAGCTCAAAGGAGAGATTAGCTTTAAGAGGGAAATGACCAAAAAAAGGGAAATAAAGCTTTTTGAGTCTGTTGAATTTTAAAATGATAGCAGAAATTGTCAATCAGTGTAACCAATAGCCTGCAAATTGGTACAGGAATAAGAAAGCTGTGGGAGGGAACATTTGCTTAGCCTGGTGGTTGGGGCAGGTGGGATGGAGTATTCAAATACGATTCCAATAGATGGAATAGTATTCCATCTATTCCAAGCTGAATAGACGTTCAGCCAGTCTACTTGTTTCAGTCTCATCCTGTATCACAGCTCAGCACTCAATACCCCTGCCAACCCCTTTCTGACATGACTTGACTCGCTTCTTAGCGGCCTTGCCTTCCCTTCTGTCATCTCTTGTGGCTATTAAGAATTCAACTTTTTAATTATCTAAGGGACGTCTTTCTCAATGGCTGTCTTTGTCTCCCCCACTATCTGTGTCATTGTGAACTTGCAATATATTTTTTTAATCCTCTGTTGTTGATTGAAGGGTACAGAAAAATTCGTATGTCCAATAGGCCATGATTTACTTGAAATCCTCTACTTGGAAATTATTGCCAAAGGATCACACTCCACAATCACCTGAGGTCTGTAGGTTCTCTGCATCCCAATTGTGTTTTGTTATAGAAAACTCTAGTCTCTGGGTATGATTTTGGCTCTAGCACTTACCGTGTTAGGCAGCATGAGCTGTTTATTGTGCACAGCACAAAATATTTTAAGAATAAATAACATAAGTTAAATTCCAGGGTTATTTAGCACATGTGAGTCATCGTGGCCCATTCCACCTGGTAGATAGCAGTAACACCACCAGTATGAATCCTTGACTAGAATGGTCTTCCCTAAGCGTTATTACAGAGGATTTCCACTTTGGTTGGAACTTCGGACTGAGTGATCATTGGTATTTTCCTCTTGAGATTCTAATTCCACTTTTCTCTTTTGGTTTTTCCATTACTTTGAGGGTTAGCAGCAGCAGCATTTAGCCTGAGAAAAGCTTAAATAAAATGAAACTGATCACTGGTCTATTCTTCATGGACCTCTCTTGGGGACTGCCATAGAATATCTTACTGAATTTGGCATTGTGGCGTGGATGCCCAACAGTTTGGTGATCTGATCTCAGTCTTGTCTTTAACATGCTAAATGTTATATTCTTAATCCTAAACTAAAGCTCACTGCTTTAGTTTCTTTACAGGGAAAAAGAAGGGGAGAGCATAGCCAAGAAGGTTTGGTCCAGCCATGAATGAATATGAAATCTTACAGAGAAGGCTGGGCTCATAGTGAGAAAATAATGCTGGCATTAATCCACTTAGAATTGCACAGTGCTCCCACCCCCCCACCTACAATGTGGATTGGTTTAACACCCTTTGTTGGTGTTATTTGGCCATTCCCTTCAAATGCTAATGACCAGCTAGTTTAACACCCTTTATTGGTGTTATTCGGACAGTCCCTTCAAATGTGAATGAATAGCTTGCTTTGTTTCCATAGACAGGGGAGCCAAATAACTACAGGGCCTAGAAGCAAATTATTTCTCTGGTATAGACCCACCCTGAATGATGAATTGGGCTCTATGGTGGCTGTTTCACTGAAGACTGATATTTCCCTACCCATCACAAACCAGGCCAAAAAAGGAGCGAAACCATTTTCTCCTCATTATCACCTCATTAAGCTCCCCAAGCCAGTGCATGGCTGGGGTAGAGGCCTGCTACAGGTAGCTTAATGAGTTTCTTATTTATAGGCCCTGTGCTGTTATGCAAAAGCTTGTTATTCCCAGGCTTGGAGTATGGCATTTTCTAAAGGGAATTAAGAAATGTAATTATCAAGCATCTTAGTATGGGTATCACACCATTTCTTGGCCACTTGATCAACAATAAATAAATACATTTGCTAGGTTTGTAGAATTTGATAGTATGCTGTGATGTTTACCCGAGTTTCTCATTTTCTTCTTCTACCAACAGAACAGATGCTGCCCCAGATGTGGAAAATGCAGATGTTTGCCAGCTTCAGGATAACTCCAAATTCGTAACTGGCATACATGGCATTCTACAGATCTCTGTTTGATTTTTGAGTGAAAGAAAACTCCCCTTCCCACAGAATGGTATTTTTTTCTTTTTTTATATGTGACTTAGAGATCAATTTCAGACATGAAAAGCAGTCCCAATTTTAGCTCCCACATGAAGATATTAAAACTTGCTGATTTCACATGCAAATATAAAGACTAGAATCAGTGTTCCACATTTTGCGTTTATAAAAATACTAAAACTTCAGGCAATGAACATTTATTAAGCACTGACTATGTATACATGTCTGGCATTGAGCAAGGTGGTGACAAGACATAAAATGCGAAACATGTAAGTCATTGTCATAGATTTAAAGAACTTTATCATCTGAAGAAGTCCTAGCAGTCATAACTTAGGTGTATGTAAAGATACATATGTTTATTCAAGTGTGTGCATATGAATATATATGTATGTTCATATATTTCTCCACAAAGACAGTAAATATTGAAGTAGAGAATAATTTTAACTAACCAAATAATAGGTACATCTGTTATAACTAATATGTGATTACTTAAGATATCACAACAAAATCCACATAAAAGGGACCCAATTAAAAGGGGAAATAATCTGACTGTACTTAAGTAGTTAGTTTAGCAAACACTAATAGTTCAAATATCTGAATGCCTGTGCTGGGTGATATGAAGTATGTAGAAATGAATGTTATAAACCATCTCTTCAGCATGTTTATGAATAAGTGGGGGTAGGGTAGGTACATAAAGCCATATAATACCATACAGAAAAATGCTCATTAGAGAAAAAGCTAAAGAAGTATCAGGAGGAATTCTTCCAATTTAAGAAATAAAAGAACATGGAATGGAAGGTTTCAAAAGAGTGGTTAGTTCCATATCTTCATAGGGGACAGACTTAGGACCAATAAGGGGTTTATCTTTAAGGCTCCTGAGAACCAATTATCTTCAAGTTATATTTTCAATACCTGTTCCCTATTTTCACTTGAATTTTATATGTGGCTTGGAGATTATATCTGAGACATGAAAAGCAGTCCCAATTTTAGCTCCCATAAGAAGATATTAAAAATTGATTTCATATGCAAATGGGTAGGGTGGCTGACATAGACAAAGAAATAGTTAAATCTCATCCTATTCTGTGCTATTTCTGCACAAAAGGCTCACAAAGGTGTAAGGTAGAGGATGACAGGTTACATTCAGAAAATAGGAATAAATTTATCCTGGTTAAGTATTTGGGAGTATATGCATAAGAATGGAAGATATAGATTAGAGAAAAAAGTATAGGTAAGGATAAGAGAAAAGGTGGATCAATAAAGCCAAGTTAGGAGTACTTGGGTGGCTCATTCAGTTAAGCATCTGCCTTTGGCTCAGGTAATGATCTCAGGGTTCTGGGATGGAGCCTTGCTTGAAGCTGAAACAGGAGCCCTTCCCTGTTCAGCAGGAAGTCTGCTTCTCCCTTCCCCTTCCCCCAGCTTATGCATGAGCATGCTCTCTCTCTCTCTCTCTCAAATAAATAAATCTTTAAAAAAATAAAATTAAAGCCAGGTAAGGATTTTTAAGCTTTGTTCTTGAGACAGTTAAGAACATTTATATTTCTTCTAATTTTTTCCCCCAAGCAATAGGAAGGAACGATCAGATGGTTTGGATAGATCAGTAAAGGGAAAAATCAGAGTTTGAGAGAGATCTTTCAGGAGTCTAGTCAACAGTCCAAGTGGTGAAAAAAAAAAAAAAACAACAACAACGAATGTCCTGATAGAGCAGAAAGAAAACAGAATCAAGATGAATTCATGATAGATTATATTTGGAATACTAAGCAATTGAGTTAGGACACTTTCATAGTGAAAAGTCTGTATAATTGAAGATTAAGATTTCAAGCTTGGATAACTAGGGGAATGACAATATCATTAACAGTATGTGAAAATCTATATAGGAGCTTTTGCTTTAGAGTTTGATAGTAGAATAGATGATAAAAACTTATTTTTAGAATGCTTAGTTGGAAGTTCAGACATTTTTTGCAGTAGTGTGTCCAACAGGGAATGGCAAATTTGAAACTGTAGTTTGAAGGAATATTTACCCTATAGCAGCAATTATAAAATATAGAAAGAAAATGGACAGTGGGAAGATCCATTATATACATTGTATGAAGAGAAATCTGGAAAAACAGGTTAGTTCAATTTCACAGTAGTTTATATAAGAGGAATATTCAAGATGAAATAGATAAATAGTGTTGAATGTTCTAAAAAAATTCAATTGAGAAAAGGTCATTATATTTGCTGGCCAGATGGGAAGAAATGAACAGTTGAATATTAATCTATAAGTTTTTAGCTTAACAGATGTATACAGAACATTTCATCCAAAAGCAATGGAATACAAATTCTTCTTAAATGCACGTGAAACATGCTCCAGGATAAATGGTATGTTAGGTTACAAAACAAGTCCAGGAAGGTTGAAATCCTCTCAAACATCTTTTGTACAGTGGTACAAAACTAGAAATCAATTACAAGAAGAAAACTAGAAAATTCACAAATATGTAGAAATTAAATACTACCAAATAACCAATAAATGGATCAAAGAAGAAATTAAATAAAAATGGAAATACAAGATACCAATACTTGCATAAGAAGCAGCAAAAGCAGTTCTAAGAGGAAAGTTCATAATGATAATGCCTACATTATGAAACAAGAAAAAATCTCAACCTAACTTTAAGTTAGGTTGAGTAACTAGAAAAGAACAAAGCTCAAAATTAATAGAACAAAATTGAGTTCAGAAAAATGTAAATGAAATAGGAACTAAAAAGACAAAGTTGACTGTTAAACTCATGAAAGCAAAATTTAAAAAAGGACTGAAATTAGAAATGAAAGAGGAGATGTTATACCTGATACCACAAAAATACAAATGATTATAACAAAGTGGACAACCTAGAAATGGATAACTCCTAGAAGCATACACAACCTACCAAGACTAAATCCCAAAGAAAGATAAAATCTGAACAGACTGAATAGTGGGGAGACTGAATTGGTATCTAGAAACCTCCTAGCATACAAAAGTCTAGGACCAAATGGATTTACTGGTAAATTCTTTCAAACATTTAAAGAATGAATACCAATCCTTCTCAAACTCTTCCAAAAAACAGAGGAGGAAGAAACCCTCCCAAACTTAAGAGGCCAAAATTACCCTATTCAAAAACCAGATAAAAACAAGCCCCCCCCACCCCAAGAATAGGACAGGCCAATATCCTGATAAACATAGATGCAAAAATCCTAAACATTTTAGCAAATCTAATTCAAAAATACACCATGATCAGGTGGATTTATTCCTGGCATGCAAGGATAGTTCAACATGAACTAATCAAGCAAGATGATATAATACATTAACAAAATCAAGATAAAAATTATGATCAGGTAGGGTCCAAAATGACAGTGTAGAAGACCCTGAACTCACCTCCTTCACAAACCAAATCTATACCTATTTATGGAGCAATTCCTCCTAAAGAAGAACTGAGGACTTACTGAACAGCTCCTGTGTAACAAGACTGAGAGATCACATAGAGAGTAAGAGAGATGGAGACATGGTAACTAAGGGAACTCCCACTCTCAATGCTGCAAATTGCAGTGCAGCTCACAATATCTCCATCACACTATGGAGATATTGTGAGCGAATTCTTCTGCCCAGGGACATTAAAAAAAAAAAAAAACAAAAACACTGTTGTTTTTAAACAACATAGTTGCTCTTAATTTTGGCCTCTTAAAATAAGTGTTTTTTTTTTTTTTTTTTTTAAAGAGTAACTAAAGTATAAAGAAACCAGGCTCTAGAACCCTGCCAAATATTCCAAACTTCTGGAACTCTCTCTAGGTAGAGGGGCAGGCAAATGCCAGGGCTTACATTTCCCCTTGCACCAGATAATCCAGAGAGGAGCAAAGTCCATGTGCCATAGCTGGTCTCCTGTCTCAGTGAGACCTAGACTCCCAGCCCATACGAGTAGACCCATCAAGGCAGCCCCAGGATGGTGAACACTTCTACCAGTACCCACCATAGCTCCAGCTGTCTTGCCAAAATGACATAGGTGAAAAACACCCTGGAACACTCCAGGGCTATCCCTGGTGCAGAGTGACCAAGAATCACCCATGTTCACCTTGGCTTTGGATGATTTACCAGGAGACTTCTATAGAGAGAGGACTGGGAATATCCTGGCCCATGCCCACTTCAGCTTCAGCCATCCTGCCCAAGCAGCCCCTGCACAAGGTGCCCAGGGACCTCTCCCCTACCCTATGCCAGCTAGCCAAAGTTACCAGGCATACCCAGTTTACACAGAGGATGACCATACACAAGACCACTTATTCAAGTTTAGGAGAAGGACCTGTCCCACCTAATCTACAGAAAAAAATACAGCAAGTCAATCAAAATGAGGAGACAGATATATACTCCAAATGGAAGAATAAGACAATAAGACAACACTTCAGAAAAGAGAACTAAAAGAAATGGAGACAAGCAATCTACCTAATAAAGGGTTCAAAGTAATGGTCTTAAAGATGTTCACTGAACCAAAGAGAAGAGTGGACAAACTCAGTGAGAACTTCGACAGAGAGAAAGAAAATATTTAAAAAGAGTTGAACAGTACAATTAAAAAAAAAAAAAGGATACAGAAAAATAAATCCATGATCTGGAAGGCAGGGTATTGGAAAGCACCCAAGCAGAACAGCAAAAAGAAAGAAAATAATTTAAAAAATGAGAATAGATTAAGGGATCTTTTGCACAACATCAAGCAAATAAACATTCACATTATAGGGGTCCCAGAAGGGAGAGAGAAAGTGGCAGAAAACTTGTATGAAGGAATAATAGCTGAAAAGTTCACTACCTGGGGAAGGGAACAGACATTCAGATTCAAAAAGCAGAGAGTTCCACACAAGATTAACTCAAAGAGGTCTGTACCACAACACATAATAATTGAAATACTGAAGATTAAAGACAGAGAATTTTAAAAAGATAAAAGAAGCAACTAGTTATGTGCAAGGAAAACCTCAGAAGTCTATCAGTTAATTTTTTAGAAGATAATTTTCAGGCCAGAAGATAGTGGCATAATATATGCAAAGTGCTGAAGGGAAAACAAAAAAATAAAAAAAACCACACTATGACTAAGAATACACAGATAAATTATCATTCAGAATTGAAAGAGAAGTAAAGAGCTTCCCAGACAAACAAGTTAAAGGAGTTCATCACTACTAAACTGGCCTTAGAAGAAAAAGGTCCTAATTACAAGGAAAATTATGGAATGAAAATATCTTATGAGTAAAAGCACACATACAATAACAATAGTAAAGCAATCAGTTATAAAACCGGTATGCAGGTTAAAAAAGTAGTAATTTCAATTATATGTAAAAAATAAGGGGACTCAAAATTAAAAAGACATAAAATATGACCACATATATAAAATATGGAGGTGGAATATAAATGAAAATTTTTAGAATGTGTTTGAATTTAAGTGACCATCAACTTATGTAGACTGCTATATACTTAGAATGTTACATGTGAATCTCATATTAACTACAAATCAAAAGCCTGTAATACACAAAGCTAAGAGTAACACCAAAAATGTCGTCAATATAAGAGAGCAAGAAAAGAAAGGAACAGAAAACAACCACAAAAACAACTGAAAAACAATTAACAAAATGGCAACGAGTATGGACCTGTCAATATGATTTTATTTTTATTTTGAGAGGGAGTGAGTGCAGGGAGGAGGGACAAAGGCAGAGGAAGGAGAACCTTTAGCAGGCTTTCCACCCAGTCTGACATGAGGCTTGATTTTACAACCCCAAGATCATGACCTGAACCAAAATCAAGAGTCAGATGCTTAACCAACTGAGCCATCCTGGTGCCCCTCAATAATTTTTTAAATGTAAATTGTCTAAATGCTCTGATTCAAAGAAATAGGGCTACAGGGTGGATAATCTATATGCTCCTCCCAAGAGACTCTGTTCAAACCTAAAGAAATATATATAGACTGAAAATGAAGATGTTGAAAGATATTCCATGCACATGAAAACAAACGAAAAGGCTGGGGTAGCAATACTTTTATCAGACAAACTAGAATTTAAAACAAAGAATGTATTAAGAGACAAAAAAGGACATTACATAGAGATAAAGCAATCAATCCAACAGGAGGATATAACAATTATAAACATCTATATCCAACATTGGATTACCTAAATACATAAAGCAAAGATTAACAGACATAAAGGGAGAAATTGACAGTAATTTAGTAATAGTAGGGGACTTTAACATCCTACTGACATCAATGGATAAATCATCCAGGCAGAAAATCAATAAGAAAAGAGTGTCTTTGAATGACACATCAGACCAGCTGGATTTAATACATACAAAGCAACTCATCCCAAAACAACAGAATACACATTCTTTTTAAGTACACATTGAACCTTCTTAAGGATAGATCACATGTCACAAAAAAATTCTCAATAAATTTAAGACTGAAATCCTGTTAAGTATCTTTTTCAGCCAAAACAATTTGAAACTAGAACTCAATTACAAAATAATAATAATAATAATAATAATAATAATCCACAACTGGAAAATACACAAACACATGTAGGCTAAACAACATGCAACCAAAAAACCAATGGGTCACCGATGAAATCAAAAAGGAAATTAAAAAAAAAAAACTAAAATGAAAATACAACTGTCCAAAATTCTTTGACACAGCAAAGGTAATTCTGAGACAGATACTTATGGTGATATAGTCCTACCTCAAGAAATAGGAAAAATCTCAAAAAACATAACCTTACACCTAAAGGAATTGGAACACGAAGAACAAACAAAGCCCAAAGTTAGTAGAAGAAAGAAAATAAAGATCATAGTGGAAATAAGTGAAATGGAAACTGAAGAAACAATAGAAAAAAAAAATCAAATCCAGAGTTGGTTCTTTGAAAAGATAAACAAAATTGGAAAACCTTTAGCCAGATTCATCAAGAAAAAAGAGAACCCAAATAAATAAATAAAAAATGACAAAGGATAACCACCAACATGATAAATACAAGGGATTTTTCAAGAACATTATGAAAAATTATGTATCAACAAATTGGGCAAACTACAAGAAATGGAGAAATTCCTAGAAACACACAATCTCCCATAACTGAATAAGGAAAAAACAGAAAATCCAAACAGACATTTCTAATGACATAGAAACAGTAATTATTTATTTTTATTATTTTTAAAGATTTTATTTATTTATTTGAGAGACAGAGAAAGTGAGAGAGAGCATGAGAGGAGAGAAGGTTAGAGGAAGAAGCAGACTCCCCGTGGAGCTGGGAGCCCGATGCGGGACTCAATCCTGGAACTCAAGGATCATGTCCTGAGCCGAAGGCAGTTGCTCAACCAACTGAGCCACCCAGGAGCCCTAGATTCAGTAATTTAAAAACTTCCAAGAAAACTGTAAAATTAGATGGATTTACAGGTATATTCTATCAAACATTTAAAGAAGAGTTAATGCTTCTTCTCAATTATTCCAAAAAGGAAGAGAAAGAAAAGCTTCCACATACATTCTCTGAGATCACCATTACTTTGATACTAATACCAGAGGGTGACACCATAAAAAAGAAAACTGTAGACCAATATCCCTGATAAATATAAAAATCCTCAACAAAGTATTAGCAAACCACACTCAATGATACATTAAAAGGATCATTCATAAGGATGAAATGGGATTTATTCCAGGGATGCAAGGATAGTTCAATGTTGGCAAATCAATGTGATATGCCACATTAACAAAAAAAAGATAAAAGTCGTATCAATAGATGCAGAAAGAGCATTTGACAAAATTCAGTATGCATTCATGATTAAAAACCAGCAAAGTCAGTCTAGAGAGAACATAGCTCAATGTAATAAAGGCCGTATGTGATAAAACCCACAGCTAACAACATACTCAATAGTAAAAAAGTTTGTTTTTTGTTTGTTGCTAAGTTCAGGAACAAGACAAGGATATCCGCTCTCACCAGGTTTTATTCAACATAGCACTCTGGAAGTACTAGCCATAGCAAGCAGACAAGAAATAAAAGGCATCTAAATTGGTAAGTAAGAAGTAAAAATGTCATTATTTGCAGATGACACACTATACATGGAAAACCCTAGAGACTCCACCAAAATATTATTAGAATGAATTCAGTAAGTTTGCAAAATACGAATTAATATTCAAGTATCTGTCATATTTCTATACACTAATAAAAAAGTAGCAGAAAGAGAAATTAAGAAAATAATTTTATTTGCAGTTAAACCAAAACCAAAACACAATACCTAGAAATAAACTTAACCAAGGAGGTGAGAGACTTGTACTCTGAAAACTATTAAACATTGATGAAAGAAATCAAAGATGACAGAAAAGGTAAGATATTCCATGCTCATGGATTGGAAGAATATTGTGAAGATGTTCCTACTACCCAGAGCCATCTAGAGATTTAATGCAATTTCCATAAAAATACCAACAACATTTTTCACAGACCTAGAACAGATAATCCTAAAATCTGTATGGAACCGCAAAAGACCTTAAATAGGCAAAGCAATCCTGAGAAAGGAGAACTAAAGCTGGATGTATCACAATTCCAGATTTCAAGATATTCTACAAAGCTATCGTAATGAAAACAGTATGGTACTGGCACAAAAATAGATCAATGGAACAGAATAGGGAAGTTAGAAATAAACCCATGCTTATATGGCCAATAGTACATAATAATATAGAATGGGGAAAAGACATTTGTTTGTTTTTGAATAAACGGTACTTGGAAAAGTGGGCTGCTACATGCAAAAACAAAGACACTGCCCACTTTCTTACACTCTATATAAAAGTAAACTCAAAGCAAATTAAAGATCTAAATGTCATACCTGAAACCATAAAAGCACTAGAAGAAAAACATAGGCATTAATCTCTCTGACAGAAGCCAGAAGAACATTTTTCTAGGTGTGTCTCCTCAGGCAAAAGAATCCTAAGCAAAAACAAGCTACAGGAACTATTTCTAAATAAAAAATTTTTGCACAGCAAAGATATCTAGCCACAAAATGAAAAGGCAACCTGCTTAATGGAAGAAGATACATTGAAATGATATATCTGATAAGGGTATAATATTCAAAATATATAAAAGAACTAACAAAATTCAGTATCAAAAATATACTAATTAAAAATTGGGCAGAAGAACTGAATAGACAGTCTTACAAATAAGATATACAGATGGCAACAGACACATCAGAAGTTGCTTTTCACTATCAGGAAATATAAATTAAAACCACAATGAGATATCACCTTACCCCTGTCAGAATAGCTAGTATCAAAAAGACAACAAATAACAAGTGTTGGCCAGGATCTGGAAATAAAGGGATCCCATGCTCTGTTAATAATGAAAATTGCTGTCACTGGAAAGCAGTATGGAAGTTCCTCAAAAACTTTTAAAAGATACAAATATTATACAATCCAGCAAATCCACTACTGAGTATTTACCCAAAGTGAAGAGACCAATTTGAACAGAAATATGCACTCCTACGTATATAGCTGCATTACTTACCATAGTCAAGATATGGAAGCAAAATAAATGCTTATTTTTTTTTTTTAAGATTTTTATTTATTTGACAGAGAGAGAGAGAGATTACAAGTAGGCAGAGAGGCAGGCAGAAAGAGAGGGGGAAGCAGGCTTCCTGCTGAGCAGAGAGCCCAATGGGCTCCCAGGAGCCCTGCTGAGCAGGATCCCAGGACCCTGAGATCATGACCTGAGCTGAAGGCAGAGGCTTTAACACACTGAGCCACCCAGATGCCCCAAACTAAATGCTTATTGGTAGAAGAATGAGTAATAATGACATGGTACACACACACTGGAATATTCTACCTTCATAAAAAATAGGAGATCCTGCCATTTGCAACAGTATAGATGGACCTAGAGGGTATTGTGCTAAGTGAAATAAGATAGAGAAACGCAAATACCATATGATTTCATTTATATGTGGAATTTAAAACAAAGCAAATGAATAAAGCAGAAACAGACCCATAAATACAGAGGGCAACCTAGTGACTCCCAGAGGGAAAGGGGGTGTGGGAATGGGCAAAATGGACAAAGGTTAATAAGAGATATAGTCTTGTGAAATGAATAAGTCACAAAGATGAAAGGTACAGTACAGGGAATATAGTCAATGGTATTTTAACAGTGTTGTATGGTGACAGATGGTAGCTACACTTGTGGTGAGCAGAGCATAACAGTTGTCAGATAACTATGTCATACACCTGAAATTAGTGTAACATTGTGTGTCAACTATACTTGAATAAAAGAAAGAAGATGCAAGCAATTCCACTTTGGTTACTTTGACTCAATCATGCCTTTAAGGAATTATAATCTTTCCTCTATTACTATTTAGACTCCATACAAGTGCTAAACAAACTAAACTCATGTATTCACTTAGCAGACATTATGCACTAATAAATCATACGATCATTTCAATAGATGTAGAAAAAGCATTTGACAAATTCAACATCCATCTACGATAAAAACTCTCAACAGTGTGGGTATAGAAGAAACATACCTAAACATAATAAAGGCTTTATATGCTAAGCCGGCAGCTGACATCATACTCAATGTGAAAAGCTGAGAACTTTCTAAGATCAGGATCAGGGCAAGGATGCCCAATCTGCCACTTTTATTCAACATAGTACTGGAAGTCATAGTCAAACAATGAGGCAAGAAAAATAGATCCAAAGTAGAACAGAGGAAGTGAAACTATCACTATTGGCAGATGATATGATACTTTATATAGAAAACCTCAAAGATTGTACACACACACACAAAAACCCCAAAACTTTTAGAACTAAACAAATTGAGTAAAGTTGCAGAACATAAAATCAAAATATCAAATCTGTTCTATTTCTATACACAGATAATCTAACAAAGAATTTAAGAAAAAAAATCTACTTACAAATGCATAAAAAAATAAAATATCTTGGGATAATTTAACCAATGAGGTGAAAGACCTGTACACTGAAAACTAGAAGACATTGATGAAAAAAATGAATACAAATAAATGGAAAGATATTTTGTGCTCATGGATTGGAAGAGTTAATATTGTTATTAATATTGTTAAAATGTCTATACTGCACTACACAAGCTACAGATTCAGGGCAATTGCTATCAAAATTACAATGGCATATCTCATGGATAAAAAATAAACAATCCTAAAATTTGTATGGAGTCACAAAGACCCTGAATAGACAAAGCAATCTTGAGAAAGAAGAATAGAGCGGGAGGTATCATGCTTCCTTTTTTTCAAACAACAATACAAAGCTAAAGTAATCAAAGCAGTATGGTATTAGTGTATAAACAGACACTTTCCAATGGAACAGAATGCAGAGTCCAAAAATAAACCTGTGCATTAATGGCCAATTTATGACAAGAGAATCAAGAATATGCAATGAGAAAAAGATAATCTCTTCACTAAATGGTGCTGGGAAAACCGGCCAGCTACATGCAAAGGCATAAAACTGGACTAATATCTTTCACCATACCCAAAATTAACCCAGATGCACCGAAGATTTGAAAATAATAGCTGAAACTATAAGATTCCTAGAATAAAAACTAGGTGGTAAGCCACTTGACATCATTCTTGGTGATGATTTTTGAATTTGATGCCCCAAAGAAAAGCAAGTAAAAAACTAAACATGTGGGACTATCAAACTACAAAGCTTCTGTACAGGAAAAGACATCATTAATGAGACAAAAAAGCAACCTAGGGAATGGGAGAACATATTTGCAAATCATATATCTGATAAGGGGTGACTATCCAAAATATATAAACTCATACAACTCAAAGGCAAAACAAAAACACCAAAAAAAACCCACCCCGCAACCTGATTAAAAAATGCAGAGGGACTCAATAGACATTTTTGAAAAGAAGACCTACAGATAGCCGACAGATACATGAAAAGATGCTCAACATCAGCTATCAGGTAGATGTCAACTAAAATAACAATGAGATATCCTCTCACCTGTTAGAGTGGCTACTATCAAAAAGACAAGAGATAAGAAGTGTTGGCAAGGATGTGGAGAAAAGGTAACACTTGTGCACTGTTGGTAAATTGATGCAGCCACTACGGAAAACATCATGGAAATATATTAGAAATCAAATTACCACTTGATCCAGCAATTCCTCTTATGGATATTTACCGAAATAAAATGAAAAACACTAACTCCAAAAGTTAGTGCATGCACCCTTTATTTATTGCAGTATTATTTACAATAGCCAAGACATAAAACTAAGTGTTCACCAATGGATAAACAGATAAAGTATGAGATATATATATAGACATATATCATATCTATATCTATATATATATTTACACACACACACACAATAGATTGTTTAGCCATAGAAGGAAATCTTGTTATTTACAACAACATAGACAGATCTTACGGACAATATATTAAGTGTAACAAACAAAACACCATACTTATAGGTCAGAAGAGCCTGGTGGTTGCCAGAAGCTGGCGGTTTGAGATGGACCAAATGGGTGAAGGAGGTCAATAGATATATAAATATGGTAAATAATACATTTGAAAAATTAGATAAAATGAATCCAGCTTACGAAACACATATTACCAAAATGGACATAAGAAGGAATGGAAAAACTGCATAGTTCTGTATTTTTCAAGAAATCTAATACTTAATTTAAATCTTTCCACAGGAAAAACTTCTGGCTCAAATAGCTTCACAGGTAAAGTATTCCAACTATCAGAAGAAAAAAAAATAGCACCAATCATATACAATGCTTCCAACGGCGGAAGAATAGGAATACTTTCTAATTAATTTTAGGAGACTAGTATAAACTCATGCAACCAAAACCTAGTAAGAACATTAAAAAAAACAAAACAGTATTATGGGCCAAACTTTCTTTTTTAAAGCAGACAGAAATATCTTAAGTTATTTAGTAAACTCAATCCATTTCCCTATATAAAAAAGGATAGCACGTCAAGTTGGGCTTATTCTAGGAATGCCAGGGTGAATTAATATTAAAAAAATTGGGGCGCCTGGGTGGCTCAGTTGGTTGAGCGACTGCCTTCGGCTCAGGTCATGATCCTGGAGTCCTGGGATCGAGTCCTGCATCAGGCTCCCTGCTCTGAGAGGAGCCTGCTTCTCCCTCTGACCTTTCCCCTTTCATTCTCTCTCTCTCTCAATTAAATAAAATAAATCTTTAAATAAATAAATAAATAAATAAATAAAAATTAACTGAATTTCCCATGTTAAAATATTATAGGAAAAAAAGGTTATGATTTTAATGGATCCAGAAAAGTATGTGAAAAAAATGTAATGCCCTTTTATGACTTAAATACACATATGCATACACACTCAGCAAACTGAAGGATCAAGAGAGACTTCTTTAATCAGATACAAGGCATTTACAATTTTTTTCTAAAAGTTCAAAACTGGAGCAACATTTTGCTTCTATCAAGTATTTAGAGGTTGTAGCTAATGCAATGCCAAGAAATAGAAATTAAACAGATATGGAGGTCGCAATTTTCTAGTTCTAAGTTCTGGGGACTACAACGATACTATATTGTATAGCTGAATGTTGCTGAGAGAGTAGATCTAAGTGTTCTCACTATAAACGAAGGGTAATTCTGTGAAGGGATGGAAGTGTTAGCCCTACTGTGGTAATCATTTTGCAACACATAAGGCTTTCAAATTATGTTGCATACCTTGAACTTACACAGCTATATACCAATTGTATCCCAAACCTGGAAAAAAAAGAAAGGTATATGGAATGGAAAGGTAAAAATAAAACTACTTATTCAACAGAACAGTGGTGCTCCTAAAAACTCCAAAAAAGAACCTACAAGATCCAATAGACTTAATAAGTGAATTTAGCTAAATCCCTGGCTACAAGGTTCATCAATAAATATGAAGGAATTGTGTTCCTAAACATTTGCAACAGACATTTAGAAAATGAAAATTAATACCATTTTTAAGAATGTAAAATCAAATACTAGGAATAAATCTCACAAAAAGTATTCAAGTTGTCTTCACTGAAAACTGTACATTACTAAGAGAAAATAAGGCTAAAATGAATGAGATATAGTGCATTTATAGATTGAGATTGTATTTTGGGACAACTGCTATCCAAAGTCCTAGAAAATTTTCTGAATATTAACAAGCAGATTCTAAAGTTTTTAAGGAAACAAAAGATCAAGAATAACGAAAATAATCTCAAAGAACATATCTAAAGGATTTAGACTGATGTAAGACTTGTACATCTACAGTGTATTAGCAATGTATTACTGATACAAGGACAAATAGACCAATGGAACAGAGGAGTCCAGAAGTAGACCCACAAATATGTAAACACTTGATTGATGAAAGTTGCTGCCAGATAAAAAGAAAAAGTTTTAAACCAAGGTCAGCAAAATTACCATTGTCTTAACTACTAACGTAGATAAATTTTAACTATAGAAATAGGTAGAAAATAGGTAAATCTCCTATTTTCCTAAATATTGGAAAGATCTCAATCTTCTCAAAACTAAAATCGACTGTGGCATGTTTTTTTAATTTTCATTTAATAAATTGCCATTTTATCACATCACTTAATTATATGGTGAGTTTTATCAGCATGTTAAAATAACTACAAGGAGATTATAGACCTAACAGATATAATACCTAGTTTAATTTCTAGGACATTGCAAAATCTTATTCTATAAATGTCTACTTTCACATTTGAACTTCAAAGTGTTAAACTTATTTACCTCCAGGGAATGTCTAAGAGGTCAAATCTTCCTAAATATATGGTTTCCACCCATAGCACCATCTTGACAACATCTGGACTTCACAGAAACCACAGGGTAAGGAATAATCCTCTAGACCTAAAGCAACCACTTTCCTATCAAGGTAAAATGATTTTCTAAGAAAACGTTTGATTTTTCTGTAACTACAACTGATATAAATATATCTAAGTCCTATTCCTAATGGAGCTATCTGATCTTTGTATACTTCTGGGGGAAGATCAGGCAACTTTCTGACGATTCAAAAACCTGCTTTTACCCCGAGACAAAATGTCAAGGAGAATTTGATAGGCGGACCAAAGAGACAACCTTTTGGTACCATGTAGAGGTTGATGAATATCAATGGGAATTTAGCAAGGGGAACAGGATTCTTTTCAGTTGATATTTGCAAATAGCATCCTTTTCAATTTTCCTAGTGCTTCACAGTAAAGCTAACTTTGAACGTTCATCAGCCAATTAAATATAGTATAGATTACTGTAAGACAGGAACCCGAAAATAAAGCTTGTAAAGAAAAATCAATTATTAAAACATGAAAAATCACTATGATCATGATATTTAAAAACCCAATCCTATTATGTAAATCCCACACAAGTTTGCAATCAGATTTTGTGGGGCAATTCTAGAGGCAGCTTCCCACTTCTAGGTTGCCTTGAACTACATTGAAGTTACAAGCTCACAACATAAGGGAAACTTGGGCCACGTCCGCAGGTTTGATGTGAGCTTTAGCATTTTCCCACTGTGGCAGGTAATTCTCTGCTTGCCAAGAAAGTCACTGGAGACACGTCAGGGCAAAGGACTGACTCAACAGGTTTGCAGAAACCAAGGGCAGGATTTTCCATTCAGATTGAATCGGAACTTGATGAAAAGTTCCTTACAAGGCAAACATTCAAAGGTAACTGAACTTGAAACTGACATGGGGCCAATGGGTGTCAAAAGGGCCGCTGTGCTGCCATTGGGGTTGCCGAGCCACACTATACCTGCCAACTCAGTAGGATTTGGGGGTTTCAGGCAGGAGCCTCAATTTGAGCTCTTGCTCTACCAATTATTTTAAGACCTTAGGTGAGCCACGTTCCCTCTACACTGGTTTTCTTCAGTCCAAAAATCTAGATAAAACACCAGTCATCATTATCTTGTGGGATTGTTCTGAGACAAAAAGGATAAAGATATGGGACCACTGGTGGCCTCGGGCTTCTTTGTAAATACTGTGCATGCTTAACAGTATCAAAGTACTGGGGGAACAGGTTTTGGGAGGGGAGGGGTGGCGGGGGGGGGGTGCGTGGGAAGAACAGGAGTCAAACAGCTGGGTTTAAGTCCTGATGTAATTACTAAATACTGTGGATCAGACGCCATGATGTGTGCTTAGGATACAAAGATGAAAAAAAAAATCACTAGAGCTTCTTTAAGATTAAAATGTGGACTAGGTAATATCCAGTAACACCCAGAGCCACTTCACACAAGAGTATGATACACTTCCAACCTCTTGTGCTGGGCTGAGCTGTACGGTTTGCTTTAAACAATAAAGATATGGATAATAGGTGTACTTTCTCCGCAGAAATGTTTAGTTTCAGCATGTAAGTTGCCTAGCTCTCTGTCAATGCTTTTCACATTGTTCAAGGAGGTATCTACCCGTCAAAAAAAAGCCCTACAGTACAAGTGGGTTGAACAAGGAATGCATTTTGTTTTATATGCCCTAAAGATTTTTTTCCTGCAGAATCATCAAGCTTATCTTTCCTGATAAAACAATGAGGTTTTTTTTCTTAAAACTACATTTGTTCAATGTGAAGAACTGGATTTCATTCTAAGTTTATATTCTTCCTACCTTCTTATGATTTGATAAAGTATCCTTTTATGAAATGAGTATCATACTGTTAGAGGTAGAATTCCAAAACATGAAGTTACACGGATACAATGAGAATGTACCACACGATTGCTATGCTTTGCGGAAAAATAATTCTAATAATTGCAAGAGTATGCCTTCAAAAGATTTGCCCATCAAGCCTTTTGTCCTAGCACATCAGACCTATATGAAAACACACATCAAGTTTTGGGTTTCACGTTGGGAACCAAATCATAATAGCTTTACGTGACCTTTGACATATTAAGACTGGTCTCTGAATGTGCCACTGATATAGTCTTATATGGAGGGATGAAGTTCCTGGATGAGGTGTGCTAAGTAGCTGCCTTTACCCCATTAGACATTCAAGGCCATACTACAATTTACCAGGTTCGGACATTACCCAGGTATGTGAAGTGTTGTGAAAATGGGTCTATGATGCTCGTCTGAGTGAAAGGTTTCTGATCTAACACCAAACAGTCTAGGACTCAAGCCTGTTTGAAAGAAGATTTAGAAGACTCAATTTTTAGAAAAATAAAATTCTAGGACTGACATCAAAGACGGATGTGGAATGAATAGTTTTATTTAATGAGTGGATTGGAATGGAGAGAGGGAATGTGGGGAACGTTGAACATTGTCAAACTGGGTACAAGTTGGCATTTGCCAATTCAGATTTACGAAGACCTCCTTGGAGCCCTGCTGTGCCTTTGCACTGCTAATTCCTTGTGTTTTATTTTTCTTTTAGATGCCTTTCCAGTGGAGCTCACACACAAAAAACCAAAAAACAAAATACAACGGTCTCCAACATACTAAACAGCTGTCTGCAAGATCAGAAAGCATCAGAAAAGACCCTAAAGAGTTGTGCAATCCCAGAGGAAGATCTTGTTTAAATGGAGAAATGCTTGCAGCAGAAACCTTAGAAATTTCAGGGAGTAGAATTTTATTGTCAGAATTTTCAATGAAAGTGCAGCCACAGATCCTGGGAGCGTTAAAAAAAATTACCAACAAGCTGTCTTACCTATGTGCACTCCATTGAAAGGAAGGGCAAACATGAGCAAGTCGTGCTTGTACATCAGTCAAAACTCTGACAGCTACCCTGTGAAGTTTGATGAGCTGCCATGTGCTCGACTACCTAAGATACTCTTAACTGAACCATAAAAAGACAAATAAATTAGTAATTGTATCCCTCCTGTCAATGTCCTTTTGCGTGAACTTCAAGCTGTTGGTTAACATTGTCTGGGATGATTTATCAATATATTCTTAGCTTTCTTAGAAAAGACAGATGCGCTTGATTTTTTTTCCCCCAAATTGTTTTTCGAATTGATTTAAGAAAATGATACAGATATTGCCAGTTGCTGGACCTGTCCTTTTATTCCCTGTTCTGCCTCCTCCCATTAGAAAATCAAACCAATAAGATTAACATAATCTTTCTTGGAATTGACTGTTCTTTTTAAATAGATCCCATGATAGACATGTGTAAAAATCAATAACAGGCTCCTCATTTGTCAAAGCTAATGACTAAACTCATTTTGAAGTTCAATAGTGGTTACTGAAGAGTGGCCACACATTATATATCTAATCCTGCCGGTCTCTTCACTTACTCTGCAGAAAAACAGAACACGGAGGCTTTGTTGCTTGAGGCACACTATAAAAGCCTGGGTCTCCATTTTATTTGTACATATTCATTTTTCCTCCAAAGTATCATGACTTCTTGGTTGTCCAGGCTAATATGTTAAAGGCAGTACAGTGAAGAATGAATTCTTATAATAATTTCTAAGACCTTTTCCTCCCTTACCTTTTTAAAAAAACAACTGCTTTTGTAAGCTCCTTCAATTATATCCTTAACTCCTGGAGGTTATGGGCCATGTCTTACATATTTTTAATATCCCCAGAGAGACTAACATAGTGATTGGGTCACAGGTTAGCACAAAATAAAGATTTTGTTGAATTAAACAGAATTAAATTACCCAATATCTTGGTCCACGGCATAGCAATTATCTTAGACCAGACATTCCTATCCAGAGCAAAGTGCAAAAGATACAGCTTTCCAGCAGACCCTTCTTTGACAGATGCCACGCATCATAGGTTGGTTTAAAAGCAGCGTTTCCTTCTGAGAGTTTTCTGTTACCTCCCACCAAACCTTTTCCTGCAACTGCAAAAGGGTGAGAATGGCAGGTTTTAATAAACCCCCCTTCTCCCTTTTAAATACCCTTTGCTTACAGGTGTATGCCAGCAACCAAGCATCCTGAAATCTAGAATAGAGATGTGGATGAAACACACTCATGACATTTTCGCCCCCAACTGATTGAGAGCAGATTTTTCAATTATTGTTAACAAAGGCAAGAGCTTATATCTGCATCGATGCTTTATGCTTTCCATAGCTTCTTCACCCACAGTGTCTCATTTTCCAACCCCGAATCAAAACAATATCTCATTTCCCCAGAAATTCCAAATTGTGTGGTTCGCTGTTGTGTATTCCTCGTCTCATCCGCACATCGCCGAATTTGGGGATCCGGATTGTATATTGTATTGTATGCCCACTGGACACGGCCATCTCATGGAATCAATAGGTCAGACACAATTTGAAACTCCCTAGGTAATGGATTTTAAAAACTGCTTGAGGGTGGGGGAGAGAGACAGGAGGAAAAGGAATCCACAGAAACAATAACTGAAGTGGAATGATGCATTCATGATGGGAGCTGGAGAACTCCTGGTTCTTTATAATAGCTTCTCAGGGGAAAAGCCGCCCTTTTCCAGAAGGAGGTGTCCAGGGAATAGCAGAGTCACTGCCATTCCATTCTTTTGATGAGCAGAAACCTTATCAGTGCAATTCCTCTTGAGAGTTGCAGGGATAAGGAAAGAGTTTAAAAACTTTTTAAAAATTTGGGTAGTGAGAGGAGGAAAGCCCAGCACTCAGTTTGTTCATTTGGAATATCTCCTGTGAAGGGGAGGGTATTCTGCCAAATTTAGGTCCCTCTCAGAGTTCACGGATACTGACAGCTGATCTAAGCTCAGTGCATGAGTTTATTCTTGCCAGGGGAGAGAGGGAGCAATGAAGTGAGAAGGATGTTGAATGAATTAAACACAAAGTATAAAAACAAAAATGCTCCCTTCCAACTCTAAGTGTCATGGTGTGATCATATTTTCTATTGCAGTGGTGCAATGTGGATGTCAAAGCATCAGTCATTAAATAATAAGTAGCGTAAATCATTCTGACTTAGGAATAAGACACAGATACCTTGAAGTTTTAATTATTTTTTGAAGCCCAAAATATTACATGGCTTTGTCTGTCTCATCGTTACAACACTAGGAGGGTGGAAAAATCAAGGAAGCAGGTGAAACTTAAACTGTCTCACATCATGGCTTAGTGGCATATATTAGGCAAAATAAGCCTTATTTTTCCTATTTATAGAATCTTCAAAGCCTTAATTATCTGGTGGAACAATCTAAAGCCATTCAATGTCCAACAATAGGCTATTTCTGTGGTATGAAAAAGTTCAAGTCTATAATGAAGAACACTGTCACATTATTAACACTTCTCATTTGTGTTTGTGTGTGTGTCTGTGTGTACATGTTTTTAAAATATACTGACATTTTTTCCTCAGTGGCTTTATCAAATAGTGATTTTTTTATTGTTGTTGTTAGGTTGGCGATCTCTCTCTTGGAGGCTTGGAAAAGATTTTTTGAAAAGTGGGGAAAGAAGTCGAAATATTACCAATTCTTAGTACAGGCTCTGTGAGCCTTTATTCTAATTATAGCTAATCAAATAATTTACAGTTAATTTATGGGGATCAGACCCTTCCCCCAGAGCCCAGGAGTTTGCACATACAGCTGATACTTGCACAAAACATGTTTGAATTGCACGGGTCTACTTTATGTGAATTTTTAAAAAATAAATACAGCACGATGCTCTAAATGTGTTTTCTCTCCCTATTATTTAAGATTTTATTCATTTATTTGGGAGAAAGAGCACATGTGAACACGAGGTAGGAGAAGGAGAAAGGAAGAAGCAGACTTCCCACTGAGCAGAGAACCCAACACAGGGCTTGTCCCAGGACCCTGGGATCATGACCTGAGCCAAAGGCAGTTATTCAACCAAATGAGGCAGGTTCCCCTCCCTTTGTTTTCTTAGTAACATTTTCTTTCTCTAATTTACTTTAAGATTACAGTATAGGGATGCCCGGGTGGCTCAGTAGGGTAAGCCTCTGCCTTCAACTCAGGTCATGATCTCAGGGTCCAGGGATCAAGCCCCGTGTAGGGCTCTCTGCTCAGTGGGGAGCCTGTTTCCTCCTCTCTGCTTGCCTCTCTGCCTACTTGTGATCTCTCTCTCTGTCAAATAAATAAATAAAATCTTTAAAAAAAGAATACAGTATATAATACATATAAAATATGTGTTAATTAATTGTTATTGGTAAAGCTTCTGGTCAACAGTAGGCTATAAGTTACATTTTTGGGGAGACAAAAGTTATATGCAGATTTAGTGATGGCACAGGAGCTGGAGTTGAGGTGTGGGGTTAGCAACCCTAACTCTGCGGGTATAGAACAGAGTCAATGAGAGGAAGGAAATGAGAAGATGTTGGGTATAGGTGTGGAAAGCCTTGTATAACATGTTAATATATCTGGATATTACCTTATAGGTGGAGAGAGGTCAATAAAAGTTCTTAGGTGTGGAAGAATCATGACTGAATCAAAGTTCTCCTACAATAATTCTGGTTAAAGCAAGGAGGATAAAATGAGGAGAAATTAGAATCATGGTTCATGGACATACTTCAGAAAAGAGATAAAGGTTCAAATCAAAGCAGTGGCAATGGAAATGAGAATAGCGTTTATTTGGGATCAAAGGCATTTTGAAGGTAGAACCAAAGAATATGGTAACAGAATAGGATGATGAAGGGAGTCAAAAATAATGCTGATGTTCCTAGCAGAGCCTACAGAGTAGGCAGAGATAATGATAGCCTACGTGAAGAATCCAAGACAAAGGTGAAGCCAGGAAATGGGGTACCATTAAGGGGTCTTGCATCATAAAGTTACATGGCTACAACTGAGAAATTTTTTTTAGAGAATAAAGGAATGATCACTTCTAGGTAATTTTCCCTCACAGTAGGCAGCAATCATTATAATGACTTTAATATTAGATGAGGTTTATAGTGGTGTGTGTGTGTGTATACGTATATAAATTTTAAAAAGTCTGGAAATGACAATGGGAACAGAATGGTAGAATGGAAATAGCAGATTGTAAATCAGAAGTCATAGTCTCCATTAGCCACCTGGTTGACCTTCAACAAACAAGTCGATCCCTACAGTTATTAATTTCATAACCTGTGAACTAGGAATAATGATGCTTTCTCTTCCCTCCTCTCACTGTAAGTATCAAGTGACATGATGCAATTTGAAGCCAAGCAAGAACAACAGAGTGCAGCGTAAATGATCTGGATGCACTTTAACATGTTGTTAGCTTGATAATTAAAAATAAAAACTCTTGATTGAAACTAATATCTCTAAGTATTTTCAAGAAAAGAGATTTAAATTCTATTAATGGATCTAGTCACAGTTTGGGGCTCTCTCTCTCTCTCATTTCTGAATATAGCAAATCTTCCCTTTACCCAAACATTAAATCTATGAGGCTACAAACATAACCTTACACATGGTACGCATTATAAAAACAAACCCTGAAACATTTGTCTGGGGCAAAATAAAAGAAACTGAAAAATTGAAGATGTCAAGCATTTTTACTTAATGCAAGATATTCCCATTATTCTTTTCCTTTTAATAAAGTTCACACTTAGTTGCTCTCTTGAAATCCAATTCTTCCTAAAGCTTCTCTCTTCATCTTTAATATGACTTTTCTCTGAAGCTCTCATTTCTATCCAGGCAGTATTATTACATATCTTACAAAGTCGAGCATTAGAGATTAATTACATGTGAAGTCCATCTGATGGGCTCTGGGGTTTCTCTGGGTAGTAGTGAAAGCTACCCACTGGTGTCATAAAAGCTGTGTAAATTTAATTAAAATGTAGCTATTTCATTGGGTCTCCTATGCAAGTAGGGCCTCTGGTCTTCTGTAAAAAAAATGATCTTGTATAAAAACTCACAAAGTTAAAGGAACAGAATAATACCTTGTGGTAAGTGATAGCCTGCCATAGTGGCCAGTTGGGCACAGGATAGAGAAGGGGAACAAAGAGGGAATGTCCCCTATGTATGCAATATCATGCCTTTCAACCTCACCAAGCCCCTTTCCAAGTGGCTTGAATCCTCGAATCCCAAGTGCACTTTTCAGCGCTCTGTTGGGTGTTTATTCAGGAAACTCCATGGGGTTATAAGCGGATTCTAGTTTACATCATGGTAATCGCTGGCATTTCATTCTCCCAAGTAGCTAAATAAGCCTTTCTTACCCTGACTTCTTCCTGGCACTTCCCCAATATTGAGTAAACTTGAATAACAGAAAGGGTCAAGTTCAATATCAAGTCTGACCAGGAGACCCACCCAGAGTTTATAAGCCTCATGGTATACATCTGCAAGGAATGGGTCAGGACTTTTGCTTTTCTGGAGAGGGAACTTTCTTGGAAGGCCCTAGCAAATTTGGTCATCTCTTTATTTTGTCAAAAAGTAAGTTGCCAGAGTGCGATCTGAAAATGGAAGGCAGGCGTTCTATAACATTACTTCTATAAAAAGTAGCACATGATCTAAGTACTAAGCCATTTGGGACAAGCGTGAAATAACAGTAATAATAATTGCTACCATTTATTTCATGATGCTATGTGCCAGATATACACGTGCTATTTCCAGCTCTCACACCAATCCTGGAAAGAACACACCGCCGTATTGTAGTACCAAGAGCCTAAATTTTGAAGAGAGACAAAAATGCTTTGAATCTGGATTAGCTACGCTGGCTCTCAGAATCTGTTTCTTCATAAGCTAATATTTGGCTGGGAAACTCTAAGTGATGCTTAAATGAGTGAAATAAATATACATCTTCCTAACACATTATCTGGCACTCAGTGGAAGTTTGCAATGTTCATTCCCATCTTACTCTTCAGGAAGGCTCTATGGGATTCAATATTATTTCTGAAAAAGTCTCTAAGGATGGAGATTTTGTGATTTCTTCCATAGTACTAGCTTCCACTAAGTGTTTTTATATATCCAATGTAAAAATGTGCATAATGTGAAAGAAATAGTTGTTCTATGCTAGATGGGTGTTTATCTTAGTTAGCATGTATAGAGAGCTACAGGCTTACCCTACATTAGAACATCTATTTATTCTAGTTACCTTGGTGTGTGTAAAATAGGAAATATGGTGGAGGAAAGGCGGGGGAAGAAATGAAATTTTAACCTTTAATTGTCTGGATGTTCCGGTTTAAGATGACAACATAGGGAGACCCTGAACCCACATCCTCCCACAGATAACTACATATGGGACAATTTCCTCTGAAACAAATCTAAATACTTAGCTAAGCAACTCCTGCATCTCAGACAAATGAGAAAAAAATCCACATCAAAGTGGGTTGGTGAAGCTGAGACAATTTCACCATAAATGCTATCCCTGGGATGGTGACCCACGGTCATGAGGGGACCCAAAATCTGGAGCTTTCCCCTGAGGAGCTAAAGCTTTGAACCCCATATTGGGCACCTCAACTTCTAAGATCTGCACCTGAGGGATGCGCCCCAGAACATCTAGTTTTGAAAACAGAGCTTCTTTTTCGTTGTTTAAGATTTTATTTATTTGAGAGAGAGAGCGCATGCGCAGGTAGAGCAGGAAGGAGGGACAGAGAGAGAGAAGCGGACTCCCCAGAGAGCAGGGAGCCCAATATGGGGCTCAGCCCTAGGACCCCAGGATCATGACCTGAGCTGAAGGCAGATGTTTGAGCCACCGAGGTGCCCGGAAACCAACAGAGCTTTTATCCATGAGACCCACTGGCTATAGTGAACTAAGAAATTGGTCTTAAAGAGCTCAGGCTCAGACTCAGTCGACCTAGGTACTAGTGCAGAAGCATTGAGAGACTTAAAGACTTTATGCGAAAGAGGCTTATTTTCTTATCTTAAAAGGTCAGGATGGGTCAGGCATATAATTTAGCACACATCTAGAGCCTGATGGGGCATCTCCAAGGACAGAAGCTTATAGACCTCATCTTTGTGCTCTCCCCCTGCATTGTTCTAGCTTTCTGGTATTTCATGGAAAAGAATGGATGCCTCAGTTTTCTGGCTGCCACCTTGGAAATACCCCTTGAAAGCTTGGCCTTTGTGGCCAGCAGGGCTGTGTTTCTGGGTCCCACTAGACTGTAACAATCAGAGAGACAATTCTAGGCCATTGTCACCCCCAGGGAACTGCATAGACAGCAGACTAAAAAACACCCCAGTCCTGTGAAATAGGCTTATTTATCCTGGAGTTGCCTGAGGGACAGGCTTCTGGTTTGGCACACATCTAGAAATTTATAGAATGCACTCTAGAGACAGAGGTAGGTAGAGCCCATCATCCACTCTCCCTCTACCTTGATTCAGCTTGCTGGGATCACAGTCATCTGGGACCTCAATTTTTATGACCATCATCAAGGGTATGATACGTCTAGGTTGTGTGGCTCTGGTTGTCATCAGGACCTCAATCGATGGGTCCCACAGGACTATTAAAAAAGAAAAAAAAGAGTTCTTAACTGGCCACTACCCCCAGGGCTCAGTCATTCTATGAAAGAGGTCTACTAGCTTTTCTTCATAGCTGTGGTATGAGGGATTGGCTTCTAATGCAATACACGTCAAAGAACCCACTGTACTCCTCCCAGAGAACTCAGAAGCCAGTGCTATCTTTGTGTTTTTCCTGTGCTATGCTCCACAGATCCAGCATCTCCTGAAAGGGAGCTTGTACATGTATCTGATACCCAGGTTTTTGTGTCTGGTGCCCGATTTTTATGGCAGCAACCAAGAGGATGTTCTTGACTGCTGGCTTGGTGGCCTATAGAGCTTGCTTTCCTGGGTCCCAAGTGACTGTAACTGAAAGAGGGACCATTCCTGGCAGACTGCCACCCCCAGAACACCCCACAGACAGAAGAAGACTGAATCACATTTCCAGTCTCTCTATGGAGAAGACTTATTTGTTTTGCTGGAAATTGGGCCTGAGGGCAGGTGTCTGGTCTGGCACACAGTTATTAGCCTTCTTAGGCATGCTCCAAGGATAGAGGTTGGTGGACACAATCTCTACGCTCTCTGCTTTATTCCAGCTCACCAATGTCTCCCGGAAAGGAACTTATACTGTCATTTGGACCCTGATTTTTACAACTTCCACCAAGAGGACACCTCTAGATTGCTTAGCTTTGGTAGCAAGTAGGATTTAGGCTTATGGTCTCACAGAACTATATATATTTGCACACTTTAAAAGTGGCCGCCTTAGGTCTGTCTTTCACCAGCCTGAAACTAGGTGCTGACTCTGACCCTTCCTTTGGGACATTGACAGGTCTTGTCATATTCTCAATTACTGGGAGTCATTAAAAGGAAAATAGGTTGCTTGGATTACTATGAAAAATTATATATCAACAAACTGGACAACCTAGAAGAAATGAATACATTCCTAGACACATACAACCTAGCAAGACTGAATCATGAAGAAATAGAAATATCTACAGACTAATTACTAGTAGGGTGATTGAATCAGTAATCAGAAAACTCCTAACAAAATCCAGGACCAGAGAGGTGAACTCTACCAAACATTGATGAAGGATAAATACCAATTCTTCTCAAACTGTTCCAAAAATTTGAAGGAACACCTCTAAATTTACTTTATGAGGACAGCATTACACTGATACCAACACCAGACAAGGACACTTTGTGTGTCTTATAATTTAAGAAAATTATAAGCCAATAACCTTGATGAACATAGATGGAAAAATCTTAAACAAAAATATTAGCAAATCAAATTTAACAACACATTAAAAGTATCAAACACTATATCAAGTGGAATTTACTCTAGGGATGCAGAGCAGTTCAACATCCACAAAATCAATGTGACATTCCACATTAACAAAATGAGGATAAAAATTACATGATCTTAATAGCTGCAGAAAAGCCTTTGACAAAATTCAACATCCACTTATTATAAAAACTCTCAACAAAGTGGGTATAAAGAGAATGTATCTAAACACAATAAAGATAAGCACACACCTAGCATCCTACTCAAAGTTGAAAACCTGAAAGCTTTTCTTCTAAGATCAGGGACAATACAAAGATACCCACTCTCCCAATTTTCCTTCAACATAATATTGGAAGTCCTAGCTGGATCAATTAGGCAAGAAAAAGAAATAAAATACATTCATGAAGAATTTGAGAGGCAGGGCAGGGGATTATGGGGGGATGGGGAAGAGAAATGAAACAAGATGGGATGGGGAAGGAGACAAACCATAAGAGCCTCCTAAACTCACGAAACAAACTAAGGGTTGCTGGGAGGTGGGGGGGTAGGGTTATGGACATTGGGGAGGGTATGTGCTATGGCAAATGCTGTGAAATGTGTAAGCCTGATGATTCACAGACATGTACCCTGGGGCAAATAATACATTATATGTTAATAAAAAATTTTTAAAAAGCCAAATATTTTATGAACATACAAAATAAAGATGAAGAGAAATAAGAAATAAAATACATTCAAAATTAGAAGTAAAATTGTCCCTACCTATAGATGACATATTATATGTATGTAAACCCTAGAGACTCAACCATAAAACTATTAGAACTAATCATAAAATTCAGTAAAGTGATGCAAAATCAAAGAAAAATATGTTGTGTTTCTATACACTAATAATGAACTATCAGAAATTAGAAAATCTCATTTACAACTCTATCAAAAATAAAATATCTAGGAATAAAGGTAACCAAGGAGGTGAAAGACTAGCACACTGAAAACTAAGACATTGATTGATGAAAACCAATAAATATATAAATAAACAAACAAATAATGTAAAGATTGTCTGTGCTTATAGATTGGAAGAATTAATATTACTGAAGTGTCCATACCTCCCAAAGTCATCTACAGATACAATGCAATCCCTATCAAAACTCCAAAGGCTATTTTCACAGTAATAGAGCAAACAATCTTAAAATTTATAAGGAACCACAAAAGACTCCAGGTAGCAAAAGTAATCTTGAGAAAGAAGAGAGCTGAAAGTCTCATGCTTCCTGATTTTACACTGTATTACAAAGCTAGAGTAATCAAAACAGCATGGTATTGGCATAAAAGCAGACACACAGATCAACAGAACACAATGGAGAGCCCAGAAGTGAATCCATGGATATATGGTCATTTAATTTGTAACCTAGGAGGCAGGAATACACAACAAGGAGAGATCAGTGTCATCAATAAATGGTGCTGTAAAAAATGGACAGCCATATGCAAGAGAACTAATGGGACCCATATGCAAGAGAACAAAATGGGACCACTATCTTACACCAAGAATAACTCAAAGTAGATCAAAGATCGAACACAAAACCTGAAACCATAAAATTCCTAGTAGAGACATAGGTGGTAAAGCTCCTTAACATCATTCTTCATGATGATTTGTTGGATTTGAAAGCAAAGGCAACAAAGGCAAAAATAAACAAGTGGAACCACATCAAACTGAAGAGCTTCTGCATGGTAAAGGAAACCAAAATGAAGAGGCAACTTACTGAATAGGAAAAGTATTTGCATATCATATCTGATAAGGTGCTCATATCCAAAATGTATAAAGAATTCATACAACTCAATTGTAAAGAAAAATATGATTAAAAAATGGGCAGAGGATCTGAATGAACATTTTCCAAAGAAGATAGATGATGATAGATAGATAGATAGATAGATAGATAGATAGATAGAGATGGCCAGCAGATACATGAAAAGATGCTCTACATAATTAATCATGAGGAAAATGCAAATCAAAACCACAATGATATATCACCTCACACCTGTTAGAATGGCTATTATCAAAAAGAAAAGAAGTAACAAATATTGGCAAGGATGTGGAGAAAAGGGAACCCCTGTGCACTGTTGGTAGGAATAAATTGGTGCAGACACTATGGAAAACAGTTTGGAGGTTCCTAAAAACCTAAAAGTAGAGCTACCAAATAATCTAGGCAGTCCACTTCCTGGATTTTATCCAAAGAAAATAAAAGGATTTGAAAAAATCCAAAAAGGTGTATGTACCCTCATGTTCATTGCGGAATTATTTACAATAATCAAGATAGGAGAATAGGTATTATTTCTTCTTTGAATGTTTGGTAGAATTCCCCCGGACTCCGTCAGGTCCTGGACCCTTGTTTTTTGGAGGTTTTTGATCACTGTTTCAATCTAATTACTAGATATTGGTCTATTCAGATTGTCAATTTCTTCCTGGTTCAGTCTTGGAAGATTATGGGTTTCAAAAAATAGAAACAGAAGGAAAACTTCCAGACTCTTTTTACAAAGCCAGCATTACCCTGATCCCCAAACCAGGCAAAGACCCTATCAAAAAGGAGAATTTCAGACCAATATCCTGATGAATATGGATGCCAAGATTCTCAACAAGATCCTAGCTAATAAGATCCAACAGCACATTAAAAAGATTATTCATCATAACCAGGTGGGATTTATCCCTGGGATGCAAGAGTGGTTCAACATTCACAAATCAATCAATACGATAGAACAAATCAATAAGAGAAGAGAGAAGAACCACATGGTCCTCTCAATTGATGCAGGAAAAGCATTTGACAAAATTCAGCATCCGTTCCTGATTAAAACTCTTCAAAGTATAGGGATAGAAGGAACATTCCTCAACTTCATAAAATGTATCTATGAAAAGCTCACAGCAAATAGCATTCTCAATGGGGAAAAGCTGACAGCCTTCCCTTTAAGATCAGGAACACAACAAGGATACCCACTCTCACCATTCTTGTTCAACATAGTGCTAGAAGTCCTAGCAAAAGCAATCAGACAACAAAAAGAAAAGATATCCAAAGTGGCAATGAAGAAGTCAAACTCTCTCTCTTCGCAGATGACATGATACTTTATATGGAAGACCCAAAAGATTCCACCCCCAAACTACTAGAACTCATACAGCAATTCAGTAATGTGGCAGGATACAAAATCAATTCACAGAAATCAGTTGCTTTCCTATACACTAACAGTGAAAATATGGAAAGGGAAATTAGAGAATCAATTCCATTTGCTGTAGCACCAAGAACCATAAGATACCTGGGAATAAACCTAACCAAAGACGTAAAGGATCTGTACTCGAGGAACTACAGAACACTCATGAAAGAAATTGAAGAAGACACAAAAAGGTGGAAAAGCATTCCATGCTCATGGATTGGAAGAATAAACATTGTTAAAATGTCTATACTCCCCAGAGCAATCTATACTTTCAATGCCATCCCAATCAAAATTCCACCAGCTTTTTTCAAAGGACTGGAACAAAGAATCTTAAAATTTGTATGGAATCAGAAAAAACCCCGAATTGCTAAGGGAATGTTGAAAAAGAAAAACAAAGCTGGCAGCATCACATTGCCGGATTTCAAGCTTTACTACAAGGCTGTGATCACCAAGACAGCATGGTATTGGCACAAAAACAGACACATAGACCAGTGGAACAAAATAGAGAGCCCAGATATGGACCCACAACTCTATGGTCAAATAATCTTTGACAAAACAGGCAAAAATATCCAGTGGAAAAAAGACAGTCTCTTCAATAAATGGTGCTGGGAAAATTGGACAGCTATATGTAGAAGAGTGAAATTCGACCATTCTCTTACACCATACACGAAGATAAACTCAAAATGGATAAAAGACCTCAACGTGAGGCAGGAATCTATCAAAATTCTGGAGGAGAACATAGGCAGTAACTTCTTCGACATCAGCCACAGCAACTTCTTTCAGGACATGTCTCCAAAGGCAAAGGAAACAAAAGTGAAAATGAACTTTTGGGACTTCATCAAGATAAAATGCTTCTGTACAGCAAAGGAGACAGTCAACAAAATGAACAGGCAACCCACAGAATGGGAGAAGATATTTGACAAATGACACCACAGACAAAGGGCTGATATCCAAGATCTATAAAGAACTCCTCAAACTCAACACTCACAAAACAGATAATCACATCAAAAAATGGGCAGAAGACATGAACAGACACTTCTCCAAAGAAGACATGCAGATGGCTAACAGACACACGAAAAAATGTTCATCATCTTTAGCCATCAGGGAGATTCAAATCAAAACCACACTGAGATACCACCTTACACCCGTTAGAATGGCCAAAATTAACAAGAAAGTAAGCAACAAATGCTGGAGAGGATGTGGAGAAAGGGGAACCCTTTTATACTATTGGTGGGAATGCAAGTTGGTGCAGCCACTTTGGAAAACAGTGTGGAGATTCCCCAAGAAATTAAAAATACAGCTACCCTATGGCCCTGCAATTGCACTATTGGGTATTTACCCCAAAGAAGCAGATGCAGTACAAAGAAGGGCCACATGGACCCCAATGTTCATAGCCGCAATGGCCACAATTGCCAAACTGTGGAAAGAACCAAGATGCCCTTCAATAGATGAATGGATAAAGAAGATATGGTACATATATACAATGGAATATTATGCCTCCATCAGAAAGGATGAATACCCAGCTTTTGTATCAACATGGACAGGACTAGAAGAGATTATGCAGAGTGAATTAAGTCAAGCAGAGAGAGTCAATTATCTTATAGTCCCACTTACGTGTGGAGTATAAAGAAAATCAGGGAGGGCATTGTGAGAAGGAAAGGAAGGGTAAATGGGGGGAAATTGGAGGTGGAGATGAACCATGAGAGACTGTGGACTCTGAGCAACAAACTGAGGATTTTGGTGGGGAGGGGGTGAGGGGTTGGGCGAGCCTGGTGGTGGATATTGAGGAAGGCACGTATTGCATGGAGCACTGGGTGTGGTGTATGAACAATTAATCTTGTAACACAAAACTAAAATAAAAGTAGTTGGGGGAAAAAAAACAATACTCAAGATAGGGAAGCAACCTAAGTGTCCATTGATGAATGAATTACAAAGTGTGGTGTGTGCATACACACACACACACACACACACACACACACAGGAATCAAAAAGTAGAAAATCTTGCCAGTTGTGACAAAATGAATGGGTTTTGAGGCACTCCTGATTAAGTAAAAAGAGAGAAATGAAGATAGAGAAAGACAAATAATGTATACTGTCATTTACATGTGGAATCTAAAAAAAACTAACAAGCTCATGGATACAGGGAATGAACTGGTGTTTGCTAGAAGCAGCGGGTGGGTGGTAGGCAATATGTGTGAGGGAAGTCAAAAGTTATAAACTTCCTGTTATCAGTCCCAGGATGCAATGTACAGCATGGTATTTATAGTTAATAATGCTCTAATGCATATTCGAAAGTTTCTAAGAAAGTAAGTCTTAAAAGTTGTTATGAGAAAATATTTTTGTAATTACATAAAGTAGCAGATAAGAACTAAACATTGTGGTTTTCTTTTTGTAATATATACAAGTATGGATCATGTTGTGCAACTGAAACTATATAATACTATGCCAATTATACCTCAGTTGAAGGAAAAAACTCAAAACCAAACAAACCATTTAACTAGTTCCACCATGAGATTCTCTTTTAATCGGAATAATTACTTTTGTCCAGGATATTTTTGTCTTTGTTCTAATAGCTACCATTCTCAATTGTGGCAGGTCTGTATAGTCTCCTTTTTTTTTTTTTTTTTTATCCATAGGTTTAAGACAGAACCCCTGAGAAATTCTCATTCCATATAAGGGTAGAAGTTGTCCAAAACTTTGAAGATTCTGGAATAAAGGTGTAAGAGGGTAAGGCAAGGTTGAACAGGAAACACAAGCTTGATTCTCTGTGTTCCTTCCACAGCTGCTGATATAGTTGTGGAAAAGATAAAATTCCTAAGACTTATTCTCTGCAATTCTTAATCCTCTATTCTTGGATATTTTATTCCGCATCCTTTTAACAGGATCATTTACTCTATTGAGATCATTTCTGTTATATAAACATTAAATATTGGGCAAGTTATTTTTGTACTATCTGAGTCAACAGTGAATATCAAGTGTTTTTTTTTCTCCCCAAATATGTTTATTTTAATTTTTCAGTGTTACAAGATTGATTGTTCATGCACCACACCCAGTGCTCCATGCAATCAAGTGTTTTGATTTGTTTTTAGGGTGACATATTTAGAACATAGAAAAGTTTAGAGTTATAGCTGTTTCTAAATCAATTAGAAAACTCCAAACTGAAAATCCCTCAGTGCAACCTAGTATTAGAAGGGTACAAAAAGGGAAAACTTCCCACCTTTCCCCAAAAAAGTTGTATATAGAAAAGAAGGACACATATAAAACAAAGAAAAGAAAATAGTTTCCACAAGTCTTGCATGAATAACAATGATTTTTCACTAGGCACCATTCCTTTCATTTAAATGAGAATTCAAAAATATATAATTTAAATTTTTAAAATATATGATTTTATTTAAAATAAGGAGATAATAAACATTTAGCCAGTATAGCACAGTAAGATTGTAATTTTTATATTTCCTCTTCCCAAACACATACCAATAATAGATAACATATACCAGTAGAAGACCAAAATACTTAGCCAGCCTAAAAAGTAAAATAAATAACTTTGCAAAGTGAAAACTGAAAGAAATGCTAATAGTACAATGTTCTGAATGCACAAGCTTGCTGTCCTTAAGAAGCAGGTGATAGTAAGCAGAATTTAACATGCTGTGTGATAAACAATACTGCTTAAAACAGGACTGAGAAAAGTTGCTGAACACTCCCTATGGTTAAGGCTTTTAGCAAGCCTCAGATTGGGCATGGGAAGACAGACATTCTTGCAACAAGGCAATGGTCAAAGTAGTCCAGCAGCCAACTGTCCGGAACTACATTGTCCCCAACATCATCATGGGATAGAAGCCCCTGAAGGAAAAGGATTGAAAGCTGTATCAGGTACAGTCAGTGCCCCTTATCTTCATGTTCTCACTGCTCAAGTGCATATTGGTCTGACTTTCAACATCTGCATTTCTTTGTTTTAGTTTTCCTGTATTGGCACTGAATCCTGCTTTGCCTACTGGTCTAGTGTACCAAGAATGATGGAGAATTAATGCCTTTGGGGAGCAGTCTCAAACTGACGAAAAGAAATTGGTGCATTAATACTAGCATGACCCTTGGGTAGTATAACTCTGAGAGATCTGTTCCACACTGGCTTGCAGATGTTTCCCTGCAGAATCGACTGCTAGTTGCACACAAGGGTAACTGATTCAATAATACACCCATTATTGGTTCTTCTCTATCTCCCTTGTCCATTCCTCTACTCCTGTTTCCTTCACCTCCCAAATAAACTACTTGCATTCACATCCTTTACTCAAGGTTCGTTCCATGAAGAACCCAAATTAAGACAGATGCTGAGAAGGATAGCCAGAAATAGCAGAAGGAAGATAGATTGTCCCAAGGAGAAATTAACATAGTGGAAGACTCTAAAAAATCTTTAAAATAAATGTGCTTAATGCCCAAATACAAATGAAGAATAAGTTATATTCAAGAAAAGCAAGGACTTATGGAATAAAAATAGACAGAAGTGAAGCAAGACCAAGAAGATATGAAACAAACATAATTTGAAAATTTGGAGTGGAGATACACAGTCTTCAAAATTCAGAAAGTTGAGAAATATAGTAAACCTGGCATTGAACAAAACGGAAGAGTAAATCACTGAATTAAAAGAGAAACTCACACAGAATAGAACACGCAAGATTTAAAAGAAGAAAGGCAGAAAGGATAGAGAGATAATAAAGTTATAGAGCATAGATATGCAGGCAGGCTTCTAATTAAAAATGCTTCTAAGGGCCAGCAGTAATCCTCTGCAAAGACCTCAGAGTTCAAAAGACTATGTTCATGTTCTACCTCTGCAGTGACCGAGAGTGCCAGTATCAAATGTAAAAGGATTTTGTATGTGTGTGTGTGGAACCCCATTTTTTTTAACGTCTGTGCCACACACATTGTGGTTACCACCTAAGGGATACCTTTTGATAGCCTGAGTCTGGTTGGCAGAGTGTTTCTCAGTCTCATGAACTATAACAACTGAAGAGCTATCATCCCCCCTCCCTCCCGCCAGGCACAGCACAGAAAGCAGAATGAAACAAATGCTGACTTTCTGTGAAATAGGCATATTTGATTATCTTGGAACTTGAGCCTGAGAGGTACACTTCTGACTTACCATGTATCAAGAAACCTACTGAGATGCTACCTGGTGAGGGAAGCCATGGATGCCATCTTTGTGCTCTCCATCTGCCCTGCTATAGCCCTCTGTTATCTTCCACAAAGGAGAGTATACATTCATCTAGTGTTCTGATGTTTGTGACTGCCTCCCAGGGGACACTGAGGTTTCCTGGCTATGGTGGCTAGTGGGACTTCCAATGAGGTCCCATAAGAATGTGTATATTTGCATACTTTATGCTGCTGCCTCAGGGTCTGGCTCTAGTCAGCATGAATCTAGCTGCTGACTGAAATCCTCCCTTTCGGGACAATGACAGGTCGTGGCACACCATCAACAACTGGGAGACATTAAAAATGAAACAGTCTGTCTGGACAACCACAAAGGTTTGAGAGACAACCAGGAGCTAGGGCAAGTTTGAATGATAAAGCTTATCATTTACATGAGGTCACTCTTCAAGACTGAGGAGGTGGCTGTTTCAGTTAAAGCATCGAAACCACCACAGAAAGTCAGTGAAAGAGAGGAATATGTTCCAAACTAAATAAAAAGAGAAAACCTCAGAAAAAGTTCCTAATAAAACTGAGTTAAATGATTTACCTGATAAGGAGTTTAACATAATTTTCATAAAGATGTTTCACCTATTCAGGTGGAAAAGGGATGAACCCAGTGAGAACTTAAAATAACAGAAACATAAGAAAATACCAAGTAGAAGTTATAGAACTAAAGAATATAATTCAATAGAAAATTACACTAGAGGAATTCACAACAGACAAGATAAAATGGAAGACAGAATCAATGAACTCAAAGACAAGGCAGTGAAACTCACCCAATCATAGCAGCCTAATGAAAAAAGAGTGAAAAAAGTGAAGTGAGTTTAAAGGACAAAAAGGACAATATCAACCCAACCAATATTCACATTATAGGGGTTCCAAAAGGACAAGAGCAAGTGGCAAAAATTTATTTGAAGAAATAATGGATTAAAACCTCCCTAACCTGGAGAGGGAAACAGATCCAGAATCCCAGAGACTCCTAAAGAAGTTGAAACTAAAGAGACACACACAAAGATATATTGTAATTAAAACATCAGAAGTTAAAAACGGGAGAGAATCTTAAAAGCAGCAAGAAACAAAATAATATGCTACATAACAAAGGAATCCCAATAGGACCATCAGCAGTTTTCAGCAGAACCTTTGGAGGAAAGAAGGAATGGCATGATATATTCCAAGTGTAGAAAGGAAATAAAAATTCCAACCAGGAATACTCTACCCAGAAAAGTTGTCATTCAGAATTGAAAGAAAGCTAAAAGTTTTCAATACAAGCTAAAGGAGTTAATCACAACTTGACTAGCCTTACAGTAAATTTAAGGAGACTTGTTTAAGTGGAAATGAAATGCACAAATTAGTAACGGAAAGACATGAAAGTCTAAATCTCACTGGCAAAAGTAAATATGTAGTAAAATTTAAAATAATCTAATGTCGTAAAGGTGATGTAGTAGTCACTTATAAAAATAGTATGAAGGTTAATAGACGAAAGTAGTAAAAATAACTACAATATTATATTAAGAGATATATAAGATAAAATATGTGAATTGTGACCTCCAAAACATAAAATGTGGGCTGGGAGAATTAAAGTATTGAGTATTAGAATGCATTCAAACTTAGGTTGTTATCCATTTAAAATAGACAATATAAATGTTATATTTAAGTCTTATGGTAACAAAAAGGCATCAATCTGTACTAGATACACAAAAAAATAAAGAAAAAGGAATTTAAACAAAGCAGGACCAAAATCATTAGTTTTTAAAAAAGATTTTAGCTATGTATTTGACAGAGAGAGAGTACGAGAGAGTGAGAGAGCACAGGAAGGGTGAGCAGCAGGCAGAGGGAGAGGGAGAAGCTAACTCCTCACAGAGTAGGGAGCATGATGGCATCATCCCAGGACTCTGGATTATGACCTGAGCCAAAGGCAGACACTTAACTGACTGAGCCATCCAGACGCCCACTATCAAAATCATTAAATTACAAAGGAAGAGAAGAAGATAAGAAAGGAAGAGAAGAGCTACAAAGCAGCTGGAAAATGTTAACAAAATGGTAATAAATATATATCAATAATCACTTTAAATGTAAAGAACTAATCCTTAAAAGATATAAAGCGACTGAAAGGATAAAAAGATATTTCAGATGTAAAGACATACACAAAGTAAAAGGATGGAAAAAGATATTTCATCCAAATGTGAACCAAAAGAAACCAAAGATAGCTATATTTTTATCAAAATAGATTTTAAAAACAAAGACTATAATAAGAAGCAATGAAGGCCATTACATAATGATAAAAGGTGGTTATAAAATTTGTAAATATATATGCACCCAACAGATGATCACTTAAATATTTGAAGCAACTATTAACAGACTTAAAGGGAGAAACAGACAACAGTACAATAATAGTACATTATTCCACTTTCATCAAAGGATATCATCCAGACAGAAAATCAATAAACAGTCTTAAAATGACACATTAGACCAGATGAACATTTTATACACACACACACACATACACACCATATGTTTATAAATAAAGCAGTCTTTCCAAAAGAAACAATATACCTTATTCTGAAGTGCACATGAAACATTCTTCAGGATAGATCATATATTAGGTTGCAGTACAAGACAAAAAATTCAAAGAAGATTGAAATCATATTAAGATTCTTCTCTACCCAAAATGATATGAAACTGAAAATCATTCATTACAAGAGGAAAATGGGAAATTCACAAATATGTTGAAATTAAACTACATTCTACTAAATAACTGATGGGTCAAATGATAAAAGAAATTAAGAAAAACCTTGAGACAAATGAAAATGGAAATAAAACATACTAAAATTTATGGGGTGTAGTAAAAGTAGGTCTAAGAGAGAATTACACAGTGATAAATGCCTACCTCAAGAAACGAGAAAAACCTCAAATAAAAAAAAAACCTAACTTTACAGAACAAGGAATCAGAAAAAAATAAAAGGATTCCAAAATTAATTAAAGGAAACTAACAAAAATAAGAGCAGAAATAAATTAGTGAAAAAAAGACAACTAAAAAGAACATTACAAAAGAAAAAGAGCATTTTTTTTCAAAGATAAATTAAATTGACAAGCCTTTAATAAGACTTAGCAAGGAAAAAAGAGACAGGACTCAGAAATAAAATAAGATGTGGATTAGAAGAGACTATGGATAACACAGAAATATGAAAGACTGTAAGAGTCTACTATGAAAAATTACATGTGAACCAAATAAAATCTTTAAAAAAAAGAAAAAATTACACATGAGCAAATTGGACAACCTATAAAAGATATTCAAATTAGAACAGAAAAAATAAAACTATTTACAGATGGTATATTATATGTAAAAAAAAAAAAACCAAAAAAAAAAAAAAAAACATCCTAAAGACCACCAAAAAACTATTAGAACTAATCAACAAATTCAGGAAAGTTGAATGATACAAAAAAAAAAAGAAATCAACATACAAAAATCTGTTTCTATACGTTAATAATGATCTAAAAAGAGAAATTAAGAAAACCATCCATTTATAATTGCATCAAAAGGAATAAAATACCAAGGAATAAATTTAACTAAAAAAAATTTTAACTAAAATTTTTAAGGAACTACAAAAGACTCCAAATAGCTAAGGCAATCTTGAGAAAGAAGAACAAAGCTGGTGGCATCATGCACCCTCATTTCAAACTGTATTATAAAGCCATAGTACATGAAACGGAATGGTATTAGCATCAAAATAGACACATAGTTCATAAAATAGAATTGAGAGCCAAGACATTAGCATCAAAATAGACACATAGTTCAATAAAATAGAATTGAGAGCCAAGACCATAAAGCATATATGGTCAATTAATTTATGATAAAGGCACCAAGAATATACAATGAGGAAGACCATCTCTTCAGTAAATGATGTTGGGAAAACTAGACATCCACATTCAAAAGAATGAAACTGGACCACTACCTCACATTATACTCAAAAATTACCCAAAATGGGTCAAAGACTTAACATAAGATGAAATCATAAAACTTTTTTTCATTAATTTTACTTGTGAGAGAGAGAGAGAGAGAAACCATGAGCAGGGGAAGTGGCAGGCACAGGGAGAAGCAGGCTCCCAGCTCAGCAAGAAGCCCTATGCAGGACTCAATGCCAGGACCCTGGGATCATGACCTAAGCCAAAGGCAGTTGCTTAACCAACTGAGCCACGCAGGTGTCCCAAAATCATAAAACTTCTAAACTAAAACATAAACAGTAATGATTTTTGGACTGGACACCAAAAGAAGAGACAATGTAAGCAAAAATAAAGAAATGCGACAACCAAGCTAAAAAGTTTTTGTATATCAAAGAACCATCAATATATAAAAAGGCAACCTACTGACTAGAGAAAATATTTGCAAATTATCTAATTAGGTGTTACTATTCAAAGAATATAAAGAATTCATGACTCAGCAAAAATCCCCAAATAATCCAATTAAAAAATGAGCAGAAGTTTTGAATGTTTTTTTCAAAGAAAATACACAGATGGCCCACAGGTACATTAAAAGATGCTCAATAGTTAACCAGGAAATTAAAGAAGAATTTAAAAAATTCATGGAAACAAATGAAAATGAAAACACAACTGTTCAGAATCTCTGGGACACAGCAAAGGCGGTCCTGAGAGGAAAATATATAGCAACACAAGCCTTTCTCAAGAAACAAGAAAGATCTCAAATACATAACCTAACCCTACACCTAAAGGAGCTGGAGGAAGAACAACAAATAAAACCTAAACCCAGCAGAAGAAGAGAAATAATGAAGATCAGAGCAGAAATCAATGAAATAGAAACCAAAAGAACAGTAGAACAAATCAACGAAACTAGGAGCTGGTTCTTTGAAAGAATTTATAAAATTGATAAACCTTTGGCCAGATTTACCAAAAAAGAAAAGAGAAAGGACCCAAATTAATAAAATCATGAATGAAAAATGAGAAATCACAACCAACACCAAAGAGATACAAACAATTATAAGAACATATTATGAGCAGCTATACGCCAGCAAACTAGACAATCTGGAAGAAATGGATACATTCCTAGAGACACACAAACTACCAAAACTAAACCAGAAAGAAATAGAAAACCTGAATAGACCAGTAAGGAGATTGAAACAGCCAT